>JAOXJK010000009.1:37131-56298 GCA_025774025.1 Xenus cinereus
TGTCCCCTCTCCAGCAGTTCCCTGTCCTTCTGGAACTGGGGAGCCCAGAACTGGTCCCAGTGCTCCAGATGGAGCCTTACCAGGGCAGAGCCGAGGGGGAGAATGACCTCTCTCGACCTGCTGGTCACACTCTTCTTGATACACCCCAGGACGTCCACAAACCCGGGAGCAGGCGGGCAGTGAGCCCTGGAATTTCCTCCCGACTCCGTTACCACCAGGGCGGGAGCGGAGGGGGCCGATGGCCACGCCGCCATGAGCACAGGGATTTACAGCAGCCTCAGACCTCCCCAGGACAGCTTTATTTCCACCCGTGGTTTATAACCCCCGACCACGACAGCCTGGCAGGGTCTCTCCCACCCCAGGCTGCTCCCGCAGCCGCTCCGGGGGTACCCGCTGCCCTCCCTCGCCTCCTTCCCTGCCGTCCCGTTTCCCCCGGGATAGCTCACGTACGGGGAGAGGTGTCTCCCCCTGCCCAGAGGGGACCGGCGGGGCCGTGGGTCTCCTTCCTCCGCGTCCCGGGGGGCGGGATTTGGGATTTCAGGGACGCGGGTGCGGGAAGGACCAACGCCGGGACCCGAACCGGCGATTCCGGTGCGAACCTCCCCGGGCGCCACGCCCCCCGCCCGCTAGCCACGCCCCCTCCGTCACGTGTCCCGCCCCTCTCGGGCCCCGCCCGTGCCGCCTGACCCGTGCCGCGCGCGAGTCATGTGCCCAGTCAAGATGGCGGCGCTCAGGGCGGCGGTGCTGGCGCTGGCGGGGCTGGGGCTGGGCCTGGGCGGCGCGGCTGCCGCCGTCCCCCTGGTCATCTGGCACGGCATGGGTGAGCCGGGACCGGCAACGGGGCGCGGGGGGGGCCGATCCTCCGGTAACGGCTGCGTGGACGGGCCGGCGGGGCTCAGCTGGGCAGGCCCGCGGGATGGGGACCCGAGCGGGCCCCGGGGGGATCTCGAAGTCCGGTGTCCCCTTCCTCCGGGCCGCGGGTTGCTGGGGAGGCCGGGGGGTGCTGACCCTCCTTTCCCGGTCCCCTGTGCGCGCTGGCAGCTCCTGGTGGAGGCGAGGTGGGGGCCGGGGCGGTGGCGTGACCCTGTGTCGCCGTGTTCTCTTTTCCCAGGAGACAGTTGCTGCAACCCGCAGAGCATGGGCTACATTAAAAAAATAGTGGAGAATAAAATACCAGGGATATATGTTCTGTCTCTCAAGATCGGAAGCAACATGATACAGGTGAATAACTCTGCTGCCACTCGCGTTGCTGCTTGGCAGGGTGGTGGCCGGCGCGTGGATCCGGAGATGCAGTAATTATCGCAGTCTGTTATTAACATGACTCCACAGGGATTCCTGTAGTGCTTTCACTGCTGTTTTCTTTTTCTTTGTGAAGTAAACAGCTTAGACAGATAAAAACTGATAAAGTCTAGATAATACCTTCGGAAAAGAACTGGGGGAAAAACAAATCCTTAGTCTAAATTGGATTAATATGCAAATCCATTGATTAGCACTCTCTCACCGCTCCAGATAATACAAAGGCCTGTGATAAGAGACTGTGCTGAAGCAGAGCTTTATTCCTTGCCATCTTTTTTTTATGTACAACTCTTTATTCCCTGTACATCTTCAGCATAAACACAGAGACTTTCGCGCCCTTGTGGGTTTTGACAGTTTTGTGTAGCCCTACGGAATTTCTTTAAATAGTCTCTCAAGATACTGTGCAATGTATGTTACTTTTTGGGATCGGGAAAAGATGGGTGACGTTTCATTAATTTTTTTTTAATTTTATATATATATATGTATACACACACACGGAATCTGAAAGGACTCAAATTGTCAAGAAGTTTGGGAAGTGTCACTGCCCCATACGAGACCGTTTTCCCAGACAGAGTCAGAACAAAGGCTCGGTGAAGGGAAGTCTCAAAACTTAACTTTCATTTCTGTCATACTGAAAAAGTTCAGTTCCTCTACCAAAAGCAGAACTGTTAGTGACCTTTTTGCAGATATGAAAATAGCATGAACCATCATAAAGGTACAAATGATACATTTAAATCTGGCTAATCCATTAGGATATGGAGAACAGCTTCTTTATGAATGTGAACGATCAAGTGAGAGAGGTGTGCGGCCAGCTCGCAAAGGACCCTCGTCTGAAAGGAGGCTACAACGCAATGGGCTTCTCCCAAGGGGGCCAGTTCCTGTGAGTTTACATTTCTGTTCCATTTCCAGTGATTTCTGTTGGGTTTTACGTTCTGATTTAAAGCTCTTTTGAAGTACTAAGTGGACAAACCCCTTTCTAAAAGTAGAAGCACTCTAAAGGAGGCAAGAATGTGTTTGCCTGTAGCCCTTCTCTACCAGAAAGGGTTAATTTGCTTTGCAAATGTTACCCAAGTGCCCAAGCCCACGCAGGGGCAAGCTGAGAGCAGGGGCAAGCTGAGAGCTGCCGGTGAACCAGCAGAGGTGGCCCTGGCACGCTGAGCCCCAGTTCAGCTCCTTCATCTTTCTCCACAGGAGGGCGGTGGCCCAGAGGTGTCCTTCTCCTCCCATGTTCAATTTGATCTCCATTGGGGGGCAGCACCAAGGTAGTGTCCTCTTAAGCTATCACACCTTGGAGGGTGGGGAGGCTCTTGTTGGCAGGAAGAACTCTCTTTTTTTTGGCATCTTCCTACCATCTGACCATTTTCTTATGAACTAAGTTGTCGCTTTGTTGTTGTCTGAATCCGGTGATCTGCTTTGGCCCGGTTGTTGCCTGACTACATTATCTTCTCTCTCGGTGTCTTGCTTAACTGGCAATGAGAAGGGATTTTTGTAAGCAGACGACTTATTGTCTGGGTAGAATTCCTACATACTTTGGAAGCACTTGGGATTAGTTGTTTTGGGGAGAAGAAATTTCTAACTATAGACCAAAGCCTTTGGGAGACTAAACCTTTTGGGTCACAAAGATATTTTACAATCGGCATCTGCAAGGCAGCTAAAGCCCCAAGGAAAGGGAAGTGCTTTTTGCAGTAGATGAAAGAGGCAGTATGAAATGGAATTTAAAAGGTGTACAGTTAAAAGTGGCTGGCAATGAATTTCAAATACTCTCTCTGGAGAAGTTCCATGGCTTGAGTCTCTTTCTTTGTAGCGTCGTGGAAAGTCTTGTAGGGAACCATCCTGAGGCCTCCTGGGAACACACCAGGTGAGCTGGACAGTATTCCGCTTGTCCATGTGCCTCATTCTCCAGAGCAATACCCTCTGCTCAAGAACATCATCCATTATCTTGGTGTGTAACAGCGCCCAGGGGCAGGAGGGCTGTCTAATGAGATTGCAGGATTAAAAGCCGCCTGATTCCCTGGGTAATTCTTGCCAGTGTTTTGTAAGAGGGTGGTTCTTTACCGGCTGGAGGGATTAAGGGATTTCAGTTTGCCTCACCGAGTTGTTACACGTCTCCATACCCCAGGCGTCTACGGCTTTCCACGCTGTCCTGGGGAAAGCTCCCATATCTGTGACTGGATCCGAAAGACGCTGGATCTGGGCGCCTACACACAAGCTGTTCAGGAGCAGTGAGTACATTCATCGGGCCGCAACGACAGGGGCTGGGCCCACGTGAGAAGCTCTGGGTTTCTGGTCTGATCTTTGATTTTTCTCCTCTCCAGCTTGGTGCAAGCAGAATATTGGCACGACCCTCTAAAGGAAGAGGACTACAGGAAAAACAGCATCTTTTTGGCTGACATAAATCAGGAGAGGGTAAGGACCTGGCTGATGATTAAACGCTAGCAGGAGAGCAGAAGACTTAGCAGTGAGTTCCTTCATGTTAGATCTCCCTGGCAGTAATTTTGCTGGAATTTGAAGGAGGGCATTTTTTTGCCCTGCATCCAGGAGCGTACAAAGTGGTTTTACTGGTAGATTTATGAAGGAGACTTGTCCGTGGCAGAGCAGTTCCCGTGTCACTGCGTTCCTGTGGAGTGGTTGGTATAGATTCGCCACGCGCTCAGGCCACCCATCACCTTTCAAGTGAGCAAATCCTGTCCCTCCCCAGGGGAGGCCCATCCCCTCTTTACAGTTTGGAGATGAAGCTGAACGCCCTGGGCACAGCCAAGGGAGACTGTTGGACAGAAATGCAGATTCCTGCCTCCCAGCCCAGTCCACTCCAGGGTTTCCTTTGCAGGCGCAGGGCAAGTTGGAGCAGTTTCCCCGACCTCTCTCAGCGAGCTTTCCAGTGACACTCTTCTCTGTTGCTTTCATCCAGGGCATCAATGAGACGTACAAGAAAAACCTGATGGCTCTTAAGAAGTTTGTGATGGTGAAGTTTCTCAATGATACCATGGTGGACCCTCCAATCTCTGAGGTGAGGCAGGGCACGTGCTGCTTTTGGATGGTGGTTTGGTTCTTGCTTGCTCATTTCTGGTCTGTCCTTTGGTGGCAAGGAACAGGCTGAACACAAACGGGCCTGATGTTCCACTGTCTCCAGCAGAAGCTGGTGAACCCTGCTTATCTCCTGGGAGCCCTTCAGCAACTCTTCCCTTGTTTTTATTCTGACAGTGGTTTGGGTTTTACAAAAGCGGCCAGGCCAAGGAGACCATCCCGCTGAAGGAGACTTCACTGTACATAGAGGTATGTTCCACTGGGGGCTGAGGGGTTTCTGCTATTTCCACTCTGAAGTCTCCCTGTAGAGGTCTTGAGGAGCTCTGAACCCCCACAGCTCTGCTCTACTCACCATCTCTGCCATTCCTGGGGCACGGCCTCGTCTTGCAAGTCGCTGTCTGGGAAGGCATTTCTCTCCAGGACAGTTCTGGCAGAGGGAATTACAATGATGTTCTCATGCCTGGCTCAAGATCCCCTTCAGCATGTGGACTCAAGATCCCCTTCAGCATGTGTTCAATTAACTCTCCCCTTTTTTAAAGCCTTGTTTTAAGTCATCCATAATGCCTTTTTCCCCCTCTATGAGGAGAAGCTTTGAAGAGCGGAGGTGGAACCCCCTCTGCCTGCAACAAGAGTCTCTGACCATGAGTGCTTTTCTCTGTGGGGTGTTCCCCAGCCACTGCCAGCCTTGGGCCATGGCAGGGCCCCATTCGGTCACGCTTCTCTCTGCAGGATCGCCTGGGGCTGCAGGAGATGGACAAAGCCGGAAAACTGGTGTTCCTGGGGGTGAAAGGGGATCACCTCCACTTCTCCGAAGAGTGGTTTTACAGCACCATCCTCCCCTTCCTCCAGTGAAGCTGAGGGGAGGCTGCACCCTGGGAGAGCACTGGGAAGAATCCACCACTGTAGTTAATGCAGCTGCTACTGTGCAACAGCACTTTGTGCGTACAATCCTGCGGGGATCTGGGGAAGGGGAAGAGGGATTTTAGCTCAGCGGTGCCACGGCGTGCAGAGGTAGCCCCTCTTACACTGCAGTAAGAGATTGGGATTCGTCTGGACGTAATTACACTCCAAGAAGGGTGGATTAAGCCTTGCACTAACTCTGAAACGCTCCATCCTGCACAGCCCTGGTAAGTCTTACCTTCAGTTCTCGGAGCTGGGGCCGTGCCGGTCACTTTGGTGATGGCAAAACAATTAGCGAGGGGTTCGTTTTCCCTCTCGCCTGTTCCTCGCAGGACGCAACGGCAGTATTAACTGAAATTACTAGTGTTAAAGATGTTGCATCAGCAAGTAGACTTACATGGCTGTGTGCAGAGGAAAGATAGCACAGCCCATCCTTCAAGATGGGGGGAAAAGGGCCAAATTTAGGGGTTTCTGGGGAAAAAGGAGGGGTTTGAATTAAGCGGGTAATAACAGCTCAAACAGTTTTCAACTAATGGCTTGTTTTATGCACTTTTGTACAGCAACTGAAATAAATAAAGAATTTTAACCAACTAAAAGAGGTGAGATTTGACAATTACTGACAAATTGATTGGAGGGGAGTTGAGGAAAGTCTGTACTTCCTGGTGGGGAAAGGATTCAAAGCAGGGACAGGCAGCAAAGGGCTCCCTGTCCTACCTGAGGTCCTGGGTGCCCCCAAAGAGTAAACAAGAGCCGCTGTAATGAGCAAGTTGGCATTAACTTTATTCTATCTTCTTATAATCTTAAGTACATAAGAAAGGTTTTTTTTTTTTTTTCCACAAGCCTCAGGAGAAGACGAGTACAAGTCACAGGACAGTCTCAAAATAAAAAAATTGCATATTTTTTTTTGTAAGTTTTGTCCTAGAGAAAAAGAACATTGACACTTTACAGAGGAAATGCATTTAAGATATGCTTATGCCACCCGAGGCGTTGGAAAAAATGAAGGTCAAAGCACGTGCAGCTCCCTTTATGGGTCAGTACAGTACTGTGTCTTGGATCCATCGCTCTGCCCCAGGGCCCTGGAACAGAGGCTACAAACTTCCACCAAAGTAAAAAGCCAAGCAACGGGGGAAAGGGCAGGCTGAGAGGATTCGCTTTATGGGGACCGACTGCGGATGAGGAAGGAAGTGATGAACCGACTTGATCCAACTTGGGTATTTACAATACTGCGCTACTGACCCTGGAATGGAGGAGACCCTTCCTCTGCAGAAGGGGACAGGTTCAGAAGAACCGTCCTGGAAGACTGAACCTGAGTTCAGCTGCTCTGAGAAGGAAGCCCTGGGGCAAAGATTCCCTTGCGAAGGGTGGAGGGCGCATGGAATAAGAGGTGCTCAGCTCCAAGCTACCAGCCAGACTGCTGGAGGGGCAACTGCAGTCGCCCCGCTGCGGTCTTCCTGTGGCACTGGTTAATGTAAAGCCTCCTGTCATGGCACAATCAGAAATACACTGAGCTAGTAGGAATGATAGAAGAGAAATCAGGGTGGAATGCTATGGCCCAGGTCCTCAGCCTTTGGTCCAACAAAGCCATTCCCGTGTCCTGTAATGCCACCAACTAGTACAAAGAGCTAGAATTAGCAGCTTTCAGGACCTTGAGCCATCTGCCATAGCAACTGGGTACTCTGGACCCTGACATAAACCGTTATTTGTTAAAAAGGGGACAACGTTCCTCTCTCACATAAACAGTTTGCTTAAAGGCAATAAAAAAAAAAAACCAAACCAACCCAAACAACACTCTGAAAGCCAACTGCCAGTACTGGCTGTGAAGTTTACCCAAAATCTGACATGATCAATTGGTGCAGTTAGATCGGACAAAGGGAGAAGAAAAAAATACACCTTCCTGCTAATAGATGTGGACAAAAACTGACCCGCCACCTACACCAAACCCCAGCCAGAGGTATTTCAGTGACGGCAGGTAGCTGTGTCTCCCGGGTAGAAGAGAAGCAGTTTGAGAGCAGAAAGGTACAAGAAATCTAAGAGAATCATCTGAAAGCAGATTTGTCCCACAGCAGGGCCAGGGGAGGGCATGAGCCTTGGAGCTTTTCTGCTTAGCCGGCAATTTCCGTCACGGTGGTAACCAACTTCTGACCGTTCCACACTGTCTTGAACTGTTCTGGGACAGGGAATTCAGTCTGGGGGGTAAAAATAGAAACCTGTTGTCAAAAAACAGTTTATGACTGAGACCAGTAACTACTCCCACAGCTTTAGGCATTTCTTTTCTTAGATACATACTGCACCCCTCCTGCAGCACAAACGCTGCCCGTTCTGCCCCCAAGAGATGCCGAGGAAGAAAAAACTCTCACTAAACCGCAAATATCTCACTGTAAATACAAACAATCTGCTGGTTTTAGCATCTGATCATCACTCACAACCTCCAAGTCTAGAATTGTCCTTCCAGCCCTCACTGTAACTGTGACATGCCCTGCAGGGCTCAAAATCCAAATCCCACCTTGTGTTACCCCAACCCCGAGCAGATGATGACGACTGCAAAACCGAACACTTACAAAGTCACCACCCTCCGTGGGAATAAGGACATTCATCTCCGATGACTTGGCACTGACGATTTCGCAGTCTAGGGAGTTCTTGCTCAGGTACACGTGGCAACCGTCTGTCTTGTTGATGGAAATCGTTGGCACTTTACCCATGACCTATGGCAATGTGGGCAAAGCAGCAGTTAGAGGAGCATTAGCCTGAACCGGGCAGTCACGTTTTTCTTCTGCGCTTGCGTTCAAGGCAAGAGGTTTGAGTCCAGCCCCCACGCTGGATTCAAGCCCTCCCACCTTTGGCAAAAATCCAAAGTTATTTCTTGTTTTGATCCCTTTAGAACAAAACTACAGGGAACGCTGGGCAAACTGACCATCCCAAATCAGATACGAAAACTGGAATCGGAGTAGATTCTACTGCTGGCCTCCTCACAGAAACGAATTTTTTATCTAGAGCCCTGAAGCTGAGCTTCAGTGAGGCGAGGGGGAGCTGCAGAGCAGTGGGACAGATGGTGTTTCATGAATGTTCTCCACAGACGCGTATTCCTGTTCTGGAAATACACAACTCGGAGAAGCAGATGCTACCGACACCCTGTTGTGCAGTGCAGCAATCACACTCCAGGCAGAGAACACTCACCTGAACTTTAACATCCCTGCTGTTTATGATCTCTACGATGCCCACCACATCGTCAAACACCAGGCCTAGCTTCTTGCAGTTATCTGCGAAGAAAAGACAGGGTCACCCACAGAAAGGTTCTGGAGATTCAGCCTTCAGGGGGCAGAAGCAGTTTTCAGGTTCTCTCCGCTTACCGAGGGTGATGGAGTTGATCTTGCCTTTGATTTGGAGTGTACTATTTGTGCACTTGAAAACATATGCTACCTGCTTCAGCTCTGTGTCACTGATTACCAGGTTAGTGGCATTCTCCTGGTTTTCCTGAAAAGGCAGAGAAAACGCACTTTATTTTTGGAATGCAGACCAATTAACCCCCGTGAACGGCAGGGCAGCACAGCCCCTTTCACAACAAACTGCATCTACCTTCAGGCTCTCACAAGGAAGGTCTTCAGGAGATCCTCCTTCCCTGCTGCAGAGCTCCCATCCCTCCAACCCACCCACGCTGACGCCAGGCACTCACCACTCTCCACTTTTTGCCCTCTAATTCTAGCAACGGGGGTGCCTTTGGAGAGGTTTTGGGGGAAGGATTAGCATTGCAGGCTGGTTTGGGAGCAGTGAAAGGTTTGGGTCCGCTTCTCACAGGACCCCCTTGGTTCTTCAGTGCTGGATTCTTGTGGGTCTTCATGTCATCTGAAACATGTCTTAAGCCTGCAAGAGACGTCAAACCTGAGCTCCTCCAAGAATGCAGCTTCACAAACATCAGACATCAGTAATTAACAACAATCATCATGATAACATTTTTCAAAATGCAAACAAATTATTGCGACTGGGCCTACATTGAGCCCAAGCACGAGTGACAGCAAGTGACAGAGGGAGCAAGGAACACCGGACACAATATTGATGAGAACACAAGATATACTGTAAAACCAGAAGGCACCAGCTCTTCCACTCTGCAGCTGGAAAAAGCCCTGAGCCAAGCACCTCGCTCTTGTTTCACGTCTGTCCTGATACACTGACCAGGTAACACACAAAAGGGCTCAGTTTTGTGCAAATATGAATAGGTGCAAAATCGCACCTTGTGTACACGTGGGCAACCAAAAGGCTCCCTCTCTCTGCTCCAGATGGAGATTAATCTCTAACTCAGGTGTGCTCCCTTCCTCCCTGTGAGCTGCCTCGGGGCTGCTTCTGGCTCCCAGCCTCATCCTCAGCCCAGATGGTCGTTTGTTAACAAGGATTCGCAGCACAAGAGCACTCCCGCTCTGCTGCCTATTTCCACCTACCCGAGGTGATGCCTTCTCCCCGGTTGATCTGGGCGAAGAGCGCGGAGCGGGAGGCAGAGTCGTCTGTGCTGGAGCTGGTGGGGGCAGGAGCAGGGGGAGGAGGAGGGCCTGGTGGGGGTGGCGCAGCCCCAGCGGGGGGAGCAGATGGTGATTTAGTCCCTTCCGTTGCTACAGGACCCTGTAAGAGACCAGCAAGAGGCAAGGCAATTGCAGGAGCTCCGTATCCGCTGCAATAATCGTGCAATACTCAGCTAAGGAGCTCCTGCAGACGTCCCCAGCACTCACCGTTTTGCTCCAGGTCAGCCCCGTGGTGTGATACTCTTTGATATAGGCCTGCAGCTCCGTCCAGATACTCAGGTAAGCTTTCACCCAGTCCACGTGCTTTTTATCTCTGAGGACACAAGGAGATCACGAGGAGTGAGCCAGTGCATTCCCCGCTAAAACCCAAGGACTACAAAAAGTTCTTTACATCTCTCCACCTCCCAGCCCACAGGCAAGACGCAGCTGGACCAGCCTCACACCTCCAGCACCGCGTTCCAGCTCCAGTATTAATCTCACACCCCAGGCAGAAGGCCACAGGCCTGCTCTGCACCATAACCCTTTTTAATTGAGGAGTCTGGTACTTCCAAGAAGAAGTTGCTGCCCTGAGACATGGCTCAGCCACCAGATGATGCAGCGACAAAAGCAGCGATACACTTGCTACAGGAGATTCCAGCTGCAACACGAATGCAAAGAATCTTGCATTCCCTAAGGATCAGGAAAGAACAGCTAAGTGAGGCTTTAAAAATACACCCTGCCTTTAAAAAGAAGACTGAATTAAAGAGAAAGGCAGCTGTGGTTACATACTGGAGCAGCCCCCACACACCCAGTTAGCTGTGTTCAATGACATCTTTAAAAGAAAAAAAGGTGAACTTACACATCCTTGTACTCCTTGAGGATCCGGTTGGTATAAAACATGGCAGCATCAGTCATTTCCTTCACATACGGACCAGGCTTTGGAGCCTAAAGAAGAAAGAACACGTTAGCATGGAGCAGCTGACCAAGGAGACAGACTTTTCCCACCAGCCCAAAGAAACCATTTCCCACCAGAGTTCTTACCATGGCCACCCAGCCCAGGGCTGGGATGCTCTCGCTGACTGCTGATAAGTGATTGAACAGTTTGCTACCACGGTTCTTCTCCCTGAAATTCTGCACCACCTGGATTTGCTCTGAAATCGGTTTCAGAAGCGATGAAAATGCATTCTGCGGGACAAGAGGGACGATAGCAGTTAAGAACATTAGTGTTGCTCTGGAATGGCTGCACGTCTTCATGGGCAGCTCTGCTGAGATGATGGTCACTCAGAGGAAGACTCCAACTGGCACCAGTTACTGCTGCAGCTCTGGTCCAGGCTTGGCCCTCCCTGCGAGCCCGGCTCAGTCCCGCAGCCAGGCTCCTCCAGGGCTGAACTCATAGCTCCCAACTGGATTGGTGCGATGGGAGAACGCCAAGAACTGTGACTCATGTTCAATCCCAGAGACACTGACAAAGCTTGTTAGTAACGAGGACAGAAATAGCATTTGCCTTTCCTGGATTCTTTTGTTCCAAGACAGTTTGTCAAATTTTTTCTCTCCTTTATAAACCCTCAGAGAAAGGGGGTGCTAAGCAGGTTTTTGCAGTTTGGGATCTACAGCCTGCCTTACAATCGGAGTCGCAGCAAATTCTTAACTCGCCCTCTCAAGCCGGACTTCAGGATTCAAGTTACTCCTCAGGTCAATCCAAGCCTTTAACATTTGGATGATAAAAATTGTTTCTGTGTTGTTCACTTGGAACGGTGACTGAAAGCGCTTACAAGTCTTCTGAGGTGAAAGCAGAACTGCCAATTAAACAGTGCCAGAGATGCCTCTCAGGCAACTTTTCTGTCCACTAAAATTGGAAATTCTCCTGCTGGTGGCAGCAGTGAGGGACAAATTTGGGCAAAACTTGCTTTTCAAAGCCTCGGCATTTCCTTTTGCTATCCCTTCCTCTAGATGAACACAGAGAGGTTCCAAGGACCACCAGCCAGGCTGCACTTCCAGGAGCTCCAGCTTAGTGCCACTGTCAAGTAACAGGATGGGGAAACTCTTTGCCACGAGCCGTGAGAATTCAGACATTTTACATTTTAAACTGGCTTCTCCAGAACTGACTAGACTCCTGTAAGACAACCTGCACAAAGACCTACACTAGATTATGGTGGTTGTTTGTTCATAGTCCTTTATTTAAATAATGTGTCAGTGGAATTTGTAAGCAGATTCTCAGACTAGAGGCTACGCAGAGCAGTGTCCCAGCAAGCCTGGGGAAAGATAAACAACCCTCCAACGCTGAGTCTGGGGAAAAAAAAAAGATGCAGATATATTTTGCAGTGAATAGGAAAGCAGCACAGAAATGCAGCCAGCACAATGTAACAGTAGAAACCATGGCCGAGCCGGGTAATAACTGCAAAGAAAAGCAAGGTGGGATCCTGTTGCTCAGGAAAAAAACAGTTCTCAGCAGGGAAAAGCCAATGCATTCAGGATCAGATTCTCAGTCACGCATCCTGCTGAGAAGCGGCAGCCTAGGGTAAAGTGTTAAATTACTTGCTAAGGACAAATCAATCCTAAAAGCCTAGCTATTATTCAGAGGCCATTCAATAGAGACAAGTGTCTGTTATACTTCAGAGGGAGTTTAATGCCTGAAAGTCTATAAGCATCACATAATGAAAAGCGCTCTCTAGGCAAATCCCGCTGTGGCTCCTGCCTCAGATGAGTTCCTGTCTGCAGGTTGCATCTGGGGGAACAGTGATTGCGCAGACCTGGTGCCAGGTGAAACTCGAGACAGGCGCGGTGAGATGACACTCACAAGCTGCTCTCACAGCTACAGAAAACCTGTTCCTCCAAACACTGGAAAATGCCAGTTCTGCAGCTCTAAGAATCAACCCCCGGAATTCTGCCCGGTATTGGGTGAGCACCCAGAACAGTTCACGCTTTCAGCAAGCGCCGCCTCATGGGTGTAAGTGTCTCCAGTCCTCCTCTGGTTCCTTTTTTGGAGCAACAGTAACGGTCCAGATTCCCCTACGCTTGGAGTGATCCCTGACTCTGAGATAAGGGCTCACAAGGTTTCTGATGAATGATTCCCCAGACTTACCTCTGTTGGCTGCTGATGTTGAGATGCCATCACCAGAAGAGCCCTCTCACTCATCAAGCCCGCATGAACCATCTCAGCCTAACGATAGAGAGAAACATGAGAGAGCTTCCCTTGTGCCCAGCCTAACACTAACAGTCATTCAAGCTCCCGCTGCCCGCAGTTCCCAGTCTATAAGAAAGCAGCTACGCTGATCTCAAAGCAAACACTCTTGGAGACACCCATCCTCAGAGAAAGCTTACAAGAGTGGAACAGCTCTTGGGCTGGGTAGTTTATAGGTCTCCTGAAGGCATGCGCCAAAGTCTGTCAAGAGAGCTAGCACCTAACTAACAAAGATTTCATGGAGGTTTGATTCATAGAGTGTGTAGGTGGCAATCTGCTGGAGGTTATCTGGGCATCTGCATCTGTTTTGAATCCTCAGGGATTATAAACATCCTAGAATGCGGCACTGAAGGAATGCAAACACTGACAGAAAACTCGGCTCTCAACAGCCCTGAAGAACAAGCAGCAACAATTTAGGGCGGAGAGAGAACGTGAGTCCTTACGTGCTTCTGCACATCCCCACCAACTTCTTTGCTGATCTTGATGTATTCAGCTACCGGGCCAGCCAGAAGGGCATCAAAAGCCTGCACGTACTGAGCCACTCCTGCAAAGAAGGAACCAGAGCACAGGTATCACCGAGAGGCCACGCTCAGCCTTGCCTCCAGCTCTTGTTGACCAAAGGCAGGAGGCTCAGCCCGGAGCAGGCAGCTGAACGCAGACGAGGGAAGCGTTGCAGTCACAGGAAGTCTTTATCTTAGCAAGACGGTAACCGCAGGCCTCTCTGCGCTTGCGCAGTATCTGCTGCGAAACTCACTTCCCCTCTGTGCAGGCAGTTCGTCCAACAGCCCTTTGCACGCCCCGTGTGAGCAGCGCCCGCTCCGCAACAGCTCCTGCTGATGCCCCACCGCCCCACTGGCCCTTCAGCCCAGGGACTCCCACGGGGCGACGCTGCTGGGGAGCTGCTTTGGGGCTTACCTTTGGAAGAGCCATCTCTACACATGCCAGGTCCTTGGCACGCCGTCTCCAGGCGCTCCACAGCCTTCTCCAACCGTTCAACCAGTCTTTCCATATCTACCGCTGTCCACGACCTGCACAGACAGAAAACAATTATCCTCTGACAGTATGAAACTCGTACGCCAAACACCGAGGAAGGTTTATCAGCTGTCTGGTACAAGCTCTACCAGTTCCAGAAGAATAATTTCTACCTAGCTCTGCACCCTGACGATGGGCAATGAGGTACCCTCAGATTAGCAGGGACATCCAGATTATGCAACATGCATAATGCTTACAGCCACTTTCTATTGCCACAGTCACTCCTCAACGGCCACACAGTCTTATCCCATTGTAAGGATTTCTTACACATATAAGGATACTAAAATTTTCAACTTCTAACTTTGTATTGACACCACTCAGTAAAACAAAGGTCTGCACCGAACCTCACTGCAGTCAGTCCTTGGCCAAAGTCCCAGCTGTGCAATATATTATAGCAAATCAAGTACGACTGCTTCAGTGGGAGTTCACACACTTCGGGTTAGAACTAGCAGGTTTGATTCCGCAAATGCCTCTGCAGGGACCTCCCAGAGCCTCGAATTCCTCCAAGAAACATCTATAACTCCAGCATCGCTACAGCAGAGAGCATCAGCGTGCAAAACGAGCCACCCTGGCACACGCTAAGAGGAGCAGCTGCACAAGCGAAGAAGGAAGAGCTCCTTCTGCAACAATGCGCCCCTGTTCATCCTCTCCCTCTACAGGCTTTGGTTTCTGAACGGCAGAATCTCCTCTGCAGGCGCTGCACAGGAAGGCGATTTAGGCACAGAAGTCATCTGAAGCGTCTCATCTGGAAAAGTCTTAAGTGTCCTATAAAACTTTCCATTAATTACTGCTTTGCAGAGACTCTGCACCAAGGAGCAAGACGAGTCACGCTCCAAGCACACTAACGCCCGGGGAATGCAGGGAGGGAGCAGCAAGTCACCAATTGCATTTTTATCTTATCACCACTCATCAAAAGATTTTACAACGTGAATCACAATCTCGGCCTGGACTCGGCTTCTTTCTTATTCCAACAGCCTGTAAGGGCTCAAAACCCTGCCTGAAGGAGAAGGTCCTTCCCAGCATCCCCAAAAAGGGCGACTGGGTTTACCCAGCTGCATCGATGAACTGGTACTAGATCTCCCTCAGAAACAAAACTTGAAGTTCTAATTAGGGGTTTGCTTTTGCTCACAAGCCTTCTCAGCCCTGCTTCAAAGTGCACGTTTTCACCCAATTTCCAGAGGATGTGGGGCAGATCCAGCATTAGTCACAAGCGGCACTGATGTCACAAGACAAATAAGGCCATTTTCTACCCCTCTTTCTGCTGCTTGCATCAGGAGAAGCAGCACCGATGAGGGGGGGGAGGGCAGAGAGGCCACCCCCCTTCCAAGAGGAAGAGAGCGGTTTCCTCCTCTGTGCAAGAGCGAGCCAGGGGAGATACTGTGCATAAAACCGGACAGCAGCGACTGGATGCCTTCCAGATACAAAAATAAAAAAGTTCAGAGAGGCTGAAACTCGTGGGCGGCCACCCATATAATCAACAGCAATGAATGCCTCTTTTTTTTTTTTTTTTTTTTAAATTCTGTACAATGTAGAAATCCTGACCGCAGGATCGTCAACGCTCTGCCGCATCCACAACGGGGCTCACGTCTTCAAGTGGGAGCGCAGCCAAGAGCGGGGCTCTGCCTCCCCCGCTCTCAGCGCAATAAAAGGGTGGGTTTTTTCCCCCAAAAGAGCCACCTGTTAAGGAAACTCTCCTAGGCTTCAAGAGTGCAGCAAGATAAAGGGGTGTAGTGCAGGGGTTTGGGGAAGGAGAGGAGGTTTACAGAGCGCCGGGCAGACAAAGCTGCTGTTCTGCACCACTGATCCCCACCACATTCCACGCGAGGCTCTAATCTGATCAGCCCCATTACCGAGTCACAAACTGCAGTTCAAATCAGGATTACAAACCAGAAAGTCCAGATGGAAAGCTGCTTCCGACCCCCAGCAATAAAAGAGGCTGTTGCGAGGAGCGAATCGCACCAGCTCCAGATACGCTGTCGGGATTAATGTCCTTTAACGAGAAAGTGTTCCTTGAGATTCAGATTCCTCCCAGTCTCATGCCGTTTGACACGTCCTTCCCCGGCCTCAGTGGGTTTCCCCGACAGAAGCCATAAACTCCCAGTGCTGGATAACCAGCTTTGCAAACTATCTGGCAGATGGTGAACCCATTTTCATTTCTGTTTAATGGGCAGCATTAGGACAACTCGTGAGATAAGTCACTCAGTAAATTGGCACCAAATCAGAACTAAGTGCAGGCAGCACAAAGTCCCAGAGCCGGTACCTGTATCTCAGTCACTCCCTGCTAAAACTATCTTTGACTCACCCTTAACTATGCCCTTTGCCCTGTGGATGCAGCTCTTTCTGCCGTTTTCATACCTATCCGGAATGAAATAAAAATATTTAGCTGTAGCTAACCTCAACAGCCAAAGGCGGCAATCTGGAGAGATTAGTGTTTAGCGACAGAGAAAAAGAAGTATGTATAACAAAGTGGACCTGCTTGGGCTACATCTAAGCAGTGTTTTGTCTGTTAATCACTCCGAATGCAGAATAATTTGTCAGTAAGTGACAAACTGACTTCACAGATCTCAGTAATAAAACAGGATCTCGGTTGGCTTCTTCAAAGAGGAAGCCGGGACGGACAGGTCACTGGAGAGGCATTTTTGTCGAGCGCGTGGTCCCGTGCTCAGGAGGAAGGCGAAAGGGTTGGAGTTCTCCGGCTGCCAGAAGTGGAGTTGAGACGAAGCTCTCCCTTTTGGGACCGTAACGCAGGATTTAAATCTAGGTCTTGTTTAAATCCAATTGAACTTTGATTAGCAATGGAGCGGAAGCTATGGACTCACAGCAAACCTACATTTCACCCTGGGCCAGAAAGTCCATTCATTCTCATAGCATTCATTTAGTTAATCTATTAAACTTTTTATTTCCAAGCCTTTATTTTCATCAGAGCCTGGGAACATGGCTTTGAACACACTGTACAGCAAACAGCCTTTCATCTACAATGAGACTTTTGATATACTGAGCAGAGCAATAAAGGGAAGGGATTTTATTTGTAAAAACACTAGCTATCCCAAAAGCCCTACAACACCACAGCGAGGGGAGTTTCCTGTTTGGAGAATATCAAGGAGTCGGGATGTCCCAGCCAAAGGCCGGTCCTCAGAGGAGCGAGCAAGTCCTCATAAAACCAGTATAAATTAAATTCTTCCGGTTGCCTGACAGAGCACACTAACCCGAGTCCTGGTTTAGACATTCTGGAAGAGACAAACGTTAGTTTTATAGCCAAAGCAAGTCAAACCTACGCCTCTGTTCAGATTCAGCCTTCGTGAAGGCCGACAAGCTGCTGTCAGCAACATGAAATTTGCATCAGCTACTTCCTGTTTCGACAGGCAAAAGGAATAAAGATGGGACAACTAAATTAAGAACATACCACAGTTTATTTCTGAGCTGACACTGGAATATCTCAGGGGATCAGCTACCAGATGATTCCCAACATTTATATCTTCCAAAAGCCCAAAGAATTTTCTTTTCTTTTTTTTTTTTTTTTTTTTTTAAAAAGTTAAACAAATAAAATAAGGAACAATTTGAACCAAGACGGGACTCAAATGCCTGATTTTAGTCAGTTGTCAGGCCCAGCCAGGAACACAAGAGAGCTATTGCTACCCCCAGCAGCTGCCAAGCCAGAGATCTCTGCTGTTTATAGCACAACATCGCTCTCTGACACGGCTCCAGAACCCATAGTGCCCACCCCTGGTATTTCAGAACCACTTTATTTAGAAAACCAAAAGCACTTTAAAAAAAAAAAAAGAAAGAAACAATAAATCCATCTGGACTCTATTTAAGCTCTCTCAAATAGCAAATCCTACCGAAGTTATTAAAAAATGTTATTTGGCATTTTTAGTCAAGCATTAAGAGACGGCTGAAGTGTCATTTCACCCCACGCTACAGCAAGAGCAAGGCCTCCTCGTTCATCACAATTATAAGAAATAGGAGATTTGCACTTGCCAGACTCTGTTGCTACGCTCCTCTCGTTTCCATTCCCCGTCAGGGCCATGAATCCACCAGGGAAGTAACTGAGGATCTTGGATCTAAGCTAAATTGGATACAGCATCAAGCTGCCCATCAGGGATTCAGAGCATCGCACCCCGTCAGCATCCCTGCCCAGCTCTGCCTGCTCAAGCAGAGCCTGCTTGGCTGAACTTTGTTACGTGAATAATAGGGGGTATTTTGGGCTTTCAGAAAGCTCAGCAATATTCCGGGGACACAAGGATGGCCTCAGCAAGAGAAAGGAAGTACCGCAGTGCCCCGAGGTCACCGATTCCTGGTTTTTCAGGGATGTGCACCTAAAGCCCAGGTCTTGGGGAATTTCAAAACCCGATGTGCAAAATCCTGTCACCTGACGCATGAAACACCCATATTGGGTTTTTTTATTTCACTATCACAATATCCAAAACAACCCATTACACGTTTATCCCATCTTAATCACCACCAAAAGGCAAAGGAGGAACCAGCAACAGGCTAAAGCCAAGAGCCGGCCCCGGCCCAGCGAGAGGGAGGGAGAACCCGGCTGTGGGAAGCACAAACCACAGAAATATCCTGGCCTGAGGCTGCGTCAGGTCCTGTAGCGGCGGAAAGCTGGGTATCTCACCTGGGCACACACCCCTCCCTCCCTCCGGGAGCCACCCAGAAGCTGCCGCCAGCCCCGGGGACCCACCGGCCCCAGGGACCCACCGGCCCCAACACTCCCCACATCACCGGGAGAGGCGGCTCTGGCCCGCAAGCCACCAGCAGACCCCCGAGTTCCCCCCCCCCTTCCAGGGGACGGAGCCGCAGCGGGCCAGGATCAAACGCCTCTCGCCGGGGTTGTGTGGGCAGGTACCGGCCCCCAGCCCGCCCCTCCGCACCGGGATGGACGGCGGCGACCCAGACCCCGGTAATTTGTGTCCCCCAGGCAGAATTCGGGCGCAGAGACGCCCCCCCAGCCCGGGCCCCCGCGGCAGGAAACGCCTCCGCTCCGCGTAGGAAGCTTCGGTGGGCGGCGGCGGGCGCCGGTAACAGCCACGTCGGGAAGCTTTCACCGATCCGTGGGTAAATTAACCCGAAACCTCCATGTTTAACGAATCTACACCCAGCAGCCGGGCAGGAGCCCCTCCCGCCTCCCTGCGCCTGCCCAGCGCTGCCCCGGCAGGCGGACAGAGCCGCCCCCGCCTCGGACATGCAGGGACCCCATCGCATCAAGCCATGTGCTCGAGTTCCCCTTACTGCAAAAGGAAG
>JAOXJK010000009.1:58699-69777 GCA_025774025.1 Xenus cinereus
CCCTGGAGGGGTTCAAGGCCAGGCTGGATGGGGCTTTGAGCAACCTGGTCTGGTGGGAGGTGTCCCTGCCCAAGGCAAGGGGTTTGGAACTGGATAATCTTTAAGATCCCTTCCAACTCTAACCATTCTATGAGTCTATGATTCCATGTCCTGTCCCACTGCTGGGAGGGCAACGGTGGTCCTGGTGGGCACCATAGGCAGGAGCATCCGTGAGGAGGAAGGGAGACTGGGGAGGGGAACTAGAAATAACCGGTGACCGGGGAGAGAAGGAGCACTGCTCACCGGGAATACCGACACCCAGCCCCAGGCCGGTGTGTTTGCTTCTGGGGTGGGTCCGTTCAGCTGAGTGTGTGTGGTTCCCGAAGGAACAAAGATCAAGTTCCCGGCAAGGCTGGGTCCCAGAAGAACTGCGTGTTTACAGGATGGCTGTAAAGCAGGTCAGTGCTCTGCAGGGCATCCTGGTGCCCATAAACTGTGCCAGCCTTTGACCATCACTGTCCTGTCTCCAGGGAAAAGCTTACAGCCTTCCTGTGCTGCTGCCAGGTGGTTGGTGCCTCATCCCCCTTTCCTCCGAGTGTTGTGGGGATATTTGCTTCCTTTTTTTAGCCATGAAAAGGCTTAAAATGTCTTTGTGTCCCCTAGACAGCGCCCTTTGGCTTGTTGTAGCTGAAGGAGAGCACTTGTCCCCACTCTGTTGTGGTGTGAGGAGGGCACTTGTCCGAGCTCCAGCCCAGGTCCTTGTGGTGCTCAGCCCCTTCCGACTCCTCTGCAGGGGCTAAAGCTTTCAGAGCTCCTTGAGCCACCTCCGGTTAAGGCAAAGCACCCAGCATTTCATTTCCCAGCAAAGCAATCTAAAGCTTCGTTCCTAGAAAAAGTGATTTATTTATTTATTTATTTATTTGCTGCTTATTTATTTATTTATTTAGGGTAGCGGGGAACCCTCTTGCTGCCCCATCAGTTTCTGGCCACGTGCTGGCTGCTTACATCCTTGGAAACAGTGGCTTTGCAAAACATTAACTAAAGCCCACCAAAACAGGTCGGTAGCCTTCGGTCTGTATTTGCAGATAAAGTGAGTGACCTGAGCTGGGTGGCACAGACAAGGTGACCCCTGGGGACAGCTGTACCCAGGAATGGCTCTGCGCAGCTGGCCCTGGGTTAACTCTGCCTTCCCCAGCTGGCGGCAGAGCCCAGGCTGGAAGGGGGTCACCGTGCCAGGGAGGTGGACCTGCTCGCCCTGACCTGCTGCCCAGCACCTCCCTCCCGAGCACAGCCCTGCTCTGACCATCCTGCTTCACCCCAGAGATTCCCAGGCTGAGCTGATTTCCACCTGGAGCTATTCCCTGATCCAGCCCCCCCCTCCCCCAGAGACTGTTGGACACCCCTTTTCGTGGAAGTCCATGCTTGGTTCAGCTTGAAGTGTCCATGAAACCAGCCCTGGGAGATTTCTGCTGCAGCGTGGGGCACACAGGTCCCTCCATCCCAGTGGCGAAGGGAAAACTGTCCCCACCAGCAGTGGTTTGAAAGTTTCTTTAGCCTCTTCCTTCTGTGAGAGAAACCCAGGGCTCTTTGCCCTTTCCCGGGGGATAAGGAGGGGGGTTATTCCTCGCCCTCTGCAAGGAGCAACTTTTCACACTTCCACTTATCCCCCGTAGGGTAAACAGACACAGCATGGCCACTCTCACCTTGGGGACTGTCACTCCTGCTGCCCCCCGTCTGCCTCATCCAGGAAAGGGGGGGAACCTACCCCTTGGCAAAGCCACCTTTGGTGACAAACAGAGGATGCAAGTCCAATTTCACAGGTTCATGTGCTGCCCTTTGGAGGCCATGACTGATGTTTGCTTGGTTTTGTCCCCTCCACAGTCACCTCCCAGGATGAGCGCCCTGTGGTTGGGGTCTGGCTGTGCCCCATCACTCCCAGCCCCCTTTCGCCCTGGCGCATCCAGCCCTGATGGCATGTCACTGGCTTGCCTCGGTGCTGCCCTGCGGAGTGGCCATAGCAGTGTCCTCCTGAAATGCCCCTCTGAGAGCTCTGCAAGAGCAGCAGAGCTGCCCACCGGTCCAGACTCAGCCACGAGCACTGGGAGCTGGCACCCATCAGGCTTCCCCAGGTCTCAAAGTGAGCCTTGCACCTTGACCAGAAGCCCTGGGCAGTGTTCGGGGTGCCCTAACATGCTCTGATGAGTGTCAGTGGAGAGACAGGGACCCACAACAGCCTGCTCTCCCCACTGAGTGAGCCCCAAGTGCTGCACCCCTGCCAGGCTCTTTCTACGAGCCCCGCTGCTCACGTGCAGTTTGTGACCAAGGCTCTTTCCTTTGTGAGCAAAAGGGACCAGACAACCCGCTTCCCTGAGCGGGACACAAACCCTCTGCTCCCATTCAGCACGGGCAGCAGAGCACCCCCCCCCCCCAAACTCAGGGGAAGGCTCCCCAAGTCCCTGGCACCAGATGGCTTCCCCTCACCCCTTAAATCCCCATCAGCTGGGAATCGGGGCTGATTCCCAGCACCCACAGATGGTTTCTGGGCAGCACAGCCCATATGCCATTACAGGCATCGGCTCAGCAGGTGCTGCCTGCACAGCTGACACCCCGCATTTTCCATGTTCTGGCTTTGATTTCACAGGGCCAGCCCTGCCCCAACCCCAACGCGTGGCTCACCCGGCCGGCACGGGGGACACAGCAGGGATGTAACTCCAGCTCGGCAGGGAGGCGCTTCCCAGACGCTCGGATGCATTTGCTCCCTCACCAAGGTTAGTGTGGATGAAGCCGTAGCCCAGCTGCTGCTGGAGGCCAGCTGTGGCTGCGGGCAGCATCTCCCCACGTAGTTCTGCCTGGGAAGACTTCCCATGCCAGAGAGGCTTTCTTCATGCTTGGAGCGATTCTGTAATCACAACTGAAGCAAGACCTGGTCTCCGCTTCAAGGCTGGAGTTTTGCCCAGGGCTCGGTGCTATCAACTCCCGTGGTCATTCCAAACCCTCCTCGCATCTATTTTCTTAAAAACCTCAAATAGATGAGGTGTGCTTAGCTAGGAATGTCTGGGCCTCGGTTCAAGCTCAGTGTGCTTTTAGTCTCTTGAGTTGGCTGCAAAAAAAAAACCTGAACAGAGACTCCTCATGAACCCCACAGAGCCAAGAAAGAGGTGGCAAAGAATAAAATGTCCCCGATTTCTGTTGGAACTCTTTGAAAAGAAAAGCTAGCAGCAATCTTTCAAATCCTTGGAGGCAGCAGCGCTGCCCACACCCCTCAGAGGCAGCCAGGTCACAGCAATGGCCAGGATTACTCCTCACAAACCCGGCCAGGAGCAGGGCAGGGGTCAGTACATCTGCAACAAATCTCAAGCTCTGTGCTCGGCTGGAGCATTGCCATCCTCCTCTACCTCTCGCAGAGGGTACAGATGGGACCTACCTGCCACAGGGGCTTCAGAGCACACTGGCTTTGTCCTGCCCTTGTTCTTTCGCTGCAAACTCCATCCCTGGGGGAGCAGGGAGCTCCCAGGCCAAGGCTAACGCTGCCTCTCGCCCTCTGCTCAGCACAAAGCCAGCTCCCAGCCTCCTTGCATCATCCCTTTTGCTTCTTTCCACGACCCTGCCATGGTGGCAGAGTGGGGCTCAGTTAAGCGTTCCCAGCTAAGGTCTAATCCCTCTGGCTATTTTTAAAATCCCCATCCTCATTCCACTCCTTTGTACCCAAATGTGGAACAAAGGATGAGCTGTCCCTTCCCCTGCCCCAGCACAGAGGGTCCGCTCTCCACTCAGCCACCGACCCTACGAATTTCTTGGTGTGACAAATGGGCTGAACAAAAGGCAACAGCCCCGTCCCCCAGCGCCGTGGCCGTGGGGACAGAGCGGCAGAGCCGGCACAGTCCCCTCACACTGGGGATTTGCCCCAGCTTTATGGGCAACTGCTTCATCTCTGGAGCATCCTCTCCCCATGTGCATACTCCAGCCTGCTTTCCCCCCCCCCGCATTACACTTGTCACAGGAGTGCAGTGTTCCCGCTGAGCGGGGAGGGCAGGGCTCTCCCCATTTCTGCTGCAGAGAGGGGAATGTGAGAACAAGGTATAAATATCCACGAAGATTAGTGCTTGCCCAGCACTCTGCCCCGGGAGAAAGTGTTGGGTGTCACCCACAGCCTGCATTCCCTTCCTCTCCGCTCCCCGGCTGCCTCTCCCGTTTCCAGCCCCGGGTTCACAATCTCCGCAGCCAGCACTTTCGTTTCATTCCTCCCTCCACCCCCGTTCCCTCTTGAAAGGGAGAAAAATAATAGAGCCTTTGTTGGTGGCTGCGGCGCAGGAACCCAGACAAGGAGCTGCACAGGGGTAAGGGGCTGCCGGGCACGGCCGCCTGCTGGGATTACGGCATTCCTGTGCCTTCGGCTCAGGAGAAGTCAATCCTGCGCCCCGTGGCACGTAAAGGGACCCTGGGCTTGCTGACATCCACAGAAAAAGCAGCCAAAAGAAAAAAAAAAAAATCCTCCACACCCACACTGCTGACTTCCCCCGCTTTTATGTAAATTAATATTAATAGGTCCTCGAGTTCAGTTTCTGTACAGATATATACAAATAGGAAATAGTTTCATATTTACATCATTAAGTTAATTAGGCTCTATAAAAAAAAGAACAGCTTTCCAAATTAGTGTCGTATGTACAGACAGCAGAGGTGAGCTCACGTCCTTGGCGCGGTCACATTGACAGTGTAATGTACACTAACCATTACCCCCGGTCCCACAGGCGGTCGGCCCCACGCGGGCCAGGCACGAGTGTTAATCAGCAAAAAGATCCCGCTCCGGGATTCTTCTGGTCTCCGGGACCCGGCAGGGAATAGCGCTTGTTTCTCACGAGGCACACAAGTGCCACAGGGTCAATTCGTGTAATGTACACTACCAGCGCTCTGTGGATCCCATGGAAGGCACAAGACCGGCACAGATCTCGTGTTGAGAGTCGGTGGATGCTCTGCACGGCTTCTCCTGGGTGGTCCTCGACGGGGCACACCTACAGCGGCACGAGGCTGGTCCAGCCCCGGAGGGATCCAGTCCTTCGGAGAGCCCCCGGTGTGAGCGGACGGAGCCGGCCCAGGGGTCACACGATGCTGGCCAGTTCTGTGTTGTCCGACTCCGAGCTGCTGTTGCTCTCCTCCCTGCAGGCAAAGGGTTGGGGATGAGGCACGGAGCAAGCCCTGCCTCCGAGCAGCCTCTGCCTTGGAGCACAGGAGCCTCCGAAGGGTTTGAGAGGGACGTCACCGCCTCGCACAGTCCCCAAACGAGTTTTCTTTAGCAACTGGGGCGGGTTCCCCGCTGATCTCAAACGCTTCACGCCATCTCTTTGGAAGTCGGGATTGGGAAAATAAGCCAGCCCTTCCCTCACCTCACCACCCACGGGTTCTGGAGGATTCTTGGACAAGTCACAGTGTGTCCCAACCCGTCTGGGCCTGATCCTGCCCCCCCAGCTTGCTGTGCTTGCTACCTCCGTAGCACAAGCTGACACTCACCTTAAGTCCTGTAGGGCTTTCTTGTTTTTCCTCCGCTTCTCCTCATCAATGGGGTAGAGCTTGAAGAGGAGCAGGCCCAGCAGGATCAGCCCCACAGGCATGGCCGACACCAGCATCTTCAGGGTGAAGTTCACCTTGCTGGGCTGGGAGCAGCCCCGGGTCTGGTACCCTGCAAAGCTACAGACAGAAAGGGACCTTCAGGCAAAGAAAATCGAGTTTCTAGGAAGCAAACCTGTCCCTGCAGGGAGAGGCTCAGAGCCACAGCTGGATTTGGACCCCCCCCCTCCCTCCCAGCCCTTGGGAAGCAGAGATGCCTGGATGCAAAGATACAGGACTTGCCTCCCTCCCTGCTCCTCGGCTCCCGCACAAGAACTCACTCTAAGCTGAGCGTGGAGATGCCCAGGGAGACCCCAGAGGTGAACTTGGTGAAGAAGACATAGAAGGAGAAGAAGATGGTTTCATGGCCATGGGAGTCGGGGTGCTGCAGCTTGAAGTCATCTATGACATCTGGGAGCATGGACCTGTGCGGAGAGAGGAATGGTGAACACTAGGGTAAAGCCAGCACCTCCTCTCCCCGCTGAGAGGATTTCCATCCAAGAGCCCCATCTTGGGCTGAAAACGTTGCAAAAAGGCCTCCCAAGGATTTCTAACCACTCCAGCAGGCCCTGGAAGCACCTTGCCCAGCTCTGGGGCTGCAGTGCCAAGAGCACCAGGACCTCACACTCACCAGGGCAGAAGGAAAGCAGCTGCAACGCTGATCCCAGCTGCAACAGCCACGATGTAGGTGACGATGAGGTTACTGTCCAGGACAGCCACCATGATGAGAAAGGGAACAGCAGACTAGAGAGGGGACAGAAAGCAGGTTGCATCAGCACCTGAGGACAAGAAGTCTGGGTTTCTCCTTGCCTCCTGTGCATCCCAGCCCTCTAACTGCAGGAACAGGGAAGCAGCAGTGCAGCCTTCCTCCCAGAGCCCCACAGTGGCCATTTCTGCTGGCCTTGGCCACATCCGTGACAGCACAAACAGGATGAGGGACTGGCACCAAATCAGCTGCAGCCCCTGCCAAGCTCCAGGCCCTTTCAGGGGGACACAGCTCTGCTCACCCCATGTGGGAAACACCATCCTCACGTGAACCTCTGTGCTCGAGAGGACCCACTCACCGAGATGCCCACATAAACAGCAGTCTTCTTCCCAAAGCGGGTAAGGAACCACTGCCAGAGGGGAATGGTCAAGGTGGCCGAGAGCTAAGGGAAGAGAAGGGGTCGTGGTGTCACTTGCTGGCCAGGCTCTGCTCCGGGGTCAAAGCTCTTCCCAACAAAGAGCAGCTCCTGGACACCACCTCCCCCATAACATTTCCAGCTTGTTCTAGCACCTCCGATTTCCACACGCTCCCGGGGCTGGCGCACAGCCACGCTGCCTACTCCTGCTCTCACCCCATCCCTCGCCTGCCTCCGCTCCCAGGGAAGGAGAGCTTCCAATTGGAGCGGGCGAGTGGGGCCACCTCCTCCCCGCTACAGAGTGCCCTGGTACCCAGCAACACCAGTCCTCAGGGCACGTGGCAGGTGACAACACCTGCCTAAACACAAGGAGGACCCAACTCGATCCTCGGTGCTGGGAAGGGACCTGATCTTCTCACCGCTGCCAGGCCCTGTGGGGACCTTGGCACCATGGACCTCTCTGCCCCATCGAGTGGAGAGGGTGGGAAGGGCTCCCAAGGATGAGGCAAGCTGGAAAGTGCTCTCAAGGAGTTGTTTTGCTCCATCCTTCTGGCAGTAAACACTGAGATCCTTTTCTCGAGGTGCGGGGGGGAAGGGAGATAAGTGGCAGGATTTGGACAAAAGGCCCCCATGGCTCCTGGTCTCCCCCGTCTCTGGCCGCTTTCACATGGGAACAAAGGCCTTGCTGTTCCTGCCAACTCGCCTGGTCTTTGCAGGACATTTGGCAGCTCCTTCTCCCAGGGAACCTTCGGTCACTGTCCCCACAGTGGACTATTGCAGTCCCATAGCAGCCCTCCCCTCAGCCCACGGAGCACCCATCCCATGCCAACTACTGAGGAGGACAGAGTGCCCCACAGTGTGTGTCCCACCACTGTCCCGGCCCCGAGGGGCTCCAGGATGGAGCTGTACGCACCATGATGGCCAGGAGGATGTTCTGGAACTCGTTGCGGAAGCCCAGGGTGTAGGTGCAGAAGAGGGCAAAGTTACCCTCCAGCAGCTGCGGAGGAGGCAGACAGTGGTTAGTGGGGGACAGGCACCCCAAGGCACGTGCTCCTCCTCACCAGGCTTGCGCTCAAAGCGCGAGCAGGGGAAGAAAGCAGCCATTCACTGACCCATCCAAGGGCAGGAGGCCACATCCTTCTATGCCTGGGGCTGCTCCGGCCCATTGAAGCTGCCTCCTCACATGTTTCCATCCCACCAGGATCCTATCTGGGCCCTACGCTGCTCATCCCCCAGCCATCTCCAAGCTGTGCTGCTGCTGTTCCCTCTCCCCCATCCGCCAAGCCCGGCTGTGCTTACCATGAAGGCCAGTGAAGTGAAGAGGAAGCCAGCGATGAGCTTGATGTAGGCACCGTGGTTCATCACCAGCTTCAGCCCCTGGAAGAAGGAGACAGGCTCGTCCGACTGGAGCTCAGAGGACTCTGGGGAGCAGAGCAAATCAGCCCATCGTTAGACCCACTGAAACGGCACCCTTGGGTGCAAGGGGTGCAGTGCCTCACGCCTGCTGCTGAGCACCCTGCACAAGTCCCTGCCCACCTAAAGCATCCCACCCCAAGGGAGTCAAGGCAACGCTGGCAGGGACCTCCCTGCCCTCACGTGGGGGTCCCTCAGCCCTACAGAGGGGAGGGGATGGCCTGACTGATTCCCTCAGGGTAAAGGGGAGGGAAGGAAAGATCACAAAGCAGAGGGAGGGAAGGACAGAAGCTACTGGACTTTGGACATCACTTCCCCCCACGATGCCCAAGCTGGCACTAGCAGCCTTGACCAGTCAAAACTGCGAGATAACGTTTATCTCTGGTTGCGTAGAGCAGAGAGCTAAGTCCTCAGAGATGTGCTGCCATGTACCCTGGAGATGCTCTGGCCTCCTGCCCACAGCGCTGCCCTTCTGCGGCACCTTCTCCAGGCCCCCGTTCCCAGACCTCAGCTCTACCTGCCTCTCCTCCAGTGCTTGACCCACGAACAAGAGACTGAGAGCTCAGCTGGGCCACTAAGGAGCTCCTGGAAGGAGCCACAGTGTTTCCACAAATCCAGAGCATTCCATCATGTCTCAAGCCTCACCTCTCTTCTCCCGCACGCCCACCGATAGGATCACGGCACAGAGGATGTAGAGCCCCCCGATGACCCCCGCAGCGATCCTGTAGGCATTTCTCTGTGCAAGAAAGAGGAGGGAGCGGTGAGGGAGGGGGCTTGTCCCAGGAGCCAGCCTGGTCAAAAAGGCAAGGAGAACACGGCAGGGGCTGCCAGCAACTTACCGTGTCCGTGAGTGACCCGGTGTCGTGGGTCATGTTTAGCTCCTCCATGGCCACCGAGGAGTTGGGCTTGCCGATGAAGAGGGGGCTCTCGATGCAGGGAGTATCCACCTTGCCCACAATCTGGCCCTGGATGGCGGTGCCCAGCACGGTGCCCAGCACTTCCACAGTCATACCTGGAGCGAAGAGGCCAGCGGGACTGAGCACAGCCCTCAGGCACCCAGAGCATGGGTGCAAACCCCTTCTCCCCAGCTGCAACTCATTGCCCTTCACCACGAGAAATGAGCCAGCCCAGCTCTCCTACAGCTCCCTCCCAATCACTAAGGGCTGTGTTGAACAAGGAAGGAGAGTGGCTGCTGGGGAAACTGAGGAAGGGATCAAGGCCAAGACTCGGTCATGCCGTTCCCACTGCTGTGTGACAGAGCAGGAGCTTGGGAGCTCAGATCCTCCATCATCTGCTCCAGGCACTTGGGCATAACAAAGACCACCTCCCCATCAGCCCAGCTCTCACCAGACTAGACAAGGATGTCTGCTGGAGGAGCCAGGGGAGAGGAGTGGGAACCACGTTCATCACACACCATCCTTGGGGTGGGGTGTGATCAGATGAGCCCTCCCAGCAGGGCATCTGGAGGAGGATCATGCTCCAACGAGAGCTGCAGCAAAGGAGCTGAGCACCAGCTGCCCCCCGGCCATGGCGAGGAAGGGAAGGAAAGGAAAGACTCTTACGGTAGGCGGTGGCAGAGTCCCGCTCGCTCTGCTCCCGGCTGATGAACATGGTCAGCGCCGAGTAGGGCACGTGGAAGCACTGCAACGGCACGAGGAGAATTAGCTCAGGGATGGGAACCTGCCCCTCTGCATAGCATGGCAGGGATTTATCCTCTCCATCCCTCACCCACCAGCCCTGGTGTGTGCAGAGCCCAACTCACCGTCACAAGGGTCTGGAAGACGCAGTAGAAGATGAGGTACCACATCACTTGGCCTCTGGAGATGTCCGGCACAAACCAGATGAGAAAGTAGGAGATGACAGCGAATGGGGTGGACAAGACGATCCTTTGGGAGAAATACAGCGTCAGCCTCGTGGGCACGCAGAGCCTGGGTAACCCCACGACCACAAAACCAGTGGGGTTCAAATATCTGATTTTGGGGGCCTCATGAGCTGCCCTGGGGTGGCCCACTCTGCTCCATCACTTCAACAGGTGATTGCCACAGGGGTGATTCAGACCAGGCTGAAGGCAGCAGCTCAGGTCTCACAAGGTGGGAAGGGGAAGCGCTGACTCAGACTTCCAGGGAAGAGCTTCATTTACAAAAACAGACATTTCTGCTTCAATGGAAGGGTTTGATCTGCTCCTACCTTCAGCTTCCACCCCTGGCCCCAACCTTTCCCCCAGGCTGTTCAGGAGGATGTAATCACCTCCCTTGTCACGGCAAGGGCTGGGGAGCAGCCAGGCAGCACAAGCCCAGCAGACAAACGCCTCTCACCAGCTTGGCTTTGCCGCCAGTCCCCCCCCAAGCCCCGGTCCTGGGGTCACTTCTGTTCTGCTGGCAGGGATGGGGCAAACGGCCAGCTGCAGGCACAGGGACACGGGATGGAAAGCGCAACAGAGGATCGGAGGGGATTGCTCAAGCACCAGGCATTGGCAGTGGTCCCAGCAGGACCAGCCAGTGAGGGCGATCGCAGCGGGAAGCCACCCAGAGCATCTCTCAGCTTCATCCAGCAGATCTCACCACCCTTGTCCTGCTGCAACCCAGACGTGTGTGTGGGGAGAACAGCTCTGCCCCACAACCAGCGGCCCCAGGACACCGCAAGCACCCAGTTCACCCCATCACTCAGGGGAGAAATTCCTCCTGCTGGAGGGAAGCGAGCAAGGTGTTGAGGTTGCATCAGATCAGAAGACTGATTTTTGCTTGGGGGATGGATTTCCAAGCACCCCGCGCTCCCCAAACTACCGGGCAGAGGCTTCATCCTGGAACGAAGCCAGCAGAACCGGACACGGAACGGAGCCATGCGGGGTCAGGGCTGGCCCTCCACCGCTCCGCTGCCAGGGTACAGTGAGATCTTTCCATGCGGGCTGACGTACAGGACGCAAAGTTTAAATTTAAAGTTGGGGGGGGGGGGGCGATGCAATAA
>JAOXJK010000009.1:87829-99031 GCA_025774025.1 Xenus cinereus
GCCGCGCTGTGCCTTGGCCGGGCCCCGCCGCCGCCGCGGCCGCTGGTGGTGATCCTCGGCGCTACCGGCACCGGCAAGTCGGCGCTGGCGCTGCAGCTCGGGCTGCGCCTCGGCGGGGAGATCGTCAGCGCCGACTCCATGCAGGTACGGCCGGGACCGGCCTCCGGGGAGGCCAGGGGTAGGCCCGGGAGTAGGCCCGGAGGGCCGGGGGTAGGCCCGGGGTAGGCCGGGGAGGCCGAGGGCGGGCCCGGGCTAGGCCCGGGAACCGGGAGACGCTGGGGGAGGGCCTGGGGCTCGGGGAAGGCCGCGGCTGGACCCGGGGGAGGCCGCGGTTGGGCCCGGGGACCGGGGAAGGCCGGAGCTGGGCCCGGGATCACCGGCGGGGCTCAGGGTGTTGGGAAGCGGCCTGGCCTGGTGCCGGGGGGGGACAGTGAGGCCTGGTCGGGGCCTGGAGAGGCCCAGACCCACGGGGCTGCAGGCCTAGCTCCCGCGGGGACCCCAGGCCCCATGGCCAGGTGCCTGGGGGGGGACAGCCCAGGGGACAGATCCTACCTGCTGGCTGTGCTCCTGGGCTGGCCGTGGTGGCCCTGTCCCGGTGGCCAGTTGTTTGGTTTCAGGTGCGCGGTGTCACAGTCTCCCCTCCCGCTGCCGGGGGAGCTGCCATCCTTGCTCCTGAGCTCTCAGCATGGCGGCACAACCAAACCCCCCCCCCCCCCCCCCAATAAACTCATTTTCTGGAAGGAAACCGAAGCAAGGGTGTTTTAATTTTAACCTGCAAAAAGCAATGTGGAGGTGTGAGGAGCAGTTGACAAAGGGAGTGCAGCAGCTGGAGTTAATCAGCAGCAAGTGATGCCCAGGACTGTGCATGCAGATGTGGCTGACATGGACCTCGGGTTGTGGGCAACTGTGCGGGACGTGGTGCAGGTCCTGCCTAGGAAACCGCGGCTGATGGAGGCCTCAGGGTGCACGGTCCAGTTCGGGATAGTCACTGCGTTGTGCTTTGTGTCCCGGTGAGGCAGCAGTGCCAGAGGCTGTGTTACGGACATAATGTAGTTGAGGCTGTAAGGTGGCAGCCTAAGGCCAGCGGTCCCTTCCCTGGTCACCCAGCAAAGGGACACTGACAAGATATGGGGAAGAATATTGAAAATTATATTTACTACTTGCCCGTGGCACTGTCTGTGGTCCAGTCTCTTACTGCAAGCGGCAGCGTGGAGTGTATCGGTTGCACATCAGAGCCAGTAAACACCAAGGAACTGAGCCTTATTTTTTTGGTCCTAATTGTGTTCAGCTACAAGAGCTTTGTCACGAGATGCAGATTCCAGCCACCGCAGGGATTTTGCTATTGTTTAGTAAAATGTTTTCCTTCATAACCAACACTTTCGCTGTTCTCTTTCTAGAATGCCTGAACTTTCCATTAAGTTTAACGTTTAACGTATTTGTTACACTTTTTTTAAAAAAGGTTTTTTCTGCCAATGAAACCCTTTGCCCTTTGTGCTGCTCGGAGATGGACTGTTGCTGTCCTGCAGCCACCTCCTGATTTCCTGCCATGCTGGCAGCTGTTTGTATCCCAGAGAGCTGCTGGGGATGCAGCCCAGGGTACGGTTGGTTTTCTGGGTTGCTAGCGCTCACTGGGGGCTGGTTTTCTCCTGTCTGGGCTGGGGCAGCTTTTGGTCAGCTGCTGTTAAGTTTCCAAGGCAAGTTCCTTCACTCTAGTGTCCGCATCAGAAACTTCTCTTGAGCAGAGCTTGGCTGGTGCGGTTTTACTGGTATCGACCTTCCTGATTCAGACAAGCCCCAGAGCTTTTTTTCAGTTATTTTTGCCCGTTTGTGTACTGTGAATGCTGAGGTTCTCGGACCTTGTGGCGACAGCCAGCCCAGCGTATGGTGGGAAAGGGAAAGGGCTGCTGACTTGAGCGATCCTGCGAACACGAGACTCCTGCTGCGTCCCGAGCTCTGCAGACGTGGCTGGAGCCGGCTGGCACGCTGCGGATTCTCCTTTCACGCCGGTGGATGTTTTGAAGCATGTATTTTGTGCTCTGGTTGTTTCAGGTCCCACTATGGGAATGCAGGCGCTGGGAGGACTCTGGCTGCAGGCGCCCAATGGCATGCGGGCTCGAGTGGCTCTTGTCCTCCTTTCCTTTTAATCTCATTCTAGCGTGACTGTGAAGCGACAGCCGAGCGGCTCCGCTACTTTTATCCCGTAACGCGGCGTGCTTTCGGCGTGGCCTCTCGGGGCGGTGAGGCGGGGGAGCCCTGCCCCTCCACGGCCTGAAGGCACAGCCTCCAGCAGCTCCCGGCTGCGCCTCCCCCACCACGCTCCACTAACCCCCGTGCCCCGCTCAGGCGGCCGCAGCCAGCCAACTGGCTCTGCTTTCTCGCTGGCTTTGTTCCCGCGGAATATCGTCTCCCCGCTTGCCTATCCCTTTCTGCCAGGCAGAGCTGGCTCCGGTGTCCTCGTGGAAGAATCGCCTGGGTCTTAAAGGAAAAAAAAAAAAAAAAAAACCCACCACCAAAAAAATCCCATTGCTTATTCTCGACTGACAGCTGCCAGCGACCGTGTCGCACTCGGCCCCCCTCTTGTCCATTCATCGCTGCGCCCCGTGTGGACTCCGCCGAGCTCTGACAAATGCTGGCAGTGTTTTTGGGCAGCTGCGGGGGCTGGAGCCAGGCTCGGGAAGGGGCCGGGGAGCCCCGAGCCCACCTGTTCCCGCACACAGGCACCCCTCTATCTCCTCGGCGTATTCGTCATGGCCCTGAGTCGCTGTGGTCAAATTACAGATTTAGCCGCTGCCTGTGTGCGGCTCAGGAGCTCTGGTTAATCTGGTGGCCTCTTAATCTTTCTTTTTGTCCTTTCTGGTGCCAGTTTGTCATCCCAGTGAGTTTTCTTTAGGAGTAAGTCATTCTCCGGGGAAGCCAGGCAGGGCTTCGTCTTTCCTGGCTGAGCAGTTTGTGGACTGCAATCCTGGTGCCAGCAGCCCTGTCTGCTCCTGATCCCACTGTCCCTTCTGGATTCCATACTCTGAGGTGCTGCCCTTCTCCGGAGGATGTTGAAGCACACTGGCTACAATTATCAGTTGGTGTGTCAAGTCAGGACATCCTAAGAGCCTTTGCTGACATCCTTCTCATGGCAGGGATCGGAGAGGTTTGCTCTCCTTGGTTTGGGTCCTCCATGCCCCTCTCCAGGACATCCTTTGTCCCCTGCGAAGTCTTCACGTTCTTCCCGGTGTAGGTGGCTTGGATGTGTCTGGAGTCCTCATGATGCACAGCCGTCATGTCATAGTATCACAGAATGGTTTGGGTTGGAAGAGATCTTAAAGATCATCCAGTTCCAACCCCCTGCCATGAGCAGGGACACCTCCCACCAGACCAGGTTGCTCAAAGCCTCCCTCCAACCTTCGCCACTGTATGCCCTGCACTCAGGACAAAGGGACAGAGTTTGAGATTGTGCGTGAAGCGGGTGGCAGAGCGAGGGTTTGGCAGAGCCTACCCTTCCTGGGTGCGAGCTGAGCATCCTCAGGCACCGTTTCCCGAGAATCGCTGGTGTTTGTGTCTCCTGCCTTAGTTTCCCCACCCATGAGAAGAGGCGACGGCGTGACCTTGCAGCCGCCATGCTGTGAGCCGTGGGGCTGACCTGCCCGGGCTCTCAGCGGCAGAGGTGGGAGGACGCCGTCAAGGCTAAGCATCTTTAGTCGCCGGCTTGTATTCGGTGTCTCGGAGGCCTGCTGCTCCAGGCTGCCGCTAATCTGTTTTGGGGCCTTAGAAAGCAACAAAGGCTTATCTGAGCCGCTTGCTGAAAATAGAAATGAGTGTCGGGAGGACGTCTCGGTGCGAGGCCCTGCCGACAGCCAGCTGGTGGAAACCTTCTCCGGGCTTTGCTGGGTGCGTGTAAAAGGCTGCCTTTGTTTCCTCCCAGCCCACACACTGACACCGCATTCCTCCTCCTCTTGTTGCCAGATATTCGGGGAGGCTCTCGGTGTTTAATCTCCAGGAGAACCTTGGGGGATTGGAGCCTGGGCTGTAAATCCCGGCTCTGCCCGTGCGGAGCAGAGGGAGCTCCCGGCTGCCTCCCAGCCTCCCCGTCAGCCTCTGTATTGACTGGGATTTCAGGCAGACGAGTGGGAGTCAGAGGAGCTGGAGGGCTGGTCTGGCCCTTGCCGGGGGGAGAGAAGGCAGTGAGCCAAAACTCACCGAATTCAGAGGTTTTTGGTGCTGACTGGAGACCTGTGTTGAACGGCGCTGCTCAGCCCGGGGTTGGGGAATGGAAGGCGATCAATAGGCTGCAGGCAGCCACGGGGCATGTTGGCAGAGAGCGGCCTCTTGGGCCTCTCCTTGTCTGCTCACCATCCCCTGGAGCCAGATGGGTTTCTGCAGGGCAGAAGGGAAGAGCATTTGGTTACCCTCTCGCTCCCCCCTCCCTGCTTCCTGCCCCCAGGCAAGCCTTTCTCTGCTGAGGGACCTGGAGCCGGGGCTGGCACTTGCCCTCCAAGTGGCAAGTGGAAGAGTTAAGCCGGGGAGTGTCTTTCCCCGGCCGCAGCTGGTTCAGCCGCCCCAGCAGCTCGCGTGACTGCTCCGGGCAGGGATCGGGCTTCCCTGCTCCACTAACCTCAGATTGTCCCTTGCTGCCGCTCCATGCCTTTTGCCTGTCGGTCACCTCTGTGTCACCTTGTCCTTTGGTCTGGGACCAGGGGAGGCAATGGGTGGAGGCCGGAGGCTTGGCAGCTTCTCAGAGGGGATTAAGGGGAAATTTGTTTCTGGAAGGCTGGTCTTCTGGCTGGGGTGGTTTCTGGGTGATGGAGGAGGAAATGCGTACAGCCGTTTTCAGGCTTTTCTCCCATCAGGTCAACTCGTCCCAAGCTGGGAGACTACTCCAGGTGGGGAGGTGCTGGGAGCTAAACACATCCTCCTTGTGACCACGGCACGAAGAAGAGCCTTAGCCACTGCCTGACACAGAGGATGCTCCGTCCTTGGCACGGCACAGGGACAGAAAGGCTTTCTGTGCCCCACTGCCACTCCATCCATGCTGCCAGTACCCTTGGCGTGTGGGTCCCCGCTCTGATCTCTGTTCACAGCTCTGTGGAGCCTCACAGCACCCACTGGCCAGCATCACTGGGGCAATGCCAGTGGTCCAGGAGCACCCCACAGCAAGGAGAGCTGAGTTTGCCATGGGGAGCAGGGTGAGAGGAGCCTTCCTCCCTTCTCCTGAGTGAAAGATGGTGTCATCTCAAAGGGCTCTTCTGTTCATGGGACGCCGTGGGGATGGGACGCCAAGCTGAGGCAGCAGCAGTGCTTTCACAGCTTGCGTCTGTGGGCTGGGCTGTGGCTTTATGCAGCCTGGAGGGTGGATTTGGGCTATGGCTCGGATGCAAGTGCTGAGATGGCAGGTGGCCTTGGTATTCTTTACCAAGAATGCTCCCGAGGGGTTGGTTCGGGTTGCTTTTCCTTCTGCTCTGCTTTTAGCTGTCTAGCTGGAGGCCAGCATCTCTCGATTGTGCTCTTTGAGGTTGTATATCCCAAACTCGACATGGAAGAGGCTCCTCAAAGCAGCAAGATGCTGCTGGTTGCGATCACAAGTGTCTCCTGCCTCTTCTGGGTTCATTGGCCTGCACCAATGTGTTTTGCTCCTCGAAGCAGCGAGATGCTGCTGGTTGCGATCGCAAGTGTCTCCTGCCTCTTCTGAGTTCATTGGCCTGCACCGATGTGTTTTGCTTCTCTCTGTCCCTTGGTGAGAGCAGGCAGCAAGCGGAACACCAAGCTTCTATGGTGGGCATGAGCTGAGACTGTTTGTGTGTGTTTAAGAGTCTCCACAAAGTTGCATGTTGCATCCAGAGAGATCTTTGTGCGCTACGGGAAGCAGCGATCCTTGTCCCCCGGCAGGACTCAGTGCTGTGCTGCAGATGGGTGTTTGGAGAGGGGCACACCTGAGCTTTTAGCTGCAACAGCAGAAGATGAGGGACCTACAGCTTGGAGGCAACTGCCCTCATTGTTTTGGAGCTCTGTGCTTCGGAGCTGGGCTTGGTTGATTACGCTGAGCGGGCTCTGACACAGCTTTCTGATTGCCCCATCAGCCTTTCCGTCCCAACTGCAGGGTTATATCAGACCAGGAAAGCAGTTGTGAGCGGTCACACTCACGGTTCATCTCCCGAGGGCAGGAACAAACACCAGAGAGAGGCAGTTGGGCCCTGGCAGGAGCAGGCGTTGGCAGGATTCCTGCTTCCTCGCCTGAACAGGGCACATGGCCCTGCCTGTGCTGCTCCTCCAGAGACCGACGAGGGGCTTGGAGGGGTGACAGGGGCAGGCAGAGGCCATGCGTGGGCGCGGGAGCGGTGGTCAGTGGGGTTTTCGTGGGATACAGGGGTGAATAACAGGGCTCTTCTCTTCCCCAGGTGTACAAGGGCTTGGACATCATCACAAACAAGGTTTCTCCCCAGGAGCAGCGTCTGTGCAGACACCACATGATCAGCTTTGTGGATCCCCTTGTCTCTAACTACACAGTGGTGGATTTCAGAGACAAAGCCGTGGCTCTGATATCCTTTCACGCTGCAGCCTGCCTGGCTCAGCAGATACGGACTCCCCCCCTCCACAGCCAGCCCTGCAAGAGAGACCAGTGTTTGCATCAGCCTTGGGCTCTCCACGTTGCAACTAACTCGGGTTTTCAGAGGATATTGCTGGAAAGGGGGGCTTGGAGCTTCTTTTTCCCAGCTAATGCTTGGGGCAGCCTCCCCTCGGGGCTGGTTGGGGAAGATCTCTGCTGCGCTGCAGAGCTGGGTATTGCCCTCCCTGGCAGTCCCTGGGTCTCCCTGAGTTTTGGTGGTAGCAGAGGGTAGTGAGAGATGAGGGACACCTATAACCCTGTCCTGCAGCCTCACTGGCTCCTTGGGGCTGGGAGAGCAGGTCCTGAGCCCCTAGCTGCTGCTCCCCACAGCCCTCCCACCCTGCCATGACACCTCTGCTTATGCTCCCTGACTGTGGCACATCGAAGATATCTTTGCCCGAGACAAGATCCCGATTGTTGTGGGAGGAACCAACTACTACATCGAGTCCCTGCTCTGGAAGGTCCTTATCAACACCAAGGTACTGTGGTGGGGCTGTGTTTGCCTTTGGGAAAGGGTGATTCTCGTGTTCAGGGTAGGCTTCCTGCGACCAGGCATGGTCTTCCCCGTGCTAGAGTGGGACAAGGAGAACCAAAACCCCCTTATTCACCCTGTGGATCTGTGGGATCATCTTGCTAATGCTGGCCTGGCTCATGGATGAGTCATTTGACTCGGGGCTACCTCGTGCCCCACAGGAGAAGGCCAACACGGCCCCCGGGACAGTCACCGACAGGAAAGTGGAGCTGGAGCAACTGGACGGTGTGGAGCTCCATCACCGCCTCAGCCAGGTGGACCCAGAGATGGCAGCCAAGCTACACCCCAACGACAAGCGCAAAGTGGCCAGGTGAGCTTGGCATGCTGGGCCAAGGGGTGCTCAGCACCCCTTCCTGAGGGAATTGTGTGCCTGGGAACATGGCAAGATGGGCACTCCCATCCCAGGTGGGTGCTCCTAACCTCTTAGCAAGGTTCTTGGGCGCCTCAGAGCACTGTTTTTGGGGAGCGCTCTGGGATCTGAGGCCTTTGGCCACGCAGCCCCCATTTTGAACTGTTTTTGGGGGCCAGGACAGCGCTTGGCTCCTGGCTTGTGTGCACCAGGGGTGCTCCCGCTGCCGTGCCCCAGCAGCAGGGTCTATCTGGAGCTATTTAAAGAGCAAGCTGCTGTGCTGGCTGAGTAACATACCTGAGCTCTGTGGGAACAGCACGGCAGCAAGACCAGGCTTGCTGCTTTGGCGAGCCCATCCCAGCCAAGCCCTGGCCCCGGGGGGGAACAGAATGCCGCCCACCCCATTCGCACGGTGCAGGGGGATGGAGGGTTGGGCACCCCGTGCAGCTTCCTCCACCTCCCTGGCCGGGCTGGGCTGAGCTGGCAGTAATTCTTCGCAGCATCGGCAACGCCAGCCTCTTCCCTGCAGCCCTGCCTGGCTGGAAAGGGCAGGGCTGGAGCCAGAACCCCATTCCCTGCAGGGCTTGTCCCGGTGCCAGGTAAGAGTGGGTGGCTGTGCTCTGGGCTCCTTGGGTGCCATTGCTGTGCTCTGCACTGCATCGCACCCCCAGGACCTGGGTGTGCTCGGGATGCCGGGCACGGGATGGGGCAGAAACCTGCCCCCCTGCCCCCCAACATGAGAGGCTTGGATCCCAGCGAGTGTCTGCGGTTCCCTTTGCTGGAGCCCCCAGGGCTGCTGGGGAAACGGAAAAGCTCATCCTCACCCAGCCTCTGAGCTCTGTCTGTCTCTGCTTACAGGAGCCTCCAAGTGTTTGAAGAGACGGGGATCCCCCACAGTGAAATCTTGCACCAGCAGCAGGAGGAGGAAGGTGGGGGACCCTTAGGGGGGCCCCTGAAATACCCCCATTCCTGCATCTTGTGGCTCCATGCGGACCAGGCAGGTGAGAGTGGGCTTTGCACAGCTCCTGGTGGTGTGGGGTTGGAGCCGACTCCCTGCTCCTTCCCCAGCCTCCTCCCTGAAGAAGGCAGCAATACCTTTGGCATCAGTGGGCGCGACAGAGGGCTCGACCCTCTCTCCTGCTGGGCTCTGCCTTCCTCAGGTGGATCGGGAGGCTGGCAGTGCCAAACTGAGTCCTAGCACCTTCTCCAGTTGTGGGCCTCCTGAGGGCATGGCTCCGAGAGGCTGAGTGTGTCCCCCTCTCCTCCTCCCAGCTCTGGACCAGCGGCTGGAGAAGCGGGTGGATGACATGCTGGCTGCGGGACTCCTGGAGGAGCTGCGGGACTTCCACCGACGCTACAACCAAGAGAAGGTGGCCGAGAACCGGTGGGTGCAAGGCCAGCTCCCTTTCTGCTCCCAGTCCCGTCAGCAGAAAGGTCTGAACCAGCCAGATCCTCCAGCAATTCCTGGCCCTCCCTGCCGGAACCCTTAGACCAGGGTTGGTCAAACAGCAGAGTCCCTGTGGGTCTTAGTGTTGAATTAATTTTGCCTGGATCATACCTGCCAAGCGGTGACGTTTCCCCTCAGTAAAAACTTCTTGGTGCTGCCTGAGTGTTCGCACAGCGCAGCTGATATGGGGTGGCACTGAAGTGCCACCTGTGTGCCTGGCTTGGCTTGTCCCCTGAGGCCATGGGCTTGTGTCACCTGGGGAGGTTCCTGCAGGGTGAGACGCAGAGATCTGAGCTATTACGGGAAGGGTCAAGGTCTCCCACTGTTCTGAAGGTGACTGCTTTGACCCCGTCTCTTGTCTTGTTCTCCAGGCAGGATTACCAGCACGGCATCTTCCAGTCCATTGGATTCAAGGAGTTCCACGAGTACCTCGTCAATGAGGGGAACTGCTCGCCCGAGACCAGTGCTCTGCTGCTGCAAAAAGGTGAGAGGAGCACCATGCCCTGCCCCTCAGCCCCACGCAGCTCCAGGTGACACTGCGTGATGGTCTGAACCAAGCTCAGACCTTGGGGCAGATCTTGTTGGGGTTGAGCTGTGCCTTTCTCTCTGCCTTTTCCACTTCTGCCAGCCCAGGGGGACAGGGACTCCTTTTTCAGTGCTTGGAGAGCATCTCTGAGCACACTCACAGCAATTCCTTCCTCCCTTCCCCCAGACCTCCCTGCAAGATGTACTGGGCACGGTATGACTTGGGGCCTGGAGCTGGTCCACTAGTGACCTGGGTGATGGGATCCCAGCTGGGGTGTGAACGCTGTGGAGAACAGGGGTAGGGAGAAGGGGTGAAGCAGAACTCAGCATCTGGTTCGGCAGCAGGATGGTGGGAAGGGGTCTGGGGATGGTGGGAAGGGATCTGGGGATCTAGCAGATGACAGTGTCAGTAGCGATGCGCTCTTTGATGGCGCATGTCATTCTGGAGTGTCTGGACAGATAACGCTGTCGTTAGAGGAGGGAGCTGCTCTGCTCCTGGAGGTCCCAGGTGGAGTCAGTCTGTGTGGAGGGTTCAGTGCGAAAGGGAGATGGAGGCTCAGGAAACCACAGAAATGATAAAAGGCTTGAAAACAAGTCTGGTGCAGAAGGGTCTTGTTGTGTCTCCTCAGGAGACGATTATGGAGGGATATGATAAGTCTGATGCTAAATATTGAAAGGTTGTACAGTGGTAAACCATCCTCTGGGCCTACTGTGGGTAGGACAAGGAGTCCTGGCTCTGTTTGTGCAGAGAAGTATTCAATTAGGCGTTAGGAGAGCAGTGCAGCCCCTGAACACATTGTCCTACCCGCTAAAAGCTTCAGAGCAGAGGCTTTGGGCCCTTTCCACCCATTCAGGGATATTTGAGACACCTCGTCCAGCCTTTTGTGCTGCCACTGCCCCTACTCTGTCTGGCAGGGTTCGCCCTCTTCACCATGATGAGTGCTTCTCCCTGTGGGCTCCAAGACCTCCTGACTGATGGCAGAAATACTTCTCTTAAGTGAAGGGACCATGCGGCACAAACTTTGGTCTCGTGTGATTTCCCCCCGCTGGAGCCAGCAGCCTCTTCTCACTCCACTCTGAGCTCAGCTGGCAGCCTTGCACCGACCTTTGTTTTAATTTTTCACTCCCTCTTTTTCAAAGGGATCCAGGCCCTGAAGCAGGTGACCAAGAGATATGCCCGGAGGCAGAACAAATGGGTCCGGAACCGCTTCCTGAGACGTAAGTCCTCTGTTCCTGCTCTGCCTCCCCATCCCTCTTCTCGCGTCTCTTCTCATCCCTCCTCAGCACATTCCCTGCTCCCAGCTCAAGGGAGGAGAGCGGTGGCTCCTCTGCTTTGGGGCAGCGAGTGTTGGGAGGGGGGATGTGAGTCCGGCAGAGATCAGACCATCCTCCGTGGATTCTTCTGGCTGGCTCAGGCTATCCTGGCTCTGCGAGTGTCTGCTGTGGCCAGATCCCTCCAGGAACCACGCGCCAGGCTCTGCCCTGGGTGCAACCTGAACATGTGGGAAGCAGAGCAGCCACTCAGCCCTCCTGAGACAGCCCACCCAGCACTGCCCAGGTCCTTCTCACTGCGTCCCTGTACCCCCGGCTGCCTGACGATCTCCCCTTCCCAACACCAGTGCCATCAGAATCATAGAATCATAGAATGGGTTGGGTTGGAAGGGACCTTAAAGATCATCTAGTTCCAACCCCCCTGCCATGAGCAGGGACACCTCCCACCAGACCAGGTTGCTCAAAGCCCCATCCAGCCTGGCCTT
>JAOXJK010000009.1:99131-120464 GCA_025774025.1 Xenus cinereus
TGCCTAGGACTCTGCCTGCCTGTCTTAAATGTGTTGAAACACGCTTCTGCACTAGTGTTCTTGATCACAGAGCAGAGTGACATGTACAAACAGACATGTGCTATGACAATTACATTCAAGCCTGTCTGATTGCATGCATGTGTGATGCCTTAGCATGCGCTCAACACCTACAGTGACAAGACTCCGGTGTCTGTGTTACCAGATACTACAGTAATGGTATGGATCTGGCAGTAATTTCTCATCTCTGCAAGATGCACATGCAGCTTCTTTCTAGCCAATACAGAAGAAAAGACTTAGAAGCAAAGGTCTTCCTCACATCTTTCCTATTTTAAACTTGCATCAGCTGTACTGTTATCTCTGAAATTGTGTATCACTCAGTGGGGTGTTACAATACAGAGCATCAACATAGAGAATGCGGGGACCTCAGTTGAACACAATTTTCAGGCCTGAAATTAAGAGTATGAAAAATTCTAAATTATCTGACTTCAACACCTGGTTCTAGCCTAGTAACATTTATGAGATCTAAAGGTGGAGCTCCTTTACCAACCACCTAAATTATCAGTTACATTACACTGCACCCTATTAAGACTTTTCACATCTATTCAACAGTGTCTCTTTGGAGTAAACCAGTTTGATTAATACAGCTCACTGCGGTTCCATCAGTCCTACTCAGCTGACGCCTGAAGTCTAGAGTCCATATGTAGGTATTTAAGTACCAGCTCTGGTTCTTTCTGCTACAAGGATCTCTAAACTCATATCACCTCAGTCTAACTAGCTCACATTAGAGCAATTGTAGCTCGGCAGCAGAATCTGGCCTTTTGAGACTGTTTTGCCAATGCTACTGTTGCTGCAAAACCAGCACCTGCTTGCATGGAAGTGAACCAAGAACGGTATCTTTGTGAGGATTTTCTCCTAGAGATCACCAGTTGTGTTCTGATGTGATCCCTCTAAATCAGCAAAGCTGTGAGAAAGCATAAAATGAGTGTAGTGTAGGAATTTAACTCTGTATTGTGAGTCAGCCAAAGAAAACCTGCAAAGGCTGAGTTACAGCTTCGCAATTTACATCTTTTAGCTGGTTAGCTCGCTTGCAGCATCCCCTGCCCTAGGATTTGTCCCATACTGCTGAGCACTTCGCATTCCCACTGGAGCACAGAAGAAGGGCTCTATCCTCAGCTTGCTTTTGCCTTTGCGGGGCTTTTCAAAGCCACGTGGCCAGAGTATGACTGTGATGCCAGGCTGCACAGAGAAAAGAAACTAAGAGGCCTGACCCTGCTCTGGGCAGCATGTGTGGCAGTTTAGTGACCACACTTTAAAAAAAAATGACATAAACCCACAGTAATTAGAACACACAGGCTGGCTAGCAAAGTGCTTGTTTAACTTCCCTTGGATGTTCAAGCAGGTGCTTGTGCACTGAGCTGATGGTAATGCTCCTCAGAGAGGCTAGGTTACTCAGGAGAACTCCCTTGCAGGGTCACCTGCACCCTGGCTCTCAGACTCTGTCATGTTCAGAGAAAGCAGTTGGAGTGTGTCTAATCCCTCCCTTCCTACCCTGGAGCAGGGTTTTCAACTCACGCCACATGATGTTGTTATGTAGCTGCTGGGACTCACAAGGTCCGTCCAGCCTCTGAGTGCTCCTTCAAGGATTGCACCTGGCCTGGAAGGGACATCTGGCTCTGAGAGATTTCATCTGGGATCCAGGGAGGCTGAGAACCAGTTTCCTGATTCTCCCTAGGGCCCATGCCCCAAGAATATATCACTAGCTCCAGGCTCTTAAGGAAGGAGGCTGCAATGACCTAACATGAATGACATGTCTGTCAGGGCTCCTAGCAGTAGTGCAATTAGAGTTAAGTTGAAGCAAAAAGTTGTGGAAAGGAGTGGAAAAAATGACCAAAAAATTCTTCATGTTTTGTTTTGGTTTTTACTTAGTGCTTGTCACAACTTTCCTGTCAAACAGCCCTACAGGAGTTTTTCAGTAGTTGAGAAATCGTTATGAATTCTGTTGAAACAACTCAGCACTCTGTGAGATTAATGTTAGCTATGATGGACTTGCGGTGACTTCCATGTATGTGCACTGAGGAATCCTGGGAGAGTTCATTTGGTGCTTACTGTTGAACCACTCTGCTACTAATAATATACTAAGATCATCTTGACTTCTTTTCTTTTCTGCCGCAACTGCGTAATTCCTGGGGCTCTTATTTTCTTTTTTTCCCACCTAATTTTCTTTAAGAAGAAAAAAAAATAGCGAAAAAGCAGAGGTGAAATACAGACCACCTTAATCAGAGGTTAATTTTATTCTGCTTTAGCAGTTGTCTGTAAAAGTGCATACTTGTAAACTGCTGGTAAAAGCACCTACCAAAAAATCCTCCAAATTATTTATTAAAGCAGTTTGTGTCTTCATATGCTAGTCAGAGAAATTAAGCATCCCCCTTAACGAATCAGTGATTACTCAGTATTTAAAAGGCAGTATTTACGCGATACATAACTGCTCAAAATGGGATGCACACAAAGTGAGTTATATCATAACTAGCTGACATCACCTGCCTGTTAGTTCAGCTCCTGAAGTAGCACAGAAATGTCTTACAAACAAAGATAGCAAGGTTCTTAATTTAGCAAGGTGAGGAAACCCAATACTCAACTGCAATACCATTGCTACATTAGGCAGCTGAATTGTGGAGCTTTAGTAATGAAATTTATGGATATTTTGCAGATTCTGATAAAATAATGAGGAATTATCTGTGTAGCATGAATAGTCCAGTGCAACATTGCATATACATAAGTTTCCCATGCCCCTGCGCTTCTGAAATATGCAGAACACTTTCTGGGCTTTAAAAAGACAATCCTCCTTTTCTCTATGCTTAAATCATGACTAACATGACATGATCCCTCACACCTGGAATACTCAGTTTTAGAATTTATACTTGCTGCAGGAATGCATGTTTCAGCTGTTAGGGAGAAATAAAAGCACATTTTGTGTAGAATCCTGAACATCTTCCAGGACTGTGGCTATTCCAACCTCCCTTCTCATTTAGATGCAATCCTCCATGTTTTAGAAGAATCACTCAGTTCCTGCTTTTGTTCATAACATGCTGAAACTTCAGAAGATAGCTTGGTCAGAGGTGACACTCTAGACTACAGAAGCCCATCATTATTTTTATTAATGTTTCCAACTTATACCCATCACGGCCTGGAAGGCTCCTTATTAAACATACTAAAAGTTAGATGAGGAAAACAAACCAGAAATAGTAAATTTATGCATTTATGCAGCTATAAATATATATGTGATGCATAGAAAGTAAACAGTTAAGAGTTTTGTTCTTGTTATTTTTTTCTGTAGAACACCACCATTTCACCCTCACACCTACAGGGTTCTCACAGCCGTCCTGTCCAGCCTGGAGTTATAACTTCCCATTTCCCAAAAAAACATGGATAGGTTAAATTTTTAAAGGAGAGCAAGAACATGTTCCTTTTTAAAACACAAACTTTTCAATTCATTTCTGAAAGTGAAAATGACTCATTAAAAAAAACCAAACACACACCTTTTCCTTTTTTTAAAAGAAGGCATCCAGCACTGTAAAATCCATAAACTTCGTCAAACTGATTACAAAACTCATTGGGACCAGCAGTGGACTCTAACAAAATTTAAACTACAAGCAGATACAAGTCCTTCTGAAAATACAGTTGGGGTAGGAAAAAATTAAAGAAAAACAAACAAACAAACAACTGGACAACCACAGATGAGCTTACCTTTAAAGAAAGACAGGAACAAGTATGCCCAGAGACATAGTCCAGAATAAACAAATCCCAAGTACTTTTCTGTGAGCATTGTCAAAATAGGCTGGCTATCTGGCTTCCTGAGCAGAGGGTGAAAGAGGATGAAGTCTTGGAGACAGCCTGCAATGACTGATGGATTTGGCAATTACAGTAATAAGGCATCAAACCAGCTTCCCACCAGGAGAGAGAAGTTCATTTGCTCATGTGCTTCTCTAGTCCCCAGGAGCCAAATCAGCTCAGTGCTGGGTCAGTAAATCCAAACACAAAGGGGCTGGTTACTACTACACTCAGATTCTCAGGCACTCTGAGCCTTTTCTTGGTCAGAAGCAAATGCAAGCAATGCCTGCACACAGCTGTGTGTGTACAGCAAGGAGGGGGAGCATGCTGCCTGGGAGATGCTTTCCACATCCCCACAGATTGTACCTACCTCGAGACAGCACGTCTGCAGCACTTCCAGTGCTTGCACTCGAGTGCCTCTAGAGCTGTTTCCCAGCAAAAGGAGTTTGTGTCCCTCTCTGCTCTCTCTCAGCAGCCAGTGCAACTTGCAGCAAGCACCTGTGGCACAGTCCCCCTGCCATACACCTGCCCTTTCTCCCAGCAGCGATGGCTGGGCCAATTCAATAGTGCAGAAGCCAGGGAAGGTGAAGCTAGCTAGTCTCTCCTTTTTGATGCACTCGTTCCTGAAATCACTTCCACCAGAGAAAGGGAACTGCACTGAGTGCCCTCTTCCCCAGCTGCCCACTGCTGCTGGCTCCCCGCTGTGGAATTTTACGTACCCCTCACCTCCCCATGGAGACACCACAGGATGCAGTGAGCTCCAGATGGGTTTTTATGTTCAGTTACTGCCGCCCCTTGGGCCAGGACTGACATAGTGCTTGGGCCCCAGCTCAGATGTGCGGCTGGATGGGGTGCAGCATCCCCCACTGGGAGTCTGCAGGGTAACAGGGTGAACACTGATAGTAATAATAATCATAGAATCATAGACTCATAGAATGGTTTGGGTTGGAAGGGACCTTAAAGATCATCAAGTTCCAACCCCCTTGCCATGGAAAGGGACACCTCCCACTAGACCAGGTTGCTCAAAGCCCTATCCAGCTTGGCCTTGACCACTTCCAGGGATGGGGCATCCATGACTTCCCTGGGCAACCTGTTCCAGTGCCTCACCACCCTCACTGTAAAGAATTTCTTTCTAGTATCTAATCTAAATCTCCAGGACGGATGATATCGCGACAGAACAAAGCAAGCAAAGGCTCAGCCCCGTGGTGGGCAGCAGTAGATGATGGTGGCTACAGCATCCCTGCAGCCTGTCCTGCTCCCGGGGGGCTCAGGGAGGGGTTCCCCAGTGTGTTCCCTCTCCCTGTGCACCCACCCGTGCTCCCTGCGCAGGGTGAAAAGCCCCAGTTGAGAGCTGCCCTCCAGGTTAGGAGCTGGAGCCCATCGGCTGCCCTTAGCCTGGGCCCTGCTTGCCGCGGTGGCAAGGAGCCAGCAGGACTTCCCCGTCCCAGCCCCAGCCTTGGAGCGGGGCCAGCGGCAGCAGCTGGGAGCCGGGCACTTGTTGAAAGGTGCTTGGTAGGGGCAAAACAACAATAAAATAAAATAAAAAGAAAAAAAAAAAAAAAGAAAGAAAGAAAAAAAAGAAGGCAGGGAGAAACTCGAGTCAAAAGATGGGCTTTGAAGGGGGTGTAAGAGCTTTCCTGGAGCCATGTGCTGGGTGGCTGTGGCTCACCTTTCTGGTGGCAGGTGTGCTTCAGATCAGCCCCGTCGGGAGCTTGTTTGTGGTTACAGCCATGAAAAGCAGCACCTGCTGGAGATGGGCACGCGGCGGCCTTTGATGGCTTTGTCCGAGCGGGGACCCGTGCCCGGTCCCTGCGGGCAGGTGAGCCAGGCAGGGCAGCCACGTCACCCGAGGAAGCGGGCACTCTCTGATTGCAGCTGTATCGCCCCAGATGGGGGGCAGCGGTCCCCTTGTGCCCTCCCGCCAGGCTGGGGGAGGCAGAAGGGGTGGCTTTGAATCTGTGCCTTGTCAGGTCAAGGCATTACTATAGCATCTCCTGCTGTGGCTGCTACTGAGAGCTGGGAGTGTCGGCTCCTGCAGCCACATGAGCAATTAGAGCTCTGAGCGGGGACCTGCACCCGCAGATTCCTCACCCAGACTCCGCGCCTGCATCTCCTTGTAAGCTTTGTGCCTGGATCCAGCTTTTGATCTTCTGTGGCCTCCTGTGGACCGTGGCCGTGATGAAGTGGTTGCTGTTATGATGGGCTGTCTGCCTGCTTGGATTTCGTAATGCCATCCCGAAGGCAGACAACCGTGAAGGTGCTTGCTTGAGATCTTGGGTGCTGTTTGTGAGGGTGGTGCCCCCCAAACTGAGGTCTCTGTTAATTTTGGCTCTGGAAAGGCTGGTGGTGTTTGGTTCTGCATGCTAAAATACAGCGAGATAGGAAGGAGTAGATCTCCCCTGGTCACAGCGTGGCCTCCTGGGTGCTAGGACGTGATGCCGGGGAAGTTCTGGTGGTGACCTGCCTTTCTGTGTCTCTCTAGGTCCCGGGCCCAACGTGCCCCCGGTGTATGGCTTGGAGGTGTCTGATCTCTTGCGGTGGGAGGAGGATGTGCTGAAACCTGCTCTGGAGATTGTGGAGAGCTTCATCCAGGTACTGGGTAACGAGTTAACATGTGAGCCGTGGCTGAGAAGCCAACTTCTTGGTAGCCTCCAGGCCCCATAATTTGGCACTTAGTCTCTCCCCTGAGCAGGGCTGTCTGCTTCTATATCCAGCCTTGGGCTTTCCTCGCAGTGGCAGAGGGTTGTTGTCTAAGCTGAAAATTTCTCCTAATGCCCAGTTCTTCACTTGTCTTGCATGGTGAAACTGCAGCATCTGTCCTGCTAACCTTAGTGTCTTTGTATGGCAAGCTTACATCCCAAACTGTACCAAAATGAACACAGCCAAGCAGATTTTCATAGTGGGAACCAATTTGAGGCATTATTTAATCTACAGGGACGTGAGCCCCCAGTAGAGCCTGTGAAGATGGAGTACGATGCGAATGAGAACAAGCGGAGTCATCGCGTGTGTGAGCTCTGCGACAGAGTCATCATCGGGGACAGGGAGTGGGCAGGTAGGATGTGGCAACGGGGAGAGGAGAGGACCTGGGAGGGGACACAGTGACACGGAGGGATGGAGTGAGGCAGTTCTCCGGAGCAGAGAGCGGCTTCTTTGGCTGTCTCAGCTCGGCCGGGTGACCCTCAGCACATGATCTTGGGCTTTCAAGGATTGTTTACAGCCCGTGGATGAAAGCCGGCATTTGCAAGCCCAGAGGGGGTGCAGGAGCTGTGCCACAGCAACCATCTGTCGGGCTTCCCCCCCTTCCCCAGCACCCAGTAAACACTGCCGCGCTCCGCCGTCACGCCAGACGTGGGTATCTATACGTCGCGTCAAACCTCAGCACTCTCTGTGTTTCTGTGTTTAGTCAGGGCTGCCGGTCCTTTTCAGCGCTTTAGATAACTTTGTCAAAAAAGCACGGGATAAATCTGTTTCTCCTAAAATTTTGTTGTGCAAAACGAAAGTTTCTTCATGTTTTTAACACCTCAGTTTTGGTCCAATATCTCCTATTTGTGTTTTTTTAAAAAAAAAAAAAAAAAAAAAGAGTATTCCTGGCTGTAATGGTAATAGAAAGGGATTTTCTATTTTCAATAGACTTACTTTAAAAGAGCTCAGTTGGAATCAGATTAACTCAGTGAATTTATCTGCGCTGTGAGGCTCATGCTGAGAACCAGAAACAAAAAGTGGTGGAGAAACTGGCTGCAGAAATGAAACTGGTAAATCTCCATGTGTTGCCCGAATGCGGTATAAGCAGACACAATGCAGAGATAAATTTCCCAGGTCGTTGGTCGTTGGATTTGAACCAGTCACTTATTCCTCTTGCTCCAGGGAGTTGCTGAAGGCAAGGATGGAAGTTGGTTCAGAATAGGTAGCTCATTGTAGTGAGATAGTTTGTAAGTGTAATTGTTATTTTAGCTGGTCTCGGCTTGGAGGTGCCTTGAAGGAGCTCCACCTACTCCAGAACTAGAGAACTCTGGAAGTTACCGGGATCCATGTCCTCCTTCCAGGTCCAGCAAGTTTTATGACCAAGTGGGAACCCCAGATCCCTCCAAACGCTACAGCTGCAACTGCACGTCCTTTAGGGATGTCATCCCAGATTGTGATGGATGATGACAATACCTTCCTCAACCAAGACCAGCTGTTGGTCTCTGCATCCAGCTGAATTTGGCTCAAATCCCCAGCTGGTGGGAGAAAAATGGGTGTCCAAAACCTGGGTGTTACTTGTAACTGCAAAATATAAAAGCTCAAAGGGAAGTGAAAACCGCAGTGGGAGCTGGGTTGAGCTGCAATCTGGTCTGCTGTCTTAAGTCATGTTACAGATAGTTCTGGGAACTGCTTCCTGGGACCCCACTGGCTCTGAAAGATTTTAAAATTTTATCTAATTTTATAATTTGTATGGACTTTAAAAGAGCACACCTCCCCAGAGAGCAGCAGAAACCAGTGCAGCTCCCAGCCACTCTACACTGGTGTTGCTTGCGACAAATTGTGGAAGGTGAGACTTTATTTCAAGCTGAGGGTGACCCTCCAGCGTTGTGATAAAGCAGCAGCTTTGCATGTAATTTCATCCTTTGGCAGCAAAAACGATGACTGGAAAACACCTGAGGGCCTTGATTCAGTGAGCACATACCCTCATTTAATTAAGGCCCTGCTTGAAAAGTTTGCTGCTTTAATTGCTGCTCTGATCTCTTGGAAAGAGCAAAACCGCCCTGCTAAGATGGTACCTTGGTCTGGTTACACAAAGCACCTTCTACGTAGATAATAACACTGATATTGAGGTTGTACTGTCCTTAACTGTGTGATTCCAAACAGAAACGCAGCTCCTGCTGCCCGCTGTGTCAGTACAAGGTGTATCCTTGGGATCACACCTCTGTTCCTGTCTGGCTCCTGCTGAAGTGCTCTCCTAGCTGGGGGCCGTTCCCTGGAGTTATGCAAAAGCGTAATTATGCTCCGGGTGGATGTACGGGATATCTCCAGTGCTGTGGTGCAGGCATCTGGGCTTACAAACGGTGCTGGCAGCGCTCCATGGGGTGATGGAGAGTTGCAGAACCTCACCCGCATCCTGCCAACGGGGCCGCCTCTTTGGTGACACTCTCTCCCGTCCTCCCGGCGTCGTGCCTCGGTTGGGAGCGGAACTTCCTGGGAGAGTCGAGTCCTGACAATCTGTAAGCTTCTGCGTATACGGAGCTAGGCTTTTTTTCCCCTCTCCCAGTCCTTCCCGCAGTCAGGAGAAGGCTTGGAAGGGTTGTCCCCCTTCTGAGACCCAATGTTTTGGTCTAGAAGTGCTCTGAAAAATGTCCAGGGCAGGGCTTGAGAGTTCACTTTTCCCTGGGAATGAGGATGAGAAGGGAGGGTTCTCTGTGCTGCGCGGGGGGATCGGGTTGGGTGTTTCCTTCTCCGAATTCCCCGGACTTAAATGCTCTGTTTGCCTCTTCTTCCAGCTCACACACGATCCAAATCCCACCTGCACCACCTGAAGAAGAGGAGGAAGCTGGAGGCCGCCGGCCGCGCTGCAGAGACTGAGGGGGACAGTGGGGGCACGGAGACCTCTGGCGAGGACAGCAGCGTGTCTGTGCCTTTGCCGTAGGCTGCGAACCAGCTGGTGAAGGGGAGCAGCCACGCTCCCACCTGCACGGCGAGGAAGCTGAGTCCTGGATGGCCTGGAACCGAACGAGCTGAGTCATATTATTATTTTTTTCCTTCGGGATGAGGCAGGTGTGTAAGTGACGGGCAAAGGCTGGCCGCTGCATCGGATCCTCTTCATGTGGCCTCATCGCGCCCTGTTCCCAGGCTTCCCCAGCCCCCCGGGGCAAGGCTGCTGCGAGCGTCCTCCCATTGCCAAGCATTAATTCCTGCCAGAGACGCAGCATTATCCTTGGAATGACTGAGCCGCTCCTGCTGGCATGCGAACGTGTCGTTCTCAGAGACAGAAACACCCTGCGCTCCTCCAGCTTGGCCAGGAGTGAAATCCGGAGCTGAGTGAGCTCTTACTGCCTTTATTGTGGAGATATATATATATTTTTTTTTCCTTTTATATGGAAATAAAGTTGCAGGGTTATTGTGGGTTCCCCTCCCTATTAGCAGGCCCAGTTCTTGCTCTCTGTTTCTACCTGGCCCAGGTTCCCTGCTCTGGGCACAGGGCAGGACATCCAGCCCTGGCTCCTTCTTCCAGTCACCTTTTCTGCAGCTTCTGAGGGAGCTGAGCAGATGTTCTCAGGGCGGTGGAGACCGATCCCTGGGCACGGAGCAGGTGCAGAAGGAGCTGGCACCTGTTAAACAGGAACTTGGAAATGATCTCATCCAGTTTGCAACAGATGAGGCCGTCCTAGTTAAAGCTGAATTCCCGGGGGTTTACACTGCGGTTTGGCAGCGGGAACCGGCCCCGCATTTGAATCCCGAGTTGCTGAGCGGCAAAATTCCTTGCGCCGCGTCCGCTGAGGCGGTTGGTTCCTGCCGCGTCGTTCCCGGAGGACGCGAGCGCCGTCTGCGCCGCCCCGCTTCCCAGGTGCCACTCCGGGTGGAACCGGGAGGGCCTTTTCCAAGGAATTTGGGATCCTCCTGACAAATGCAATCAATATGGTTCCTCCTTGGGAGGGTTTTTGGGGTGGTGGAGCACATTTTTTGTTCCTTTAGTTGCTTGGGATACACCATGTGGCAGGAGGCATCTCTCGTGGTCAGCCTGCGAGAGGAAGGGCTGAGCGGGCAGATCTGGAGGTGCCTGCTCTGGTGGGGATGAAATTGAACCCCCAGTTTGTGTTCCTCAGCGTTGAGTGATTTCTGTAACGCTCCGTGGGGCGGCTGCCTCGGGCCGTTTGATCGGGGCATGGGGTGGGGTGGGAGCTGGTGCTGGAGGGAATACGCAACGAAGAGCTGGGAATTCGGGTTGGCTTTTCTCTGCCAGCCTTGGGCAGAGCTGGGCATCAGCTTTGAGGTGCTGGGCACCGCCTCGGTGGTGCTGGCTCTGTCTGCGGTGCCATCTCAACCTCTTCTCCAGCCCAGGCTTGTTCTCCATCTCCATCCCCGCTGACTCAGGCACACGTGGATGTGGGCTCAGCCCAGCACGGGAGCTCTCGGGCAAGGGGTCCAGGCCTGGAACCATGTTCTCTCCTCTCTCCTGGATGGAGGACGTGCAGGTGAGGCCGGGCGTAAAACCCTGTTGGCCGCTCATGTGTTGACCGTGGTCTTCTGATGGACACATGGATGGTGTTGAGTCATCTCCCCAAGCCGGGCTGGGATCATCGGGGCAGCTCTGTGAATGGAGGGGTGGGATTATCTGCTCTGTCTCCTCGGCGCCGTCAGATGACCATACTGTTAGAAATGGATTTAATATCCTTAATCGGTTTAATACGAACTTTGTTATCCCCGCAGATAAATGTTATTCCTCTACCACAATAGCTGCTACTCTGCCTGTTCTCTTCCAGAGCCTGCAGCCACCACCCTGGGGCAGGGTCTCCCAGGCCTCCCCCCTGCTCCCTGCCACCCGCTGCAGTGCCATGTTTTGGGGGTCGCAGCTCCCAGGAGAAGGGGGTGTCTCTCCCACTCGTTTGTGCTGTGGCTGGACCGGGAAATGGAAGATGGAAGCGATCCCTGATCCTGCAATGGTGAGGAACGGGTGAGTTTGCTTTCTGGAGAGGTGGGGGCTGTCGGTGGGGACACAGCTCTCTATTGATGCAGAGCCAGGGCCAGCATCTCGGTGACAATTTGCTCTCCGAGGAAGGAGCTGGTGGCTGTTGTGCTTCTGTTGTTGGAAGGACTCGAGGCAGGGGCTGGGGTCAAACACTGCTTCCTGGCGCCGGCACACCTTCAGCTCCTGCCTCCTCTTCCTCTGGGCCCTGCAGAAGGGACCAAAAACATGAAATCTCTCTCGCTGAGAAAGTTGTTGTGGTCTCACGTTTCAGGCGCTGCCGGTGCCGAGCGGTTTGGGGACCGGGGAACGGCACTTCCCTCCATCTGCCCTCCCTAATCCCCAGACAAACGCGGCTCTTCCATCTGTGCAGCCGGAGCCGCCGAGCCCATCACACCAGCCACTTAATCTAAATGGCTTTGGCCAAAGATAAGGTCATTAATTACACTGGGATTAGAAAACAGCGCAGGCCTGGCGTGGCTTGGCTCGCCATCAATTAAAGTCCTCGGCGCCCTGGCATCGCAGCTGGAGAGCTGGAGTTGGGAGAGACCCGCGCCCTCGCTGGTGGGACATGGTCCCCACGGCCCTGCCTGTCCTCGGAGGAGTCCCCTCACTCGGGCACCAGCGTTTTGGGTACAGCGGTGGCGTGGGTGCCCAGGTGGGGCTGGTGATGGGGGTCCCAGGGGACACCCGGGAGGAGCTCAGGGGTGGTGGCAGCCAGCGCAGCCCCAGTCCTCGTGGCCAGCAGCAAGAGGTGCACGGGCAGTGTCCCGCCATCTGCATCCCCATCGCTCTCTGCCTCCAGCCTTCACCAGCCCCTCGCTCAGCCCCGACTAGCGAAGGTTGGGCTGGCCGAGCCCCATGGCTCTCGCTTGTGGCCACCATCCCCAGAGCTCAGAGCGGCCCCTTTGCTGATCTCAGAGCCGACGTCTGGCCGTGATGTTCAAGGACTTGCGTTTCCTTCTGGTTCTTCCACCTTTTGCTTCCCTCTTCTTACAATGTTTTGGCTGTAAAAGGCTCGGATCTGCTCATCCCGCGGGGAATCTCTGGTCCCTGCGGTGCTGGAGCGGGATGTGCCGCCCGCGGGGGCCGGAGGGGGGGACACACAAGTTACGGGTGGCCGGGCTGTGGCTCTGCGCCAGGAGCCAGCACCGTGGCACAGCTGCCACCTCGCCTGGCACCGGTGACCAGCTGGTGTGTCTGTGCCCCTGCCCGCTGGGGGGTTTAAAGGGTCTGGTTGTCCCTTAACTCCCGTTGGAGGTCCTGGGTGGTGATGTTTTCCCACCTCTTCCCGCCCCAGTTCCCACACTGCAGGGTACGATCCTGCCCTGGTGCCTCGGACGGGCTGGGGACCCTCTGGGGGACGGTGTCACCTGGGGACGGCGGCTCCTGCAAACGCGTGGTGGCTGCGGCCCCCGAACGGGGCCACGTCTTGGCCTCATCTGCAGTTCCCAGGTGGGATCCGCGGAGCACCGGGGGGATTTAACAAAGCCTGGGGTGGTGGGATCGTCGGGAGGGAGCCCTTGGGGTCCGTGCGGGATCTGCAGGGCTGGCTGCCATCGCTGCCATCGCAGGGCTGGTGGGCGAAGGTAACGAATGGGGAAACTGAGGCACGGCTGGTGCATGGAGGTACTTTGAGAAGCGCTGGAGCCGGAGCAGGGCGTTTCGGATGCTGTGGCCCATCCGGTGCCTCGGCGGCATTTCGGGCGGGCTGCAGGGAAACCGTGTCGCAAGAAGCCTAAAAATAAAAAGGAGCTGTTGGCCCAGGTTGTGCAAGAGCGAGTGCGTCCCGCGCCCGGCGGGAGTTTGGCCGCTTTGGCGGCAAAACCTGGGGGTGTGTGGCCAGGTCCTGGCACCAGGCCCGGAAAATGCTGGTATCCGAAGGGCTGGGGGCTGCCAGGTCTTCCCCCCCTCCCTGCCTTGTGCTGCTCAGGATCCCCCCGGGGCTGCTGGGGGAGGAGGGATGCTGGTGGGTGCCCGTGCGGGTTTGGGGGACGTGGGGGCTGAGATGGGGTGCAGTGGGTGGACGGGGTGGATGTCCCCGTGTTGGCACCCTGAGGAATTCAAGGCGGGGGGGGTCTGGAGCCCAGGGGGCTGCCCATGTACCCTCCAGCATACCCTGGAGGCTGTGTCCCATTGTGTCCCATTGCAGGTGGGGAAACTGAGGCACGGGCATGCTGCCGGGGAGCCACCCTGCAGGAGTGCTGTGGGGTGCTGGTGTCACACGGGGGGTGCCCGTCACCCCCTGGCGGTGTGGGGGTCCATCTGGGGCAGTGTGGGGGTCTATCTGGGCTAGTGAGGGGGGGCTGGCAGTGTGGGGGTCCATGCGGGGCAGCGAGGGGGGGGCAGGCAGCGCGGGTGGGAAAGGTGGCGGGAAGGGGACTTGGAGGGACATCAAACCCCGGGGGGACTTGGCCCCGCACCCCAGGAACGTGGCCATGGGAGGGGGAGCCCTGGGGTGTCCCTGTGGGGGGGTGACAGCCCCCACCAAGGGTCCTGCCCTGCAGGGTCCCCCTCCAGCCCCCCAACCTCAGCTCGGGGGGGCTGAGACCGAGTGGGTCCCCCCCACGGTGGGGCTGGCACTAGTTGGGGTGCCGCCAGGGCTGCTTTGTCACGGTGTCACAGGGCCATCTGCCGGCAAAGGCACAGCCCGCCGTGGCCTCCAGCAGCCTCCCAGTTCTCCCAGTCCTCCCACTTTGCAGGTGCTCCGGGTGCGGCGCGGGATGGGATGGGATGCGGCAGAGACGGCCCCGCTCCGGCCATGAACAGATTAAATGTCATTTTTATTTCACACCCAAAAGGAAAAAAAAAAAAATTAAATGTAGAAAAGAAGAGGTGAGTGGAGATTTAATTGCTTATATTAAAAATCTACCAGGTGAGACCCAGCCGTTTCCACCTGTGTCAGTGCAGGTCTGCAGGATTCCTCCTCCTCCTCCTCCTCATCCTCCTTCTCCGCACCTGGATGCTCCGGGGATGAGGATGGGGACGGGGGTGACACCTGCCCCTTTCCCCCCTCCCCAAAGTGCCCCCAGTGCTCGCTGCCACCGGCCCCATCGGCGCATCCCTGCTCGGGTCCATCCTGCCCGGCCCCGCACCCCTGGCACAGTGTCCCCATGGTGTCACCCGCACCTTGTGTCCAGAGTGGGTGCTAATTTGGGGGCGTGAGGATGAGAAGGGGGGGGACAGGAGCACGAGGCGGTGGCTTTAGGCTGTTTTGATTTCCCCCCTCCCCGTATTACTGTGTATTTCTTATTGTCCCTTTTCCCTCTGTACAAAATGAGCGGTGTGGTGATGGACGGAGGTGACACGGTGACGGTGCGGGGTCGGGGGCCGGCTCCGCGCTCACTGCAGCAGGGCCCGGATCTGTTTGGAGGTGGTGTCATCGTTGAGGTGCCGAGTGGTGTACCTGGACAGAGAGGGGACGGTCACCCTGTGGCACCCCCACCCGCTCTGTCACCATCGGGGAGGGTGCCACATCCCCCCCGACGTCCCCCAGCCCCCCCCAGCTCACCTCAGAGCGTTCAGGAGCCCCTCGGTGCTGGTTGAGGGTTGGTCTTTCAAGACTTTGATGCAGCCTTTCATCTGGTGGGGGGAGAGAGAGAAGCTGTGAGGGCCCTGATGCTCCCCTTCCTCCCCATCCTCCTCCTCACTGCTCGGGGCAAGGAGGAATGAGGTTCCCCCCCTCTGGACCAGCTGAGAGACATCCCCACGGGGGACATCCAGGGAGAGAGACCCCCCCGGGCATCACCGCTAGTGGTGGGATGAGTGGGATGGCTGTGACACCCCACGGCCACTCACGTCGATCTTGGAGGTCTTTGCGAAGGCCCCCACGGGGTGGACGTGGTCGTAGAGGATGATGACGCCGACCATCACCCTCATGCAGAAGAGGAGGGTCTCGGTGTTGGTGAAGCGGCTCCGGTACTCCCTGTGCCGGGAGAGGGGCCGGCTGAGCCCGGGTGGGTGGCACAGGGACCCCGGCACCGAGATGTCCCCCCTCCCCGTTGTGGGGTACTCACGGGGTCTCCAGCATCACCCTGCAGACGCAGGCCATGGTGCTCAGGCAGTCGGTCGTGTCCTCGATGGGGAGGGTCTTGTTCTGAAACCCAACAGGTCCCGGCTGCCGTTTCCCCTCCTGACCGGGGTGCTGGGGCTGGAGGGGGGCTTCTCCCCACCCCGAGGGTCCCCCCCCCCGGCCTCGCTCACCTCCGAGACAAATTTGGTGGTGGCATTGCTGAGCGTTTTGAGCATGGGGGTGGCCTCGGCGTAGAAGAGGGACATCCTGTTGGCCATCTCGTTGTTCACCTCGCTCTCCGCGTCCAGCTGCGGGGGCGGATGATGGGGGTTATTGGGGTGTCTGAGCCGTCCCCAGTCCTGTGACAGCCCCCCCAGGGGAGGTCATTCCTGGGCAGGGGTGGGAATGACAGCACCGTCCTCTCACCTGCAGGTTGTTAATGCGATTTCGGCTGATGGTCCTTCTGTAGTAGCTGAAGTCATTCTGGATGGCAGGGTTGGTCATCTGCCGAGGGGAGCCCCGCGTTAGAGGACAGGGTGGGGGCCACCACCGGCTCGGTGTGCCCAGGGCAAGCCTCGGGGGTCCCCGTGTGGGGACCCCATGGGCTCCCACCGGCGCTCATCCCACGTGGGGGACATGGGGGGAGGTACCTTGAGCTCATCGAAGCTGAGGGTGAAGTGGAGGATCTCGGCAAACTGCTTGGCCAAGGCTTGCTCCCGCTCGAGGTGCTGGGTGGGGGCGTACGGGGGGCTGGTGAGGGCCTCCAGCAGGCTCCGCAGGGCGTTCTCTGGGGACAAAGCTCCGCTGGTCCCCGTCCCGCTCCTCTGCGCCTCCCCGGCTGGGGAAACTGAGGCACGGGGCAGCACGGCACCCCACACCATGGCCAGGTATCCCCCAACCTGCCCCATCCCCACAGCCAGGGAGGGATGCAGGATGCAGAATGCGATGGGGGGAAGCAGGGAAGAGGGACGGGGGCTCGGGGCGCTCACCCAACCGCAGGGAGAACTCGTAGAAGCGCTTCAGCTTGGCGACGAGGGGGCAGACGGCGCTCCACGCCCTCTCCTGCAGCCGCAGGTCCCCGGGGTTTTGGATGGCCTATTGGAGGGGGAGAGCACCAGGGGTTGTCCCAGGCCACGGTGGGTGGGCAGCGGGCGCCGGGGCTGCACCCACCTCTCGGATCTCCTGCCCGGCGCCCGTGTAGGACTGCAGCTCGGCCAGGACAGCCTGCGCCTCCTCCAGCACGGCGTTCACCTGGTTCCACACCGCCGTCTCGGCCTCCGTCGGCTGCGCATCTGCAGGGCAGCGCCCCGGGGAGAGAAACCCGGAGGGCTCTGAGCGGGGTCCTGGGCGGCGAGAGCCGGAGTTGGGGTGCCAGCACCCCGTCCCGCAGCTCTCCCGCCGTCCCGCAGCCCTTCCTGGCGGGTTTCTCCCCCCCCATCCGTCTCCTTGCCCGAGCTCGAGCCAAGCCGTGGAGGGGGGGGGGCAGGTGGGGGTGAGTTCCTGGCTGCCCTGTGACCGCAGTTCTGCTCACGGGGGTCCCCGAGCAGCCCCCAGCCCCAGGCTGGCCCCAAGGGGCTGCAAACTGGCCCGGGGAAGAGGTGCGGAGCGATAGCCCCCCAGCCATGGGTCTGCCCCCCCTCCCCGGGGAGACCCCCGGACGGCAAAGGTTGGGGGGGGGGAGGACGTCTGGGATGGGCGCGATGCGATGGGCGACGGGGACGAGAACTCAAAATGGCGTGGATGTGGAACTCAGAATAAGTACGGAACAAAAAAGGAAAATAAAAATCCCATCTCACTTTCAAAGTCAAGGAAAAAATTAGGGCCTTGGTCAAGTTCGTTATAAGTCAACACTTTAAGAAGGTTCCCCATGTGAAACCTGCAAGAGAAGAAACAAGAGGAAAAAAGCATGATGGTGAGGTGGGGCTCGGGGAAGAGGTGCTGGGCTACGGGCAGCGGCCGGCGGCGGCCAGAGCCCCCGTCTTCCCCCCGCCGCTCCCCGGGGGCTCGGGGGGCTCCCGGGTGGCCAGCGGTGACCCCACGGCTGCTCCCGGCCCCGGGTGGCAGCCTCTTCCCCCCCCCTCGATGGTGATGAGCGCTGGCGGATGGGGTGATGGAGAGGAAGGAGCGAAGGGAGGAGGGAGCTGCTGGGCTGCGGCGAGGAGGGCGAAGCGGTGGGCGAGTCCCCAAAGTCTTGGCTACGGGCATCCCCCCATCTAACTGCAGAGCCAGCCCAGGAACGGGGGGGGGTCCTGGGGAGCCCCCCCCCCCCCAGTCTCATCCCCGAGCCGGGGGGGCTGCAGAGGGGGGTGGAGGCGGGGGAAGGCCGTGCTGCCTCAAAGCACCCACAAGGAGCCAGGACGGTCCCTCGCCGTGGGAGCGGGGCGGCTGCGTGACCCCAACCCTGGCTATTTTGGGAGGTGCTGGTGCCGGAGGCGGTGTGACGAGCTGTGCACGGCCTCTCCCCGCCGGGGCCGGGCCGGGGCGAGCGGTTGCTGCTGCACTATTTTTACCCCGCCTCGCTCTTGCTCTGAGCCATGCTCTGGGGAGGAAGAGGGGGAGAGGGAGGAAGGGCAGGCCACGGCAGCCATCACCTCTCGTACATCCCACTGTCCAGCCTGGGAGGGCCACGCTCCTCTCCCAGTTAGCCCAGTCCAGTGTTAAGCTGGCCCAGGTCCCCTGGGCTGAACCAGGGTCCCCAATCCCCATCCCTTGGGCACGGGCTGTCACCACGGTGCCACCCCTCCCGAAAGGGCAGGGGGCACAGATCCTTCCCTCCTCCTTCCCCGGCATCCCTGGCCCCCAGGCTGTCCCTCCCTGGCAGGGCACGTGCCACACGGCTACCCGGTGCCACCGGCTAACAGCAGTGGGCACATTCCTGAGGTCCTCATGAGCCAGGTCCTGCTGCCGGGACGTATCCTGCATCCCCGCCACCGGGATGGGGACATCTCCCCGCAGTTTCAGGGACGAGGCATCTCTTGGGGTCCCGCTCCCCTGCCCCACTCAGCCCTTCGAGGGGCACGTCCAGGGCTGTCCCGAGGCGCCTGGGGACATGGGGCTGCTCGGGGACACCGTGCCTGTCCCCATCTTCCGGAGGTGGCCCCGGCCCCCTCCCCGCGCCCACCCTGCTCACGGGACTTACTTTCAAAATCCAGGAAAAAATGAGGACAGTTTTCTAAATCTTTGCCCAATACCTTTATCAGGTTGCCCATGGCCAGCAGACCTGAGCGAGAGAAACAGAACAGAGTGGAACAGCACCGGCGCCGCCGGCCGGACGCCCCGGCAACCCCCGAGCCCCCGTTGCCACCGTGGCACCTACCTGTGCCCGTCCCGCCGGGCTCTGCACCCCAAGTCCCCACCGTCCCCAACCCGCACCCTCCCGGCCGGGGCACGCGGGGTGTCAGGGTCCCCCGAAACGCGGCGGCTCTCCCCGGTGGTTCTGCCGAGCCGTTCACCACGGCGGGGAGGGAAGCGGGGCGCGGGTTCGCGAGTGCCGTGCTTCCTGTGGGCCCACCTCCCCCGGGGCACCCCGGTTCCTCCCCCAACGCAGATGGGGCACGGGGGGCTGCCCTAGGTGACCCCCGTGGGGTCATGCCAGTTCCCCCCATTGACGGAGCTGGGCGTCCCCCACGGACAGGGGAAGAGCCCAGTCGGGATTTCTGCCCCACAGACCCGGTTTGGGGGTCTGTTGCCCGCCGCGCCAGGAGGATCCCACCCACCCCACAGCCACGGCTCTGGGTCCTTACCTCAGTGCCCGGTGTGGCGGTGGCGGCGGCTACGGCAGGAGCAGGGGCTGTGCCACCCGCCTGAATCACTTCATGGGCCGGCAGGGACCTGCGGGCAGGAGGGCGAGAGGGTCAGGTCACCCCATTGGGCACCTCCTTGCCCGAGGGACCCCCCTCGGTGGGTGACCAGGCGGGGACACTGGGTCCCCCCACCCCCAGCTCGCAGCCCCGCGTGCTGCCGCCAGCCTTCACCTTATTTGCCTCGATTATTTTTTGTCTTGCCATCAGCCGGTGTCACCGGCAGCTCGCCGGGCACCAGCTGAGCATCCCCCTCCCTCCGCACCCCTTGGGGGACCTGCCAGCAGCTCGGGGACAACCCCGGGGCTGAGCCATCTGTCCCCATCTTTCCTTGGAGAGGCCAAGATCCCCCGGGATGCCTTTCCCGGCGCCGCTGGTTGGGTTTGCTCTTTTCTGCGTCGCGTGAAGATCCCTTCGCGCCGCTGATGAGCCGCGACCCAAATCCCGCAGGTGCTGGGGTGCTCCCCTGGTTCCCCCGTCCCTCATATTTCCTACAGGGATGGGGGGGTATCAGGGTGGGCCCCACGGTGTTAGCAGGCTCCGGGAAGCAGCCGTGGGAGTCAGCAGGTTGTAATTAAACGCCTGGGTTTAATTAACGTGGCTGGGGAGGGTTGGAGGAGGTGGCAGCGGTGGGGAGGGATGGGGCAGCCTCGTGCCGGGGATGGGGCTGCTGCCCCCAGCCCAGGGCGGCCCCTCGGCATCAGCACTGGCCTCTGCCTTCCTCCTCCTCCTCCTCCTTCTCCTGGTAAGCGGTGGCTTTACACGGGGGCTCCATGGGATGCACCAGCCCGATGCCGAAAACGCAAAGTGCCTTGGGGGAGCCAGGTCCCCCACCACCCACCCCTGCCTCAGTTTCCCCACGGGAGGTGGGTGCTTGTAACCCGCAGTGGGGGTGCCCAGCACTGCCCCGGCACAGTGACCCCGGGGTTTGTCCCACAGGGTGCTGGGGTGTTTTGGAGGGGTGCTGAGCCCTGCAGGGTGATGATGGGGGGTGTCCCTGGGGTGCCCCCCCGGGTGCCAGGGGGGTGGGAGACCTGCACCCGCTCTGCTGAGGAATTTGCATAAATGCTGTGATCTGCGGGAGGGCGTCTTCCTGCCCGCGCCGTTGTCCTTGACGGTGGCTTGGGGCTGGGATTTGTCACCGCTGAGCTCTGCCGGTGCCCAGGGAGGGGGCACGGATGGGTGCCCACCCTCCCCGGCATGGGGACACCCCAGCACGAGGCCTGAGCCATGGCACAGGGGTTCGGTGCCGGGTGGGAGGATGGGGGTCACTGCAGGCCCCCCTGACTCCGCTTGGGGGGTCAGCCCCCGATTTGCACCGTTTCCTTGGCTCGGTTGTCTACACCCGTGGTGGCCCTTGGTCCTGGGAGCCATGACATGTCCCCCCCCCAGCCAAGGTGGCTTCCAGGGAGGGTGAGGGGCTCCCTCCATCGTGGGCTGCCCATCATCATGAGGCTCAACCGGGGGAACCTCGCGCCCCAAATCCACTGGGAAAGTCACCTCCTCCCAGGACTGCTCTGGCAGAGGGGGGGCTGCTGGAGGAGGGCTCCCTGCGAGGGGTGAGGGGGTCCGGAGGCAGCAGGGTGCCCCCTCGCCACACCTCAGGTGGCCTCAGCTTTTGTCCCTCCCCGCACCCAGCCCTGCTCCAGCATCTGCTCCTCTCCCTGCTTCCCCCTGAGCATCCTGCCCCACAGGAACCCCGCGGCGGGTGTCACCTCCATGGGGACATCCCAGCCCAAGGGGTGAACCCCCCCCTCCCCTCCTGCTCCAGGCAGGGCCAAATCCTGCACCCAGGAGCATCGCGCCCCCCCCAGCTGGTGGTGCCCAGGGTGGCCACACCGAAGGGGCAGCGGTGGCCCCGGATCAGGCCACCCCTGTGTCACCCGGGGCCGTTTTGGGGGGGCTGTGCCCCTTTGCCGCCGGCGCAGCATCCTTGTGGGCACCGCAGCCTGGTGCGGCACCGCACCCCTGCCGGGGGCTGAGTGCCCCTTCCCCTTGGGTTGGCTCTGCACCCCCTGCCCCCCCCTCCTCCCCCC
>JAOXJK010000009.1:131831-154319 GCA_025774025.1 Xenus cinereus
CCCTCCCCCCCCGCGTGTCCCACCTCCTCTGGGTCCCCCTGGGTCTCTCCGGGTGTCCCATCTCCTGCAGGTTCTCCTGGGTGCCCCCGTCTTCTCTGGTTTCCCCCATGGATCCCTCTGGGTACCCTGTCACCTCCAGGTGCTCTGGAGTCCCTCTGCCTGTCTCTGCTTTTTCCTTGACCCCCTGTCTTTGGCCAGGTCCTTGGGGAAGCTCTGGGTCTCTCCAGGTGGCCCCGCTCCTCCACGGCATCTCTAGGTGCCCCCACTCCTCTACGGCATCCCTTGGGTTGCCCTTGGTTGCTGGGGTTCTCTCCGGATCCCCCCAGTCTCTCTGGGTCTCCCTGGGGTTCCCGCAGGTCCCTGGAGTGTTCCCGGGTCCCTCCCGGGCTGGGGTGTCCTTGCAGAGCGGCTCCGGTGCCCCCTGAGCGGCCTGTCCCCTGCGCCAAGGCAGGAGGCCCTGCCAGGGACAGGAGGGGTGGCCGTGGCGGAGCAGGGGGACAACCCCAGAGGCTGAATCCCTGCCCGGAGCAGGGGGGTGTCGCAGGGGTGTAGCCGCCTCCGCCAGGCTCGCCTGTTCCGGGAGATTAGAGGGAAAAGCCTGCGTTATCTAACCAGGGCTGAGCCTGCCGGGTTTAAACATGGGAGCGCCTGGAAGTGCTGCTCTATCTCGGAATAGCTGCTGTAGCTCGGAATAGCTTGGGGGGGTGGGCTCTGGGGGCTGCGTCCCGGGGGGGCCTTGGCCCCGCAGCCTGGGAGCCCACCCAGCCGTAGCCGTAGCCGTCCTCCATGCTCTGGGTGCCCCCGAAGTGTGGGGCTCTGGCAGAGGTGGCCCCCCCTCCTTCCTCCCCTCCCTCCCTGCAGCGATGTGGGGAGCCCGGTGACACCCGGTGCCTTTCGCAGCGAGGTTTTGTGAGCCCAGCGAGGGGAGACGGCCGAGCCCCGGCTCTGCGCGCCCTGACTCGGGGTAGCCCCCGTGCTTCCCCCCCTGCTGGGGACCCGGCTGCAGCCCCCCCCCTCCCCTGGTCCTGAACCCGCTGCCGACTGACGGTGCTGCTGCCTTCACCCTTCCCGGAGGAGAGGGACGGCCTGGCTTGGTGGTGGGGATGCTTGGTTATCTTTCATGCCATGCTTTCAGCCTCCTGTGGATGTCAGCCCGGGCTCCTCCTCTTCCTCTCCTTGCAGTGAACTCGGTGACCAGCGCGCCCATCCCTGCCCTACAGCTGGGGAAACTGAGGCACGGGGCAGGGATGAGGTTTGCTCGCACAGCAAACCAGCCGGGATCCAGTCACCCGGGCCCCAAAGTGCCATCCACCCGGGTGGTGGTGGGGCCGATGCCCGCGGTGCTTGCCCAGCTCCGTGCCCCCCGACCGGGGCAGGCTGGGGGCCCCGTGCCCACGGCCAGGCGGCTCGGCTGCCCTCGCACACAGCTGGGCTGCCCTGCCAGGCAGCTGTCAGGCCCCGTGACGGACGGCTGCGAAGCGCTTTTCTGCAGTATAAATAATGTGTTTGGAAAACTCAGAAACATCCCAGCCATTGCCCTGAACTTTAATCTGATCCCGAGCAGGGGGCTCGCGGCCGCCCAGGGCTCCCTTCCTGCACGTGGGAAACGGAGTTTGCCGTCGTCCGTCTGCGCCCTTGGGGGTGCCGGGTCCGTCCCTCCGTCCTCTCGGCCGAATGTCCCCTCCACCCGGAGCAGATTCCACTGGGGGAGCGAGCACAGGAGCCACCCATCCTGGAGACGGATCGCAAGGTGGCAGGAGGGAGGGTGATTTTGGGGTGCGTTCCTGGGGAAGCCCATTCCTGGCTGGGGAAGGGGTTAACAGCCCACCGGGCTCCACGCTTTGCAGGGGTCTCCTCCGTTCTTCCCAAGCCCTGGCTCCCACGCTGCTCCTGCCAGCTGGGGAGGTCAGCGATGAGACTTGTCACTCTTTAGCAATGTGGAAAATGTCCCCCCCCAGCCTCTCCAGTGACACTGTGTGGGGAGGAGAGGCTGGGTCGGTGGGAGCTGCCCTTCTGCTAACCCCGCTCCTCCGGGCACCCCGCTCGCCCCCTGCTCTGCCTGCCCCTGGCACCCGTGGGGACCAATCTGGCCTCAATTTTGGGGTGCTTTAGCTGAGGTGGGGACCTTCCTCTTCCCTTTCTTTCTGTGACCAAATCTCGCAGCAAAAACTCACCTCCAAATTCTGAATTTGGTCTTCTGCAGCATCCAGGGAAGTGCCCTGAGCTGCCAGAGTTCCTCCAGGCTTTTAGGATCAAGGTGGGTCCAGCAGATTCAGCCCCAGGCGATGCAAACGGATCTTTTGAATCAGGGGGTGCAGAAGGGGGTCCCCACTGTGCCTCCTGCCATGGAGCCAGCCAGTGGTGGCCTCCAGGGGTGGCATTGAAGCCGCTGGTGTTGGGTACCGCTGTGGGCTCTCATGGGTGGGAGGGCTGCACGTCCCGGGAGCGTGTGGGATTTCCAAATGTCCCTCTCTAATCCTTGGGGGGCTGCGTGGGATTTGCATCCGATTAAAAGAGCGATTTAGAGACCTGCCAGCTGTTGGGTCTGCAGAGGAGATCGTGCCATTTCCAGTCACTTGCTGAAATGCGTCTTTGCCCCAAAACTGGGGTGTTTGGGTCTGGGATGGGTTTTGCGCTTTACGGAGCCAGAGCCTGCTGGAAAGGTCATTTAGGCTTTGGAGATGGGGTTTGGACCTTGTGGACCACCTGGAGCTGTGCCAAGGGCTCTGATGTTCCTCTTCAGAGGACGGGGCTGTCAGGACGTGTCCCTGGTCGTCTCCCCCCCGACCGGCTGAGCCCAGGGATGGACCCAGGTTGGGATGGGACCTTCCCCCAGGCTGCTCTGCTTGCACTTATGTTAAACACATCATTCGTCTCTTGCTTGATGTAAAGGATGAGGCTGGATCTGACCTTCCCGTGGGAAGGGAGGAAGGGAGAGGAGCTCACCATGAATCCCCAGGCAGAAAATTCAGTTGGATTTGGCTGAGCGGAGCCCCACAGCCGCTTCCTGGGCTTGTGTTGGATGATGAGCTTTAGCTGACCTTGGCTGACCTTGGATGCTGCTCGGAGGGTAAAACAGGGTTTGTCATTCAGAGCACCCGGACCCGCTGGGGCAGCCGGAGCAGGAGGCTGGGATGGGATTGGGATGCTCTGCAGGCTCCACGACATCTCGTGGGACTGAATATATCCTGACGAGGACTGCGAGGGGGACCCTTCCCATGCACGTGCTTCCTTTGAAAAATGAAGGGTGTTTTCCCCCCCAAAACGATGATGTTTCAAGGCAAGGTGGGGTTCGTTGGGTTGTTCATGAAGGATTTGAGCTGCAGTGGTTCCTGTAGCGGCTGTGACTTTTTAAAGCCCGTTTTTGAACGTAGTAACGATCATCTGCAGTACAAATGGGGACGGAGAAGCATCCAAACAACCTTGAGGAGGGAACGCTTCCAAATGAAACCTCTACTTCAAAGAAATGTCAAAATGCGGCTCCCTCCTCATGGAGCAGAATTGCCTTATTTTTTTAAATGTCAGCATTTCCCAGAGAACAGCAGGGCTGTTCCAGCCCAGCCGGAGCTGGGAACTGCCTCAGCGCCTGGGTGAGACTTTCCAGCACAAAAGTGCTCCAAAGGTGCAAATCTTCCTTGGCAGGAGCAAACAGGATCCAGCAGGTCCCGTTCCCGGAGGCCAGGCTTCCCACCCGCAGGCAGCCGGGGCTCCAGCAGCCCACGCCGGGGCAGAGTTAGGCCCCCAAGCTTACGGTTATTTTTATTGCTGTGTTTATTACCTCTTAAATTAACCTCCTGGAGGCTGGTGCCTTTAAATGGCAGGGAAGGGACCTTGAGCAGCCTGTTGCTGTTGCGCAAGGTGCCTGCGCTCCTGGCACCCGCACGGGTGCAAGGTGTGTGTCACCGTGGGGAGAGATAGAGATGTAAATTCCAGCTGGGCATCCGGCTGGGCTCGCGGGTGCAAGGTGTGTGTCACCGTGGGGAGAGATAGAGATGCAAATTCCAGCTGGGCATCCGGCTGGGCTCGGCTTGTGGCCGCGCAGCTTACCCTCCTGAGCATCCCTCTGTGCTCTGCCGTGCTGCTGACCTACTTTCTCCGCTGGGAATCCTCCTGCGGGGCCGGCTGTGGAGGATGCTCTGCCCTGCAGTCCCTCGGGGACCTGGAGCAGGGACCAAACGCCCGGCAGCTCTTCTACACACCCAGATAAATCACCCAGCGCTGCAGCGACCCGGGAGCGGCAGGACTCCTTGCTGAAGGCTAATGGCCGGATGTCCCAAGACCTTTAATACTTATTAATATTTTCAGCTAATAAATGGCCCATGACACCAGAGTTATTAATTAATGAGTTGGAGTGCCAAGACGTGGCCCGTGGCGAGTTAATAGCTAACGCCCACCGGGGAGCTAAAACGTAAGGTGGGGACTTGGTGGCTGCGTTTCGTTCATGGGAGCGATGCTGGTGTCACCCATCGGCTTCTGCGTGGACCTGGGTGGTCCTGCGTGTCCTGGGGGTTCTTCACCTGCTTTCTCCAAAGAGACGCTTCCAAACGGGACCCTATTTCTCTGCAATGGGAAAGGGATCCCTCTGGCCACAGCGGCGTTCTCAGCCTGAGCTCATCTGTGTCTAGTCCTAATCTCCCACTGCTTAATCTGCTTGCTGGGGATTTTGGGTGCTGATGCGGCCTTGGAGAGGTGTCTGGGACCGGCCGTGCTGCGGGGCTGGCCCCGGGTGCCACGTACGGGGGCGGTGCGGTGCTGGGAATGGCACAGGGGCTGCCATTGACTCCTTCCTGGGTGCGTCTCCACGCTGGGCAGGATCAGCAGGGCTGGGTTGGGGGCAGAGCGAGCCCCAGGGCAGGGCCAGCCCCACGGGGAGTGAAGATTCCCGGTTGCGGACGGGATACCTCGTCCTTGCCAGGCTGCTGTTTCCGTAAAGCTCAGCCCTAGGCAGGGTGGGAGCTTGAACTTCGGAGCACCTGGGTGTGTGAGCAGCTGGCCAAGGCGCCCTCCTGCCCCTGGGCAAACAGCATTGCCGGAGGATTACTCACGGGAGGATTACTCACGGGGGTAACGCGGGTACATGAGGATCCTGGAAATCACAGAGGAGCTGAGGGCGAGGTGTTACCGAAGTGCTGACGGCCTGGATTTCGCAGGTTCCCTGCAGAGATGCATCCCTGAGCGCAGCCAGAGAGCGCGTGGGCTGGGACCGCTCCTTGGAGCATCCCCCCTGTGACTCCCCCCAAGCCCTGTCCTGCTCCCAGGACTCGCTGGCATCATCCCTCCTCGGGATTTGCTGTTCTGGGAGCGAGGATTTCTTGTTGGCCACCAGTAATGAAGTTGCGTTCGTGCTTGCGAGTGAGTGATGGGGATTAACACCCTCCTGCCCTCCGAGGGGAGAGGGAGGACGGGTGAGGGTCAAGATGAGATTGACTTTCCTGGTGCCCCCTCTCTCGCTGCCAAGTCCCACTAGAGGCCCCTTGTTGAGCTCGGTGGATTTTGGATCAAGCCCTCGAACATTAATAATAATGACTCATAAATCACTGCTTGCACCACCTGTTTGTCATGTTTCCGCCCACAATAACTATATCAAGTGTTTTTATAAGCTGAGCTGGCACGGGTTGTTTGTCACATCTGGACAGCATCGTGGGAGTGCGGATCTGGCCCAGCCGCAGTGTGTGGTTTTTCCTGGCTGGAGGGCGAAAAGCCACACAAATTCCTTCTGCGTGGGGCTGAGTGGTTCTCCTGGGATAGCACATTGGGAACCTGGTTGCAGTGGGAGGGCTTGCGCGTGGTGTGAGGAGCAGAAAAAGGGCTTTGGGGCGTCCCAAATGTGTGGTGAGGGCACATCAGGGCTTCATCTGTTGAAGCATTGGAAGATCAGGGTTGCAGCTCCTCCGAATCGCTGTGGGGGTGTCACCCACCCCGTGATCTTCACGTTGGATGTTGACAGATGCCCCCTCGGGCAGCAGGGCTGGGTGTAGGGGCTGCCTCCCCATTTTCTCCCTTTTCCCCGCAGCCAAAGCCCGAGAACGCCATCACCATCGCGGTGTCATCACGGGCGCTTTTCCGCATGGAGGAGGAGCAGAAGATTTACAACGAGCAAGGGGTGGAGGCCTACGTGAAATACCAGCTGGACCATGAGAATGAACCCTTCCTCCCCGGGGCTGCCTTCCCCTTCGTCAAGGTGAGCATCCCCCCGCCTAAGCTGAATCTGCGCCGTCCTGACCCAAACGCTTTGGGGAGAAAGGGGTCCTTGGGTGGGGAAGGGGTGGGAGATGAGCGGCGTGGCAGAAGGGATGTAGCCACAGAGCAAAGAGAGGTCAGACAAACCTCCTGGCAAGTGATGTGCTCCTTCCAGGACTGAGGAAACGCTGAATTTTCCAATTCGGCAACTGAGCCCAAGAATTGAAGAAATCGTCTCTTTGGAACATATTTAAAGTTTCCCTTTAGGGAACTCTCATATCTTTTTGTTTATTATTATTACAATTTATTTATTCTTTTAAATTGGCTGAATTTAGCCTTGCTGCAGTCTCGGCCAATTTCTAATTTTGACATGTTTGAAATGAAGCATTTCAAACTTTAAAAATATTTTCCAATTTCTGCCTTAGTGTCACAGGATTTAGTGCAGTTCTGTGTGCTGGCCCGCACTGAAGCAATCTCTCGCCCATTCCCAACGACTAAATAAATCCACTTAGTGGGGAGAGACTTGTTCCGTTCCTGATTGCTCGAAAAGCACTTATCTGTAACTTTGAGCTAATTTATTCTCATCTCCTAATGACAGCTTGAAACCTTTTGTGTTTGAAAATAGATGAGTAGCTATGTGGGGTTTTTTTCACCCAAATCAGTCTTTTTTTTTTTTTTTTTCCCCAGCAAAAGCTGCTTGCTGATGTCAGCTTGGCTCAGGGTGTAGTTGAGGTTGGGCCAGATCCCTGTTTTTGGTGAACACAAGTGTTTTGCTGGGTGAGAAGGGGGTGAGGGCTGTTCTTGGGGCTCACTGACTCCCACCCCCCTGTACCCCGGGGTGCTGCAGGCGCTGGAAGCGGTGAACACGCAGCTGCGTGAGCTCTACCCCAACAGCGAGGAGCTCTTCGACATCGTCCTCATGACCAACAACCATGCCCAGGTTGGGGTTCGCTTGATCAACAGCATCAACCACTATGGTGAGCTCAGAGCAAAGGGGTCCTTCACGGGGAGGGCTGCCGGCTTTTCGGGAAGGGCAGTTTGGGTTATTGCTTGGCAGCAAGATAAGGAGACGCTTTCTCCTGTCTCTTCCTCCAAACCACAAGCTGAGCCCGCTTCTCCCAAATTTCCTGGGCTTTGACTGGAAGTTGGCTGGTGGTGAGGATGCTCTGGCTGCTGGCAATGCTGTTTAACGGTGGTAACACAATTAGCCCCCATCCTGCCGACTCTTCGGAGGCCACGGGGCAGCAGTGTCAAAGGACTGTTTGGGGTGTGACCACGCTCACCCCGGGGTCCATCTGCCCTCAGATCTGTTCATCGAGAGGTTCTGCATGACAGGAGGGAACAGCCCCATCTGTTACCTCAAGGCCTATCACACCAACCTCTACCTCTCCTCTGACGCTGAGAAAGTGAGTGAGGCCATTGAAGAGGGTGAGTCTGGGGTCTGGCTTTGGGGGGGCAGTGGGGGGAGCCTAGAGCCCTCAGGGGGTTGACACCAGGAGCAATAGCTCCAGTGTCCCTGTCCCTTCGCTGATGTGCAGCTAGGGTCTGCGTTATCCCACATCCCATCCTTGATGCTCCAAAGAGCCTCCAAGGAGCTTCCAAAGAGCTCCACAGCTCTTCCGAGGCAAAAGCACTGGTTTTCCCCATTAATTCTTGTATGCAAAGGGAGGTTTATCACCTGGGGACTTGTTTTTGCTGTAAAAGGTCTTTGGGCCAAGCTGCAGGTACTACTGGGTGCATGCATTTCCTTGCAGTGTTTGCTTTCAGCCCGTCGTGTTTTGCTCTGCTCCTCAACAGATGAGCCACGAGGCTGGGTCCTTGGGTAACTGCCACCTCTTGCCTTGCCCTTTACCTCCACAGGGATCGCTGCAGCCACCATCTTCAGCCCCAGCAAGGACCTGGAGGTGTCAGAGAACCAGCTGCGGGTGGCATTTGATGGTGACGCCGTGCTCTTCTCGGATGAGTCGGAGCAGATCGTGAAGGCTCACGGCTTGGACATGTTCTTTGAGCATGAAAAGGCTCACGAGAACAAGCCTCTGGCACAGGTAGCGCTGGGGTGCAGCCAGAAAAAGCCTCTGGGAGAGAGTCTGTCCTCTTGCCTCTGGGAACAAGCCAGGGATTGGCACGTGGAGTGTGAAACAGGGTGGGCCAGCAGCCTGGTACTACTGAATTTGGCCCATGGGATGGCTACTGCTGGCCCCAAGCTGTTATTTCTGGGTTCTTACAGGGGGAAGGGGTTAGCCAGGACTGGGTGCCTGGGAGGGAGGATGGCATGGAGGTCTTGGGAGTGATGGGTTCTACTTGCTTTCGCAGGGGCCCCTGAAGGGCTTCCTGGAGGCCCTGGGGAAGCTGCAGAAGAAGTTCTATTCCAAGGGGCTGAGGATGGAGTGTCCCATTCGTACCTACCTGGTGACTGCCAGGAGCGCGGCCAGCTCGGGAGCCCGGGCCCTAAAGACTCTGCGCAGCTGGGGTCTGGAGACGGATGAGGCTTTGTTCCTGGCGGGGGCTCCCAAGGGGCCGCTGCTGAAGAAGATCCGCCCTCACATCTTCTTCGATGACCAGATGTTCCACGTGGAGGGAGCCAAGGAGATGGGCACTGTCGCTGCCCACGTCCCTTACGGCGTCGCCCAGAAGCACAAGCGGCCGGCGCAGGAGAAGCAAACCCCGAACAGCAAGTAGGGGAGCTGCCTGGTCCCGCGGCCCCCGGCGTGCGGCACAGACTTCACCCCGTGCACCACGCTCTCACCCGGCTTGAGGTCCGCAAGGTGGAGGGCATTAGCCCTGATGAGCGTGAGGTTATTCCCCAGCGGGAGCCTTGTCGGGGGCACGGATGGAGGAAGGGGCTGACAAAAGGCTTCTTCTCGCCTCTGTATTCGTTGCAATGTCGTGGCGTTGTCCCCGTTCCTCCTGGGGCAGCCCCTCGAGCCGTTTCCTCTCTTCCCCATGCTCTGCACTTGCTTCAGGCAAAATCCCTCAAGGATGGATCTCTTTTTTTTTTTTTTTTTTTTTTTGTGGACTGTTTGTGCCAGGCAGGTTTAACCTATTGGCGTTTCTTTAAAAACCCCAGGTAATTCCCGAAGCCGTTGATTTGCAAAGCAAATGTTCAGGCTGAACTGTTGAACTGGAAAGTTGGGAGCACAGAAAAAAACTCTTCTAGCAGCTTTGAAACAAAATGTTGTACCTTTAAACTAAAATTAAACCCTAATACTGCTCCTTCACAGATCCAGCCCTTGCTCCCCAACCAGAAAATCTCCCACATCTTTCTCTTTCCATCAAGATTTTGTCAGCTGAACAGCTTTCTTTTCATGCACTAAACTTGGAAAAAAAGAAACAAACACTTATTTAAAAAATCTTATTTCCTGCTTGGAGCTTTGGGCCACTGTGTTGTTGGCCCAGTTTTTTAAATTCGGGGTTCACAGTTGCATGAGTTAGCACTTAAAAATAATAATCTCAGTGAGGCATCCAAAGACCCAGCTCTTGTGGGAGCCGTCCAGGGTCCGCAGACACACACCTGGGGCTTGAATTAAGTTAAAAGCAGGCCCTGATATATTAGGGACATCATTTGAAGTCCATTTAGGTAAATCTGCAGAGAATTTCAGCCTGGGGGTTTTAATTAAAGGGGTTTTTTTCCCTTTTCTAAGCTGAGCCCGTATGAGTTGATAATCTTTTTCTCCTCAGCTTCTTAAAACCTCTGGTGTTTCCCGAAATAGACACCTCTGCCAGCGATGCTGAGAGAGAGAACCAAATCTCCGCTTAAAAAACAGGGAGGGAAATCAATTGGAGAGTTGCTTCGAATTCGATGTGAAAATCACACTGACATTTCTGCACAAAGCCCCGGCTCAAAGGACCCTCTCAGGAGGGAAATTTAAAGATTACTTCTTCCTTGTGGGATTTTGTTCTTTCTTTTTTTTTTTCAGTCAGCACACCCTGTGATTGGGCAGGATGGACGCTCGCTGTCATCAGACAGTAGTTTTCTACAAAACCCAACGCCGTGGGCTGAGGTTTTCCCAGGTATGTGTCTGCCTCTGGCTGGACTTTGCAGGGAAGTTTCGGCTAAAACAGCTCAGCCCTTCTCAAGCTAGAGCTAGAGTTATCGCACTTTTGAGGAATATATCAACAAGCTAGTGATGCCTTCAGTGGCTCGGGGGACTGTTTTCTCATTGCACTAAATCCTGCTCTAGCAGTGAAAAGCAAATAATTGCACTTTCCCCCCCACCCCTCTAAACTATTTCACTTTGACAGACTGTTATTTGTCACATCTGGGTGACAAGCACCTTAGAGGAAGGTCTAAAATCCAAACAAACAAACAAAAAGTCTTGAAAGAAACGAGTATCTCAGTAACACAACTATTAATATACAGGTTTATAAAAAGGTCTTGTCTTTTCAATGTGAACCCCAGCTATTGGGATCCAAACTGGCTCTCGGAGACCTTTTTTGGCAGCTGGGAGGGGGAGAGCAGCCTGGCTTCCCAGTAAACATTTCCAAGGTGTTTCCTGAAGATCACGTCGTGGAAGCCCAGCCAAGCCCAGCTCACAGATGGGCTGCGCCGGGGCCTCTCGCCAGCCCGGGAGGTGGTGTCCCAAGAGGAACAGGGTTGTCAGCAAGTCCTTAGGGAACCCCCGGCCAGGGCAGGGGTGCGGGGTGGAAGCACAGGCAGAGGGGATGTGTCCTTCGGGTGAGGAGTGTTGGCAGGGCTGGGCTGTGCAGGAGGAGATGCCCCATCTGAAGGTGCTCCGGGGAAGCAATGTGTTGTGGTTTTGGGGCAGGGTCCTGGATCTCAGGAGTTTTTACTGCTGCCTTTCCCTGAGATGCACAGGGAGCAGGGCACAGCGCAGACAGGAGTTTTAGTGACTCTCCTTAGGGTCCTCCTGTTGCCAGGGCAGCATAGAGGCTCACTGGGAGACACAGGGCTTGAGAAACGAGCCCCAAGTGAGGTAGGACCTCCCTTCGCACCTCCCGAGTCCTTCCTGTGGGGGGAAGATTTTCCGTTCCTGCAATGGCTGCATTTGCTTTTATCCACATGGCTTCCTACTGTTTGTTGGTTTTTTTTTTTTGCCTCCCCCATCACTAAAATTGGCAGATGTGGATTTGCTGCTTGTGTCCTTTCCTCCTGTGCCCATCCATGATGTCCCCTCGGGCTGGGGGAGCCATGGGGTCCCCAGGACCGGCTGCATGGGCTGGGCACGTCTCCCACCCTGATGGGCCAGTGCGGTTGTGCCTCTTGCGCTGCGCTGGCCGACAACTGGACTTTCCCGCTGTGTGTTGTTGCTGTGGGTTTCACTTCATTGTCCTCCGGTGGTTTTTTTTCTCTTGTGAATGGACTGCCATGTTAATGAAATCCCTCTGGGTGTTTTTCTGTAATAAACTGTGTTGGTCCCAGCCTGGCTCTCGCTGTTGCCGTTCTCACACAATGGGTATTTTGGCTCCCTGGTGCAAGCCAGCAAGAGGGTCTGGGGTCCCAGCTTGGGACCTCCCAGGTTTTATGGTGAAGGGGTGGATGGGGGTGATGAGAAGGAAAAAGAGCCTTTTGGGATTTAAGGGAATTCAGAAAAAATGTAATAAAAAGCAGCTACCTGGGAACTGGAGAACTCTGGGAGGGGTGGGATTGCAGAGTTGAGAGATGTGCTGTGATACAGCTACCTCCCTCTGCTTCGTGAACAGGCTTTTATTGTAACCTGGGCTTGTGATGAAGTCCTGGATAAAAATACCATTTGGCAGACTTTTGTCAACTTGATCTTCTCCCACCCAACAGGTGGGAGGCAGCAAAAGCTTTTTAGAGGAGATTTATTGCTGCTGAAGTACCGGGTTTATCCGACTAGCGACACTGCAGTTCTGGTGTTAGCTCCTCCCCGCCAATAAGGAGAACAGATGGGTTAAGGGGAAGCAACAAATTCTCCATCCGTCACCAAATATAGCCAAGGAATGTCCACAGGCCCTGGGGCAGCATCTCTGCTATGGGTGTTCAGATGGCCCTCGGCAGAGAGTGTTCTTGTGCAGCCTTGCTTGCTGGAATGCCTTCCCAAGGCCCATCCCTAATCCTGCATGTTCTTCCACCGGATGCCTGGAGGGAAAAAAAATCAAATTCCAGCACTGATAAGGCCCATGTTGCACCAGTGAAAGTCCAGGTGGGCCCAGCCAGCCCTGAGAGGTCAGGATGTCCATGCCAAAGGCAAGAGCTGGCTCTGATGTTCATGCAAAGACTGCTCCAAGCCCTTGCCTCGCTTCTGGGGACCAGAGTTAGCACTGGGTCCAAGGATCCAACACGGAGAAACATGGGCCAAGGCCATGCAAGGAGGGAGGGGGAGGTTTGTGCAGTTGGGTCTGTGGTGTCTTCTTGGTGGTTTGCTGCAAGCCCGAGTTTTTGTTGCCTGTTTTCTGAGCTTTCTCCTTCATCAGGCATCAGAGGGCTTTGCCATGAGCGTGCTTTAAAATAAAGAAGATGGAGGAGGAGAAAGCGGAGGCAGAGCTGATGGAGAATTATGCTGCCACTCAGCTATTGTCAGTGCAGATGTTCACAAGGTAATCATGGCCTTTGAATAGCAAGAACTGCTTAGCATGACGAATCCAGGATATAACTCCAAGAAATTTTGGGGCTTCTTGGTGAGGGTGTGATGCCCCTGATGACCAGCTGCATGGCAGGAAGGTTGGGCAGAGTGTGGGCTCTGCTCTCCTGGTCCTCATGTATGGAGAGTAAGTCATGACACCTCGCTCCCTTACTTTCCCCATTGCTGTAACAGAGAGAATGTTCCAGAGGTAATGTCAAGTCTGGAGGATGAGACCAGCTCCTTGCAGAAGAAAAGCAGAAATCCAGGAGAAACCCTGTATCTCTGCAGTGATGCCTGCATGGCCAGCAGCAGGTCCTGGTGTGTAGGGACCATGCAAGCACAGGGCTGTCCCAACAACCCCATGGTGTTGGCCATGAAGGGTCCCAGGCTGCACTGGTGGGGACTCCACCTCATCCCTGCAGCACATTTCATTTTACATCCTTTCTGGAGTGCAGAAGAGGAGCCAACAAATACAAGCAGGGACCTGCAGCCATCCCAGGAGGCTAAAATGTCAGGGCAGGGGACCTGGTGACAGGGTGACAGAAACACCCAGAGTTAGAAGAATAGATAAGAGGACCTGGCGGCAAGAGAACAAGCAAAGGGCACTTGCTATCAGCGCTAGCAGGGCCGTGCCAGGATTTGGAGAGCCTGACCATCTCGTCCCTTCGACACCGCTATTTATAGCAGTGTTCGCTGATGCCTCTGTCACTGGAGCCTAAAATGGTCCCCCCTGTGCGCGCCCGGGGCCGCTGGGCTCAGCCACCCTGCACTGGAGAGGCCACCAACGAAGCAGTGACTCAACGGAGCGTGTGTGAAGCTGCTCATCGCCTCGCTGACGGAGGAAGCCAGCGTCTCCCTCTGCCAAGAGGCAGCTCCACGCTGGGCCAGCTCCTTGGAAGATGCACCAGACGGTTTCTGTTTAAGGCCTGGCCCCTGGCCAGGAAGAGTCAGGGGGGTAAATAGACCCACTTTCCACCCTGCGTCTTCCTCCCCTCCACAGAACTGGGGCTGGTCTGGCTTTTTCTGAGAGCCAGTGGTTTCCACAGCTTGATGTTGGTCCTCAAGGTAGCTATGGGGATCTTCTCCCTTGCCCATGCTGCTGGAAACAACCCTTTGGTTACTGGGCTGAAGCAAGGCATAAGAGGGTAAAGACCTTGTTAACTGCAGGGTGAATATGCCCCGTTCCCTGCCTAGAGATTCGCCTTTTAAAAAAAAACTGCTTCAGTTTTTTCCCAGTTCTGCCCAGGCCAGGGAGCGATGGCGGCAGAGATCTCTCTGTCCTGGCTTTTTCCCCATTCCTGCCGTGAAAGCTTCGTTACCAGGGCTGCACTTCAAAGCTTCGCTGGCAGCGCTGTGCCGGATGGGACTGTGCACATAATCCCACTGAGGAGGAGCGGGAAGGAGAGGAGGGGGGGGGTTCTCCACAGCCCTGGGGGTACAGATGCCAGGCAAGTATGGCTGCACCCACCAGGGAGCGATGGCCGGCCCCACGCTGCTGAGAGCTCGGCTGCCAAATTTTCTGATTGAAATATATAGATAAAATGCTCAGGGATAACATCCAGCCATCCTGCGCGCAGGGTGGGACTTAACGCTTGTTTTCTCTGAGGGCAAATAGTGTGGTTATCCTTTCTCTCTGCAGCAAAAAGGGGATGCAGAGCCCAGGACCGGCTCTGAATTTTTAAGCTTTACTCGGTGGAAGCTCAGCAGTACCCACGAGCAGCCCTGCAGCTGGAACTAGCCCACGCTGCTGGGGCTGTGTCCTTGTCACCATGGCTGTCACCAGTGAGCAGCGGTTTCCCCCTCAAGATGAAGCCAACCCATCCGGGGCCATGCAAGTTGGCATCCACAGGCAGCAGAATTGACACCATACCCCCTAAAAAGGGGGGGGATGACCCCTTCCAGTCACAACATCCAGACCCCCACCTGACAAAGCCCCGAGTGAGGAGTCTTTATCCAGGGAATTGTGTGAGAGGGAGGATAAATAAAAGGAAAATTTACTCCCATTGCCCCGTGAGGGAAACCTGGCTCTGCCGGCCCCGCGCGGCGCTGGAGTTTGGGCTGCACTTGTCGGGAATTTGTGCACGGGTGGAAGCGGTCGCGAGTGCTGGAAATTCACACCCATCCTGGCGGGGATGAGTTCACGCCGGGGAATGGTGGACCCCTTTCTGCTGCCACAGCCGTGGGGACGGGGACGGTGATGGTTGTGGTGCCGAGCGGGTGCCACGAGAGGGCGTGAAGGGCTGTGATGGTGGCAGGCGTCCCCCTCGCAGGCGTCCTTCGTGGGCCAACGTGCTGCAAGTGGCATCGCTGCCTTCCATGGTGCCACCGGTTGCTCCTTCCCTGTCAGGCATGTGTTTGGGGAGTGTGTGAGCGGGCATCTCTGCCCCAGTGCAGCCCTGGTTGCCATCTTAGCCCTCAGGTGGCCCCCAACCCACTGCCTCGTGGGGTATGTCTTCCGTGGGGAAGGGCAGCTGCTTGAAGCCCACCAAGCTGGTTTTCCTCAGTGCCAGCTCCAGCATGGGGCACCATGTCCTTAAATGCCAGTGTGGCACTGAGGTACGGCCGCCATCTTGGGCACTGTGGCGCTGAGGCGGGGCTGCCATCTTGGATGCTGAGGCAGGGCCACCCTCTTGGGTGCCACAGCAGGGTGGCCACCTCAGGCACCATGGCAAGGCTGCCATCTCAGGCGCCGTGACAGGGTGGCCACCTCAGGCACCTTGTCACCTGGGGTGACCAGGCAAGGGGGCTGCGGGGCCACCCTGCACGTCATGGCCGGGGAGCTGGGGGCCTTTCCTGCTGGCTGTATAAACAGGCCCCCGCTTCCTCGGCGGCCGGGCGGCCTCCTCCAGGTGCGGCTGGGAATCATTAGGAGCTCTCTGCGCCGGGCTGAGTGTGGGAACTGGAAGAGAAAGCTGGAGAGAGGCCTTCTTTCATCTCCCCACTCCCTCCTCCCCCTGTGTCTGCCAAGCCTGGCTTCCTTTTGAATCCTTTAGCTTGTGCCAAGCGAGGGAGAAGGGGAGGGGGGGAGGAATAAAGAGAAAAAGGGAAGAAAAAAAAAAAAAAAAAGAAAACCCACAGGAATGTGTCCGGGGATCTGGCTTCATTCAGGCTGCTGAGCCCTGAATGCCCCGGCTCCCGCTTGGGGAGCCGGAGGGAGGGAGGCCATGGCCGCCCCCGCGACGGAGGGAAGGGGGAAAACAAACAGGGAAGCGGCATTTGCACCGTGGCTGTTACCACAGTGACTGACAAAGGGCTGTCTGGGAGGGGGCCGCGGCCGCGTTCCCCCTCCCCGCCGCGGGGCTTGGGAGGCGGGAGAGACGGGTCAGGGTGCCCCGAGTCCCGGGGGGGGAGCGAGGGCTCTTAGCGTCTGGGCGAAGCCGTTTCATCCCGGCATGGGGACGTGGTGCCCAGACAGACGCCCTTGTGTCGGGCCCGTCTCCCAGTACAAAGGCGACAGGGCCGCTCGCAGGGAGGGCGCGAGGGGGAGGGCGGCCGCCTTTTCTCCGCCGCTTCGGCAGGATGGGTTTTTGACTTGCTGCCGGCTTTATTCCCAGCAAATTAATAATTTCCTCTGGCGGCAACAATGTTGGCCTCTGTGTGCCTGTGTGTCGGTGTCTCCCACCGCCCTCCCAGCCACGTTTTTTTCGCACCCCCCTCTCTGCGCCGTGCACGGAGGGTCCGCTCCGCTCGCAGCGGACGTTCTCCGTCCTTGTCCTCAGCTGGGCTCCTTCCAGCTGTGCGTAACTGTCAGACTCGGTCCAGCTGCGATGGCCGCTGCCTTGGGAGCATTCCGGCAGGAGTGCCGAGCCCGGCTGTGAACTGATGGATGCGAGTGCCGGACGGAGGTGGTGGGGAAGCACGTTGGGTGGCGGGGAGAGGACGGCGCAGCTCCGGGAAGCAGCTCTCTCGGCTTTGCAGGGCGCTGGCAAAACGGGGAAGCAAGCAGAGAAGCGAGCAGGGACAGCCATGGGACAAACCCGGCATGCTGGACAGGAGAACCAGCCACCCCAGCTGCTGCAAAGTGCCTGGCACTTAATCTTGCGGTGGTATCTGTCACCCAAGAGAACTTGCATAGCTGTGCACGCTCGCACGAGCCCGTGCACGGTCGCTCGCTGCTCCCTCGCAGCACACACACCCGCTGTGTGCTGTGGTTGCTCTGTGCACGCCCCCCACGCAGGGCTCCCACGGCCCTGCGACCCGTTGCCACACCACCGTGGCTGCCTGGAGACGCGCAGGGCTGCCTGCGTGCCCGCCGCAGCGCGGATACCTCTCTCTTGTGTGGGCACACAATATGGCACGCGGTATCGGGAGATCTTCTGGGAACCACGCGGTCCATTCCTCTGGCAGCATTGTGTTTTGTTCCTTATTTATATCCCCGGGGTGGTGCCACAGGTGGGCAATTGTTCCAGCTGACAGCCTGAAAGGCAAAGAAACAAGATTTAACTTCCTGCTATTCAATTAGAGAAAGTGAGCATTCATCACCAGCTGCTGGCTGCTGGCAGGAACAGACCCACCCGCCGCGGCGGGCGCAGGAAAAGCTCTCCTCGGCAGGAAAGCTGCCTGCTGCCGTGGGCACGGCAGGCTCCCCGTGCCGCCCGCCGCTCCAAAGAGCCTCTAGGTAAGGCTGGAGGCTTCCCCTCCTGTCCCGCGCTGCCGCCGACGTTCTCTCCATCTCTCTCTGGTTTTTTTGCCCGTTCAAAGCAGCCGCGTGGAAAGCACCAGCGTGGGTTGGGGGGACAATACGCGGGGAGCAGCCACCCAAGGAGGGAAAGGCAGGAGCTGGCAGTGCGGGAGGGAACGGCAGCACGGTGGCTTCACCCCCAGGCCAGCCCCATCACCGCAGGTTCAGGCTCTGCCCTGAACTCTGCACGATCCCTGACCCTGGGGCCTCTGTGGCTGAGGGCTGGCGGCTTTGGAAGCCCTTTGGACATGCACTTCCCATCCTCTGGGCTCGGAGCTTGTCTTGACTGAGCCAGCAATTGCAGGCTGGTGTGTGGAGGGACAGGGGATGTTCCCCATCCCTACTGAATGAGGACTGGGAGCCTCCTTGTCCCTCTTTCCCCACACGTGTGCGCTCCGTCATGGTATTTTCTAGGCTGGCAAAGGAGGAGAGAGCACACGCTGGTGCAAGCTCCATGTCTGGTACCAAACCTGCCTCCATCTTCCCCTGCACAGACACGGAGCCACCCACAAGGCACCCGCTCACCAGGGCCTCACAGAAACCCCTGCAGTGCCCGGGCTGCCGTGAGAAACCACTAGGCTTCCAGGGGCTCCTTGGCAGTTCCGCACGCCGGGAGCCCCAGGCCATTCCTGCTCCATTTCCTTTCCTCACTCTTCCCCTCCTGAGGCTGATCCAATTGGAGAAGAGTCTCCCGCTGCCTCCTCTCCCTGTCCCTTCCCCGTGCCATCTGTCCCCAGCACAGCGACAACCCCGCTCTGGTGGCTTTTCTGCTATCGGTCCTTTTGTGCACCTCTTAGCTGGCTCTCTATTTTTAAATCCTTCTGTCTCCGCAGGCACTCGGGGTGTTTTCCAAGCTGGTTGTGATCATGGGGGGATGCAGTTGGAACCCGCTCGGCGTTGCTGCACCAAGCTGCACGCACACATACGTGCTCACATGCCTACACGCACGCCGGCTGCCGTGCCAGACTTCGCAGCACCGTCACTCTCCCCCGTTGGAGGAGGCGGGCGCCCCGGCGGGTGGGACAGAGCCGAGCACGGCACCTCGCACGAACATGGGTTATTACCCCAGACGAGGAAGGTAACACGCCAGCAGCCAAGCCAGTCAACAGCAATTTAGCCCTTTTGGGGAAACTCGACTTGAAATGCTGCAGAGGCTTTTCTGTGCGTGCCGATTGCTCTTCCTCCGGTCCTTTGGAAGTGATGTGAGTTGGACATGCCAAACCACTGGTCATGTCTGAGCAGAACTTGGTGCCTCCTGTCGTTTCCATGAGGTTGGGAGGGCTCCGGGCAGGGGAGGGGAGAGGGGGGGGGATGTCTGTGAATGTTAAAGGCACTTGTGTACCCAAGCAGTGAGCGCACATGCTGTCATTACCTCTGCAATGCCATCTGGCCAGCAGCAATGCAGCTAGAACCCGGGCTGTGCGCAGAAGAACATTTTACAACAGAAAGCAATTAACCGAATAAAGCCCTTTTTAAAATCCAGTAATTAAAAACAGTCCCTCCCCCTTGTTTTCCTTTTAAGCTGAAAGTTGCTGTTTACTCATTTGCTTTACAAAGTGTGCCTTGTTGTGGCTTCAGAAGAAATGAAAGTTTGAAGTGGTTAGAGAAGAAAGGCTTTGGGGCTGGTGCGTTCCAGGCAGGGCGGAGGGGCAGGGGCTCTCCAGCCCGGCTTGTTTGTATTTGTTCTTGTCTACTCACAAGATCGCTAAACACACATTTAACAAGTGGTGAAACTGTCTACCAGCCCGATCTCTCCCAGGGTTCATGAGAAGAGGCCTGGCGCATTAGCATTGCTGGGGGAAGGGGAGGGGGAGAACAGGCCTTTTGAAGGGTTGGTGTTTTGGGGCTGAGCGGAGGGAAGGGCTCCTTGTGCAGGCCAAGTCGCAAACAAAGGCATTGTGTTGCCCGGAGCCCTGGGGACTGGCCCCGGGGGAAGGCCAGGGCCTTGCTTCACCAGCCATAGGTTTTCCCATCCCGGCTCCTCTTGTTGCTTTAGCACAGGGACAGCCTTAAGGGCATCCATGTCCCTCCAGCGCCCAGCAAGAGGAGCGGGGCTGGCACCGGGGTGGGCTCAGCCTGCCCATCACAGCCCAGAACCGTGGAGCCCACCATGGCGTGGAGGGACCCAACATTCACGCAGATCGTCCCCTACCGCAGCAGCCCACCTTGTCCCCATTGCCCTCTCCACGTCCCAAACACCAGAGAGGAGCAGATCTGCGTCCACCAAGTTTCTGGGCTCTCTCTGTGTAGCCACACGGGAGCCCTGACCTCAGTTTGGGCTCCTGGATGGGCCAGTAGCCCCGGCTGTCAGCAGGGCTGGTGCAATATTAATTACCACTCATCGCTGCTGCTCTCTAAAGTGAGTGCCCAGCGCGTTAGCATCATTATGGGTGGGGAAACCGAGGTATATCAAGGGCAGTCAGGACTAAAACTGGCGTCGTCTGACTGTCGGGATTCACTGCCGAGTCCGGAGCAGGAAGGCGATCCCGTCCCTGGCTGTCCTCCAGCCCCGCTGGCCTGGGGACGCAGTGACAGAGCCACCTTACGCCTGGCATTCCCCCTGCGGGTCCCAGCCTTGCCCTGGACGTGGGCTCAGGGGGACGAGCACCATTTTACGAAGCAGAAGCTCTCGCAGAGACCGCAGCACCTCCGAGGTGTCCCGGGCAGGTGCCTCCTCACTGGGCCCCATCCCACGGGGCTTGCACGGCTGCCCAAGCCCAGCCACATTCCTGGCCGCGGCGGCAGGGCTCGGCACAGCCCCGCCGCGGGGCAATAGGCGTGAGGACACAGACAGAGCCGTGCCAGGGTTAGCACCGAGTTTCAGTCAGGGCCCCGAGCAGATACAGGATCTGCCCCGTCCCTGCCTGGGGAAGGGTGAGGCCACGGGTTTGTGGGAAAATGTTGTTTTTCCCTCCCCTGGACTGCCCCTAGCAGTCGGCTGGGCCGGCTCTGAATTGCGTGGGCCGGGGAAGTGGGGGGGGGGAGTTAACAATCGTAGTGCCTCTGGCTTGGAGCGGAGCCACGGCAAACAATCCTCTCCTGGCCGGGGGCCAGATCTGACAAAACACGGAGGTGATATCGTATTCGTACCTACGCGCTTTCATCCCGAATCACCTCCCGAAAGCCCGGCGTGATTCTCCCGTCTGTGATGAATCCCTCTTAGCTTAGCCACAGAACAAGACAGCCCGTCCGCAGCGCGGCGGCCAGGAATCCCGTCCAGCATCCCTGCGAGGCCTCTGCTTTTGAAATTACAGCTGTGGGTCTGGCAGCCAGTGGTGGGACCTGAGGTTAGGAGGTGATGTTGACTGAAGACGTGCGGACAGGGCATTCCAGGCATGCACGGGGTTAAATCAGAGGTGTCAGTTCACCGGGAGGTAACAGATACGTCCTGCTCCCCGGCTGCCTCTGGCTTTCCAGAAGCGTGTCCCTCCCTCCCACATTCCAGCTGCTGCAGCTTTTCACAGCTGGCCGCTCTCCGGGGACATTTCCCAGAGCTGAGCAGGAGGGAGAGGAGGGAGCGGCTGTGGTCCCACCACGGGATCGGGGGGGGGGTTGGTGGCTGAGCTGACCCGTCACCCCCCTCCAGGGAACCTGGGGCTGGAGCCCTTCACCCCCAGGAGCGGGCTGGCACCCAGAGCTGGGCAATCCCAGGTCCCCTGGCAGGGATCCACCCTCAGCCCTGGCCCGGAGAGTTTTTCCTGTTGCGGAGAAGGGACATCAATCTTTGCAGCTCACTTATTCCTTGGCCTCCGAAGCAGGGTAGCCAATTAGTGCTGGGTGTGATGGATGGCTCGGCCCCGTCCTCGTGACACCCACCCTCTGGAAACGGCTCCCACCACCCAGAGGCACAGCCAGCCCTAGTGGGAGACGGCTCTCGCCAGCCTCCAGCATCCCAGGAGGTGTCACAGGGGTCCTGGGGACGGGGACGGGCACTGCAGCAATGCCTGCTGAGTTCCCAGAGACCGTGCAGGAGAGGAACCAGCCCTTGACGCTGGGCCAGGGTGGATAATTCAGGGCTTGGGGAGAGATTTCCTCTAATAATTGCCTGGCTCGGCTGCAGCAGAGCCCGTAGCTCCCTGGGGAAGAGCCGATCGGCTCTGGGCAGAGGTTGTCACCCACCGTTTGTAGCTCTGTCCTTGGGGCCGGGCTTTCCCACCACAAGAAGGCATCCCATGGGAATAGCCTGAACGGACCAGGTGGGAGACGGGTGGCAGAAACCCCATTTCTGTACTTAGACCCCATCTCTCCCCTTCCCCAGCATCACCCCTGGTCCGCAGCGGGGGGGGCTCTGCCCGCTCTCTCCCGCGGGACGTGGGTGATGCTCACTGAAACCCGGCTTCCCCCGCTCGCAGCCGAGCCCCTTCAATCCATCCCTGGTGCCCCGGCGGAACCGACTCCGGCTGCTCATCCCGGGGAGGTTCAGATGGCCCTGGCAGTCCCCCGGGGCTCGCTGGGGGCGATTATAAACGACTCTCCAGGAGCCCAGGCTGGAAAACGGATCCGATTACAGGAGAAGTGGGTTTCGGGGGGCCCCCGCTCTGTTCATAATGAAGTGTAATCCTAGAAAAACATGTTGCCAATTACACTTCAATTGAACCCAGATAATGATGCTTAGACAAGGCCCAGAAAAAACGGAGTCTGGACAGTGAATTCCTTTCTAATGGAGAAGAAAAGTGTTCCTCCGTGGCAGGTCTGGGCTCCACTTGGTTCAGGCTCATTGTGATAGGAGCAAGAGCCTGAAATAACCGATCTCTGGGTCCCCTTTAAATGGTTTTATCAGTGGAAAGAGTATTAATCTCTCAAAAACACATGTTTATGGGGAGTTTAGTTTGGAGATGTATGTCTTTTAAACTGGAATCACTTTGGAAAGGGAGGAGGACTGGGTCTCAAAATTGCAAAAATAACACATTTCTAATTCTTCTGCTTCAAAGTAACTTTTCATTTTGAAATGCAAGCTAATAACAGCTCGGTTTCTTGACCAGTTTTTATAGTGAAAATTAAAACAAAACATGGAAATTATAGAAACAAAGTGCTATAACCTAAAGCAAATGTTTCATTCTCATTTTCTTGGGGGGGGGTGGG
>JAOXJK010000009.1:169304-188480 GCA_025774025.1 Xenus cinereus
AATGTTATTTATCTTTCAAGTTTCGCTCTAGACGTATTGAAAGATTCGGACAGTTTGGTGGAACACCTTGCCTGGAGAACCTAGGAGATACACAAAGCTGTAAAACCACCCAAGTCTGTCCTGAAGAACCAGAACCAGACTGTGGTACTGATTTTCAATGCAGTTCTGGTAGGTTTTGGGTTTGTGTCATAGCAAGTTTTGTAATGACTCAGGAAAAAACACTTTACTTTGTTCTGTGAAGAAGTTAAATCCATTTCCTTTGAGGAAAAAATACATACACAGAGATATATGCTTCAGTGCTTTTCTACTTGGGGATGACTTCCTGAAGCACTGCCTTATTTCTAGGGTTTAAAGAGAGTCTCCAGTATGTAGGCAGGTGGTTTGCAAAGACACAATGCCAAAACCACAGCATGAACAATGCCTGATAAAGTGTATATTCCTCTCATCTCCCATTATAATTGCATCTAGTTTAAAAGCTTCTCCTACCATTTCCACTCTGGAGTTAAAAGCTGAGCATACTATGAGTGTCCTTTCTTCTGGCATAACTGCTTCACCTGATACAGAACCACTATTTTATGAAGAATCACTGGGAAAAACTAGCACTGAAGGAACTTTAACAAAATGGATAGGGAGGTTTACTGACCAAAGTAGTATGACAGATGATAGCTGGAGACCAGAACACCTCTAGATCCAAGGTAAGATGTAAACTTTGAAGTGATACATGCACAGCATATGAATGAAAGTAATGTCCAAGTTTCATCATAGATTAAAATAAAATAAGAAAATGCAATGGTAATAAAATTGGTCAAAACAGAAAAGGAAAGATTGTAAATGAATTTTGAATCCCAAGCCATTGTCGGTATTGTCTTTATGTCAAATACTCTGAAGTGCAAGTGGAGAAAGAATGAGAAACTGTGTGTTTAACTACCAGTTCATAGCTGTTGTGTGGCACTTATAGGTGAGAGAGTTGATATCAACAGATGTTAATATTGAGGTGCTGGAGCGGGTACAGAGGAGGGCAACGAAGCTGGTGAAGGGCCTGGAGAACAAATCATATGAAGAATGATTAAGGGAGCTGGGACTGTTTAGTCTGAGGAAGAGGAGACTGAGGGGTGACCTCATCACTCTCTACAACTACTTGACATTGTACAGAGGCTGGTGCTGGTCTCTTCTCACAAGCAATTAGCGATAGAATGAGAGGGAATGGCTTCAAGCTGCAACAGGGTAGGTTTAGACTGAATACTAGGAAGAAATTCTTCACAGAAAGAGTGGTCAGACACCGGAATAGGCTGCCCAGGGAGGTGGTTGAGTCACCATCCCTGGACGTGTTTAAGAGTCATTTAGAGGTGGTATTGGGGGATATGGTGCAGGGGAGAACTTTGCAGAGTAGGGTTGATGGTTGGACTCGATGATCCCAAGGGTCTTTTCCAAACTGAATGATTCTATGATTCGTTTAGAAAGCTGCATAATACTCAGCAATAGTTCCAAGTAGCTTGTTTCCAATGCTGCTTCTGTACATATTTTTTTTTCCAGAGACAGTCTCTGCATACAGGATTTCTGCATTGAGAAACTTATCACAGAAGGATCAAAATTCCTCCCAGAAGTAACTCTAGGAGAGTGAGACCCGCTATTCACTGGCCCTGGAAACACCGTTGCAATTAATACTGTTTTCACTGCTGCATAAGACAAAGCATCATTAGAACTAGACTAGTGGACTTCTAACATCATTCCTGTTAGTTTTGAGTGAAACTCTGGCTATGCAACTCAAGAATTAGCATTCTCGTTGACAGTTACAGGCCACTGTACAGGATAACCCATGATAATGGCTCTGCTAACCTCACTAATGAGGTAACTTCCATGGTGCATGGACACATTACATAAGGTTGATGATAGCAAGCAAGGCTACTTGAGTGTTTTTATACTGGACTACAGAGAAGCTGAACAAGATAAAAGCCATTGTCAATTCCTACTACCCTCCTCTAAAAGAGCCTATCAATCTGTGCTGCTATTCCCCTACACCTCACAGGGCTACCAGCAAAACAGTACATCCTTATCACATGTTAAGTGTTTATACAATAGCATTACTCATAGCAAGTGGAAGAGGGTGTCTGATCCATACCTGCTGTGCTGTTTTTATGGCAAAAAACTGGTGCTGGCCTTCTCCTCCACAAATATAGCCAAAGGCACGATTGTCTGTTACATCCCGAGCAATAAAGGAGATTTTATTTACTGGATGCTCATGCTCTATGACCTAGAATTGAAAAAAAACAAACAACCCTATTGATTTAAATTGCTGGAGACATAATAGCTGCTCTTCTCTGTAGTTAGAATGATTGAAATATTAGAAGGTTTCAGGTCAAGACTCAGATTTATTGGACTTTGACCAACTGCAATAGGATGTAACTATCTTTCTGGCAGGACACTTCAGCATTACAGCCCATTTCACAAGCTAATTTTTATATGTGGAAGAGAGGCATGATACCATTAATGAAACCGGTTCAGATTGGTCTAACTACCAAGCAACTCACTTGCTTTAAGAATCCCATTCAGAGAATAAGTCATATCTTACCCCAGTTTTCTCATCCATTATCTTGATACCATAGAGGGAGATGTTCACCCAGATCTTCTGTTTGTGTTGACCCTGCGAACGAGCTGCCACTGCCATTCCCTGAAGAGGGTGAATATCAAGAGTATTGATGAGACTTGTGTTAGATTGAGTTTTAACTTCTTTCCTTACGTGTCTCATAAGCCTATGGCTGTGACTGTACTAGTGCTCATGTAGTTATTCCTATGCAACTGTACAGTTAGAGTTGCATTACTCTTGCAACATATGCCTGATGAGGTTTGAAGTGACACCTCAGAACAAGAGTGTGTTTCCTCTGTAAACGTTTTGGAGCTTTAAAATTTTTTATCCTAGTTTACAGAACTGCTGCAGTAACAGCATCTTTACCAGCCTTCCTGGCCTGACTGAAGCTGTCTGAGTGTCCTGCACTCCAGAAGTAATCATCTTTGTTGCTGCAAGATCTCATTTAATCTTTGGCTGATCTATATCTCTTGGTGTCACTATTACCACAGGACGACAACTCGAACTTTCAGTTCAGTGTTAAATTGCACAGAGCTCCCCCTTCCCCATCCAAAACCCAAGCTCACTATTCGTGATCAAGTTCACACTATTATCATCCATACTGGATGCCTACAAGTGACCCAAAGGAGCATTCCCAAGCTGTTAGAAAAACACTGTCCTTTGAGTGAGGGGTTACAGCTTTAGAAGCAATAACAGCACCATCCTAGATGAATGTTACTCTTATTACTATGTTACCATCAAGCTGCATTTGAAGTTGTGGCACAGTGGCCATTGATCTGCTTTCTGCAGGCTACACGGGTGGCCCTTACATGCCAGCTCAAGCCCTTACCTTCAGCTTCATCATTGAATCCTGACTCATTTTGTCTCCTCTTGCCTCTGGGACATCATCTATGCCGATCAGTTTAGCTTTGTATCTTACACCATCACCTTTGAATCTAGCCCAGAGAGATTCATCTGTCTTTTCTGGCCCTGGAGGCAGAGAAAAGGTGTATTTTTTTTAAAGAGAAATGTCTATGTTGTGGCTTTGAGATCTTTTAAAAAATATACCATGTAAGTCCATATTAAAACTGTCCCTTGAGTATAGCCAAATAACCACCCTTAGTTTTTCCAGTACTGTGTGCACTGCAAGATAGCCGCTCCTTTAAGGTCACAGTGCTCTTGCAGAACCTGGCCTCAGTTCAAAGAGTGAAGACCAGTGCTTAATATCTGGGGACTTCCCAACAATTGTTTGCCACGTAAAAAACGGACATATTTATAGGCAATATCCAACTACATATAAGTGCTAAGCAAAAACACCAAGCAGAAATGGAACTTCCCATGGCAATACAGGATGCTAAATAAGCCTTTCAGATGTTAGCCCTTAGTTCCGGTGTAGTCAGGTCTCTTCTTGGTGTGCAAGGATCTCCTAGTTCCTGTGCTAGAACTTTCTATTAGCAGCATCATTTTTACAACAAGTCCTCATACCCCATCCCTGGAATCACTTGGGATTTTAGTTACATTTGATATTTCTGCTGTTCTCACAGCTTCTTAGAACTGCTTGGTTTTCGTCTCTGCATGCTAAACATACTCTGAGAGTGTACCTAGGTATGTATTTCTGTATGAGTTAATTATATTTACATGACCTAATCCATAAAAGAGTCTATTATCTGATCTACAATAATTCTCGTTAAATGAGTTTTCTAGCTTCTCTGGACTAGAATCTGTACCTGTGCCAAACACATCACTCCCTCTCTGGATGGCGGTGAGGGAACGAGTACAGATTCACTGACAGCTACCAGGATAGTCCTCAGTCTGGTCATGTCCTCGGAAGCCTTTCACTTCTGTGGACTTTTGGTGACTTGTCAGACTTAGCAAATGAGTCACTTAGCAAGTGGAACTGAGAGCTTTAGAACCTAAAGAAAAGAAAAAAACCTACCTCTGGTTAGATTTATTTTCCTAGCTATTTTATTCACTCTTTCAGTCAGCTTGAAGCCTCAGAGTTGCTTTTAACTATGCTGTGAATTATCTTAGTTTTAAGAAAGTGCAAAAGATTAAGGGCACTGACTAGAGGAGGTGTTCAAGAGAGAAGAATTTCTTACCTTTCTTTTTTTCCTTTTTTGAAGATTGTGCTTTTGGTGGAGCCTCTTGCTCAGGCTGGCTGTTGATGGTAGTAGTTTCAGCTTCAGTAGACATGATGAGATGGTGGTCAGCTAGGTTTGCTGTAGGTTTTAAAAATTCAAGTAACAATAAGCAGGCATACCTTGAGGAATAAATATTTTTATTAGACCTGTTAGTCCAGTTTTGCACTTCTGAATGCTGAAGCCCACTAATGCCTGAAAGTTTTAGTGGTGATCATGTAGAAAGTCTGAGTCACTGTCTGTTCTCTGGCTACAGAGAGCATCAAGTTATGGCCGCTAGGCGATGAACCCTCACCTGAGTAATACCTAATCAGTAGATCACACTGACCTACATCCACAGGCTGTACTTGCATAATCCTGTTTTAATCTATCAACCTTTAGCTTTTTACCCTTTAAAGCTATTTATAGAACCTCAGATATTTTGCTGTATTCTCCTTCAGCCCTGCCAGCTGCATCTTTGTAGTAGGATAGGGGAGAATGCGAGAAACATTAGCAAGGATCTGTTCCAAGCACCCATGAAGATGACACCAGAACACCCAAAAGAAACCACTAGGTCTCATTCTTGTTTCTATAACCAGCAGAAGTCTGAGGCTATACCACCCAACAGGTAAAAGAAAATAAATTCCTTAGGCTGCAGAAAGACTGTTCCAGGAAAACGCAACCAAACAAACTGCAAAACCAAAGTCCCATGCTCTTGTCTTAACAATAATCAAGTAACCTTACATTTTTAAAAAAACCCTGCAAGTTAACAGAAACTAATGATCATTATGACTTAACTCTATGCCACAAGACCCTTTTGCTTCTGAGATACAAAATACATTAGGAAAAAAAATAATAAAAATAAATCGGCAGTCACCATGTTTTCTTCCTACACAGCTGAAGCATTGAGTGACACCAAATAGAGGGACTCATATTTTCTTTATGGAGTTCATCTATACCCATTCATATATACCCATTCATATATACCCAGCCAGAAAGAACTGGACATTCACTTCTGCTGCAGAAACTGCTCTATGAATCTTCTCTATGGGGTACTGCAGTGGTTTCAGTTAGTCCTTTGAATTTTTGGGTGAGTAAGCCAAGAGATTGTTTAGATGCTTAAGTAGCCAGGATACCTACCCTCTACCAGTAATTTCCTCTATATCCAGGAAAGCAGCCACAGACCAAACCACCTCTTTTATCCAGCCCACCATTTGAGACAAGTGCTGAAGCACTGCATACCACCTCCCTCTGGTCACCCACCCCCCAGCTGAGTGAGGCTTTTAAATAAGACTTTGAGTTTTCCCCCCAGTTTAAATATTTACGAAAAGCTTGACCTAAAGAAACCCCCAGAATTAAACCCTCTGAGTTGGCGGCGGGAGCACGTGCTGGGTGGAAGATGAACGCGGCCGCCAGCAGTTACCCCATGGCGTCCCTCTACGTGGGCGACCTGCACCCCGATGTCACCGAGGCCATGCTCTACGAGAAGTTCAGCCCCGCGGGGCCCGTCCTCTCCATTCGGGTCTGCAGGGATATGATCACCCGCCGGTCCCTGGGGTACGCCTACGTCAACTTCCAGCAGCCGGCAGATGGTAAGTGACATATACGACCACATCTGTGGCTTCTTTTATTCACTTTTATTCACTTTTTTTCCACTAATCCATGCTGCCGGTGGTGTGTACTGCCATGTAGCTGCCTACAAAGTGTTATAAGGTAAGTAATCGCTTCCTAGTGGTTGTTGTGAAGCTGCAATGTTTTTTACAACTCGGTGTCTCCAAAACACTCTGCAAATGCACATTTTGGTAACATCTCTGATAGACAGACCTATTTCTTTCTTTCTGATATTAAACTTTGGAGACTTGGGTTTGTTCCTTTCGTGGGAGAATAATCTCCACTCTGTTCCCCTTCTTCCCTCTGTAGGCGTGGGCCATTTGTGGGGGTCTTTAGGCAGTCGGTCCTGGCAGAAAAAGTTCAGAGTAGTCAGTGCTGGTTGAACACTCAGTGTGACTGGTTGAGCCTCTGGCTGCCCACTGGCTCCGGTTTAATATTTGGGAGATCTGGTGGACTACAGGTTGCTGTGTTTGTCTGGGAAGCAGATACACTCGTATTAATGGAAAAGAAGATGGGTTGTTCAATGCTTGGGAAACCAGGCTGTCTCCCAGGCAGAAGCCAGGTTGATTTGCTCTTGCCAGATGCTTCTTTTCATACTTTAATTTGGCTCCTGCTCAAGTAGGTATTCCACAGCTGGAGCAGCAGTAGCATGTGAAAGATGGGACAGAAGAGGTCATTTTGGAACATGTCTTTTTTGGAAGAAAAATGGGTCAGCGTTTTCTGCCCTAGTTTTCAAAGCCTTTGCTTGTTGCCTGGTGCAAGTTTATCGCTCAGTGCTGTGATTTAGCAGTATCTATATATGACAGACATCCAAAGGATAGATGAGAGTGAACTTTTTCCTTGAATTCAGAGCCAGCTCTCAACAGCACAGACTTCAGCAGCAAAAAAACTTTTCTTTAGGATGCAGTATGTTATCCTGCCTAAATTTTTACAGGCAGCAGAGAGTGGTCTGTTTGCTGCATGGGGCAATACATTGACTTTGGATCAAAGTATCGGTTGTGTGGAAAACAAACTTTATCACAAAATTGTGTTCCTGCAAACTAGCAGAGCCCCTGGGATTGAGCTCTTGGCTGGAATGTTTGGATTTTACAGAGTCTGTTGTGACTCTGTGCCATCCTCCCTTCCATCCTCTCCCAGGTCTCCAAGTACCTTCTGCATGCCTTTCCTTGGGATGCTGACTGAGCTGATTGAGCACTTCTGATCCTCTGTCTTGCTCAGCTGTTAAACAGCTGGCTTGCACTCCAGTGCATAATTTCTCATCCATGGAACTCTTAGAAGTGCTTTTTATGCAGGCTAAGCAATGTATTTATGTGTTTTAAAACTTCTCAGTGAGCAGGAAGGAACCTGAGAGCCTGTATTGTAGTGCTCTTCTGCTGTGATGAACCCGTCTGCTCCGACTCCCTCTTTCTTATAAAACCACCTTTCTTACAAAACCAAACAAGCGAAGGTACAGTTTTCCAGGCTCACCTGCCTTTGTCTAGGCTGTGATCTCATTTTTTAGCATAATAGAAATAAAAACAAGCAGCAGAAATAAAGCCAAGAAGGAACTTGGAGCTCGGATTAGATAATTGTGGTAGAGACAAGGTGAAAAAGTGTAGATAAAGTTCTCTTAAAGTAGAGAAAACCTGTGTAAGTGTAGTTACGATGGTAAAGGAGGAGAGTCGTCAGTCACATGTGCTTGCTTTAGCAGGAAGAAGTTCTGCAAGTCATACAAATACAAAGACAGGTGGCCTACCAGTATATTTCAAGGCAATCTTTAATGGTAATAAATAGGCAGGAATTCAGAGGGAGGTTGCATCATTCCAGGCTCCTGGAGAGGCAGAAGACATTTTAGGAAGTCCCAGTACTTCAAGTGATACTTTGACAAAGTAAGTGGTGTCTTGTTACTGGGTAGGTCTTAGAAGGTCAAGTGATTTAAACCTAATCATTGAGTTAATATCGGGAGGGAGAAGTATTCAAACTCCTCCTGCCCTCATGAAGAGATCTCTGAAACACTCCTTGTTTCTTCTGTCTGGCAGCAAACTGCCGCGTGTCTTACTTTGCCTAAGTGAAAAGACAGCTGCTGTACTAAATGTAACACAGCAGAACAGAAACAGATAATTTTGGAAAGGTGAGCCTGTTCGTGTATCGTGGTCTCTCCCAAACAAAGACCTGAATATGAAGAATATAATTCTTATTGTCAAATGCAGGAATTGGGCTTTTTTGCCCAAGGTGGCAGTACTCAGTACTGCCTGCACGAGGGCTTCCTGAAAGAAGGAGAGATCTGTATTTTCTTGCAGGAATGTATGATCAGAAACACATTTGGACTTGATTTTACTAAATCTGTGAAAAGACAGGGGGTGTTCTGTAGCACTCTAGGGATCCGTTTTCATTTATGGGTGACAGTAGAAGCTACAAAATACTACCTAAAAGTAATTGGGGAACTTTGTGCTCTAAAAACTTTTAGGGAAGCTCTTGTGGGTACGTAGTTAGTATGCTTGAAGTGGTAGGAGGTATTAAAGAAGTTGAGATGTGATAGTTTGCATTTCCCTGGCGCCTTTTGTGGAAGGATGAGTGCTTCATAAATCTGAAGAAAACAACATTTAACTTTTTATTTTATAGGAAATAAGACTCTGTCCATACCTTAGAGCAAGTCAAGTAGCCAGATCTCTTCCCCGTTACATGGGGCCATCAGGAGATCACACTGTCACATCCTGAAGGTGCTCGGTACTTCCAGAGTTCCCGTGTCCCAACTGGTTCAAAGCTTGCCCTTTTCTTTACATTTTTGTTAGCTAATGGAGTGATGCTTGACCCTGGAAGGGGTTACTTTCTGGGCATGCATTGTCTAACTGGTAGCTTGCTGCTGAGAGGTTATTTTTAGTGAAAATAAGCTCTGCTGTTTTTGATTGCAGCTCTTTGGCGGAGTAACCGGTGAATACTGAATCTGTCATACTGTGAGAGGCAGATTAAGGAAAAGCTTCAAAGTTCTGGCTAGTTCAGGCTCAGCTGTGGTCGTTAATAGTTACTCTTTTTGACTGCGAAGAGGGGAAAGAAAACAAACTCATTTCATCTGAGGGAAAAGCTGAATTTCCCTTTTCATGTGTTCCTCATGGAATTTAATTGCATTCCAGGGTTTCATAACGTTGACAACAGTCAATAACAATTCAGCTAATGAAGCAGAGAAGCTTTAATATGGTTATAGAGATAAGCTGTTCTGGAAGTACAGAGAAAACAGAACACTTCCCAAGCCAAGAAGGAACCTGGAGCTGGGAATTAAGTGTCTCTGAAGAAAGGTGTAGAAGAATATAGATAACCTTTTTGTCTCTTCCTTAAAAAAGAGAAGACCTGTGTAATGTAAATGCAGGTATGAAGTCAAAAGGGAAGAGGGGTTACTTATATGTGCTTTGTTGCCAACAGCATTTTATTCCAGTGATCAAGGGATTTAAGTCTGTTTTGTATGCACCCTCTCCTTTTTTTAAAAAAAGTGGTTAAATTTGTGCTATGTGCTTTTGTTTTCAGGTGTTTTTTTTTTTGCTTAGTGATAGAAGTGAGAGCCTGGAGGTTTGCGGAGCAGCTGTCTTTGCAGAATAAAACTCCTTGTGCGGAGTTTCTGATGGCTGAATCTTGGTGTGCGCGTGTGGTTATCTGTCTTTACGCTGCTCAACCACAGTTGCTAATTCCAGCATCGTGTTAGCTCTGCAGCAGGGAGCCTGGAAGGGAGATTAATTACTTTGAGGCCTAAGGCAAGCGGCAAGGAGTGTTCATATGCTTTCCCTATCCAGAAGGCTATGGAAGAGGGAATGAAAAGGAAGCCTGAAAGGGGTTAAGAGTGTGTATAATGTTATATATGAGTTGCAGTTGAGTCTGGTGGAAGGATGACAGGAACTAGTGGGAGAGAAACAGATACAGGAACTGAAATGGCTGAAGCTTTGTGGCTTAAATAGAAGAAAAGGAGAAGGTGTTTGCTCAGATTAAGGAAATGAATCAGCTGTGCCTGGTCTGAGTCATTCACGTAACTCATGCTGATCCTTTAGTGCTGGTGTAATGTGATTGCATTTCCACCTGTGGGTATGGCAGGCCCTCCTCAAATCAGGGAATCCATGTAGGGCCTTCTTACACTAGTGCCCTCAATAAGTGAGTGAATTTCAAGCAGAGTGTAATAATAGCGTGGAATACTAGCAGGCTATTGAAAGAGCAGTGCAATAGTATCTGCTTAAGTATATGCTTAGGAAGCTGGAGAGAGAACCGGGGGTAAGTTCATAACTAGGCTGTGTCTCGGTGGCTGCTGCGGAGCGTTTCACAGGTCCCTCTGGTTGCGTGCCTCTGCTTCATCCGCCTGTCACCTTCCAGCAGGAGCTCTGTTTCTGCTGCAAATGGTATATACAACCAGTGTGTGTCCTTGCCAACACATGCTTCTGGAAGACCTCTCCCTGCTATAAATAAACGCTGCCAAATTTGATGAGCTGGACCAAGTCGCCTGCTGAAGTGCCTACTAGGAATGGACTGCAGGAAGAACCTCAGCTGCATTGATTCAGAGTAGCAGCTGAGGAATCGTTTTAGCATGGCGGTTAATTGCATTTAACACCTTTGACTTAAACAGAATTAGTAGAGTTGTAGCAAGTATGACTTTCCTCCTTAAATTATTTCCTTGTCTTTTTTCGCAAGCCTGACTACTTCAGGAATGAAGTCCATCAGAGTTTGTTTTCCAGCTGGGGGTCCGTGTGAAGGACTGGGGAAAATAGTGACAGCACCACTTCAATTTAAAAAGCACCACCACCAAAAAACCATTTTCAAAGCACATGAAAAATACTGAGAAAGTTTCATGCGGTAGTTGAAACTGCCTCTGGGGGTACGGGGTGCAGGAGACTGTTGTAGGTAATGTCTCGGAGGAGTTCCTAGAGATAGTTCCATGAAATGCTGGGTAGTTACTCTGGTTGCATGAGCAGTTACAGGGAAGGAGAAGGTGTTTGAGTTGGTGTTTTCCTTGAATTTGCTGCTCCTGAAATCTAATCAGCAAGTATCAGTGGGTGAGGGTGACCTAGAAGAACTGAGACATACATTTGGAAAACTTGAGTTCTGCCCTGTTAATATTCCTTGATTTTAATGCTTGTCTGTCCCTCCCTTTCCCTGCTTCATGCTGGGAATTAACAGTCTGTCTTTTTCTCCGCGTGCTCCATGCTGGGAGTGTTTTCTGGCACAGAAGTGTCCCAAGCATCTCAATTTTATGAACAAGATCCTAATGTGTGTACGTAATGATCCTTTTAATATATCAGTAGGCAGCAGAAATAGAATCGTGGAGGGGGTTTCAGCGTAGGTTAGAATGACAGTGCTGGAGTTTCAGAGTTTCAGTAAACACTTCCCTGCTAATCAGATCGGGTACATGGACTTTTTTCCAGAGTTCAGTCCGCTCTTACTGTCATCTTTAGATTGAGCAACTTGGGAATCGTTTTTTGGCCACATCAGTTACAGAGGCTGACTCATGTCTTCTTCCCAGCCAGCCACGTGTTTGCGTACGTTTTCCCTGACCTGATGGGGAGATGATCCTTTTCTCTTAATAGAAATGAGTATGGGTAGATATGAGCTTCATGAAAAGCAAACGAGCCAAACAGTCACTTTTGTTGCTTCCTTTTTTCTCCCAGGGTTTCCTGTATTTCCTTTCCTTCTTTGGGTGCAGCAGTTTACCTTTATAATAATTAAGAATAAACCTAATAAACAGCAGGCATTTTGACATTCATTTTGCTGTGGTTGTTAAAACATTACTATCATGTAAATTTAAAATAGTCTTTTAAACCTATTATATGCTTAAACATGTCTAGTGACCGTGCTGCAAAGACTCCCCACCTTGAAACATCAAGTTTAAAAGCCATGGGAATTGGTTGCCTGTGATACTGCCCCAGATGGCTTCATGAGCTGAGTAAAATTCAGGAGAAAACTATCACCCACATGATAGAAACCTCTATTCTTTAACAAACTACAGAAATCTGTTCTTGACTTCTCTTGCAGCTGAGCGTGCTCTAGATACCATGAATTTTGATGTGATCAAAGGAAAACCCATTCGCATCATGTGGTCTCAGAGGGACCCCTCCTTGAGGAAGTCAGGGGTTGGGAATGTCTTCATTAAGAACCTGGACAAATCCATTGATAACAAGGCACTTTATGACACATTCTCAGCATTCGGGAATATTTTGTCCTGCAAGGTGAGATGTGGTTACTTTGTCCAATTCTGTTACAGTGGTGACATGAATCAGACACGTCCAGCGTAGGAAGCGAAAGGGACACCTTTCAGCAAGCGAGGAGTGGAGTCTCTGAGAGGCAGAGTTGACCAAAAGGTCAGGGATTGCTGAAGTTGCATCAAATTTGGTCATGAAATGTGCGAATCTGAAGCACAGATAATGTCTTCCTAGTGCTGACTTCTGGCAGTAACTTATTTTCGCGTGCTGGCCTTGTGTCTGAGCGTGACAGAGGAGAAAACGTGTTCAGAGAGAGCTGACGTTTGGTTTTTCCTTCCCCGTATCCAGGTGGTGTGTGATGAGAATGGCTCTAAGGGCTACGCATTTGTGCACTTTGAGACCCAGGATGCTGCAGATAGAGCCATTGAGAAGATGAACGGCATGCTGCTAAACGACCGCAAAGTGTGAGTGTCACAGCCAGAAGCAGCAACGATCGCATGAACCGTGATGCATCTCGGTATTAACAGGGACACACAAGGCACTGGTTCTCCTGGCCCGAGCCTTGGCCTGCTACCTCTCCACTCCAGGGCTGGTGAGTGACCCTGCCCAAGCCATGGCCTGCTCCCCCTCCATCACAGGGCTGGTGGCTTTCCCTAACCAAGCCTTGATTTGCTGCCTCTCCACTAGTGGGCTGGGGTGGGTTTCTGTGACCACTACTCTCTCCACTGCAGAGCTGGGTGGGCATCCTTGTCCAACTCTCTCTGCCATAGGACAGGTGACTTTTCTGGTTGGTCTGTGGCCTGTTTTGTTCCTTCTCCTGTCACCCTTTCTTGTTCCCATTCCCAGCTCCTACTACACACTCATTTTTTTCGCCTCACTGCAAACCACACGTTGTTTTTTCCGCTCTTGAAAACAAGCTGCTTATTGGGATTTTCATTCTTTCTTACAGATTTGTTGGGAGATTCAAGTCTCGTAAAGAGCGGGAAGCTGAGTTGGGAGCCAAGGCAAAGGAATTCACCAATGTTTATATTAAAAACTTTGGGGATGACATGGATGATGAAAGACTAAAGGAGCTCTTCAGCAAATATGGTAATTACAGAAATGCTTTTAATGAAGCTGTGAATTTCGTGACCCATGATAGTTTAACAGGGTTACCACCATCTGTAAAGCTCTATGTGGGTCACTTTGAGGAATACAAAGAGTTGAGGTGTGGGTAGCAGTTGTGTCAAGTGTTGGAAGAGACAGAGGGTGACCAGCAGATAGAGAGAAGGCTGGCGCTGTTTCATGAAGTTTAATAGTCTTGAAAGAGTTTTATGATATTTTATTAACCCTGTCCCTTGGTAACAGGTAAAACACTGAGTGTTAAAGTGATGACGGACCCCACTGGAAAATCCAAAGGCTTTGGCTTTGTAAGCTTTGAAAAGCATGAAGATGCTAACAAGGTATGACTGATTTTTATGCTGCTTGGGTGTCTTCAGAAAAGGAAAACTGACTTGGTTTATCACAGGAGCCTGTTACTAAAATGAGAGAAAATTCTGCCTTGGGCATATGTAGGTAGGGACTTAGAAGCCCTTTGCACCTTATTAGCTTGACATTCAAGGGTAACTTGGCATTTCTTCAGGTTGCTGGATCCAAACAAAATGCAGTGGTATAATTGAGAATGTTAATGGCTGACGAAATGCTACAATGCGGGGCTTCAGGAGGAGGAAGGTGTCCAGAGAACATTGCTTAGAAATGGTCTTCTCTAAGCAGTGTATGCTTATTTAAAATTTGGCCTTAATTACAAGAAGGGTTGGGGATAAATTCACAAGCTCCTGTTAGTCCAGCGCTTACAGTGCTGTTGTCAGTGTGGTCTCTCCTGATAACTTCTGTTTGCCTTTAATTAGCCTGTTACACAGAAGCGGTGCGAAGGTAATGTGGCAACCTTGGTTTATTGGCTAACAGGCAGGGCTACAGTGTGAGCTTTGGACAGTCCTGTTCTTACCAGGATTGGGTGCTGTTCTGCTTCCGCAGTTGACAGTTTCCTTGTTCTCCCTCTATCCAGGCAGTAGAAGAAATGAACGGGAAGGATATCAACGGGAAAATGGTGTTTGTTGGCCGAGCACAGAAGAAGGTCGAGCGCCAGGCAGAGCTGAAACGGAAGTTTGAGCAGCTAAAACAGGAGAGGCTTAGCCGGTACCAGGTGAGTAGTCTTCCTTGCCTGAATTTAAGCACCATTTGCAGCCTCTTGGCAGACTTGAACAGCGACTACATCAACTACTTTCTACAAACTATCCTGGGAGTTAAAATGTAAAGGTGACCCCATGGTATTTGGGGCCAAAAGGGGCATCAGGATGTAGTCCTGGCTATGAAATATTTAGGAGGATGTGAGAGAAGAGTCATGCAGTCCCCTTTAAATCGGGGCTACTGAGAAGGATGAAAAGAGACAGTATAACCCTGTGCTGTTATCTGCCTAATTTATGGCAAAACTGGGTCGTGTCAGAGATCGCATCTGAATCTTTCCCGCTTCTTGCGATATAGTGCTGGACTTGGGAACACACGATGCAACAGGAAAGCAGAGGAAATCCAGACAAGCTGCCTTTCACCACAGTGGGACTTGTCTCTACGCCTTTGCAACACTTACTGCCCTCAGCTTTGGGTGGCACAAAAGGAACATTGTACTAAATTAAGAGTTTTCAGATAAATTGCATCTCTGGCAGCTGGATGCTAACAGTCGTTTAGGTTTTCTTTAATTATGAATGTCTTGCTGTTCTCTCCCTTCTAGGGCGTTAACCTATACATTAAAAACCTAGATGACACTATAGATGATGAAAAACTGAGGAAGGAGTTCTCACCTTTTGGGTCAATAACGAGTGCCAAGGTACTGTGGGGTTTTGGGGGTATTTGGATTTTAAAGCCTGAAGAAGGAAGTGTTTGAAGGGCAGTTCTTGTATCCCTTGGTCATTGTGGTCCTGAGAACACCTGGACTAATAAATACACAGATTTCTTTGGGTCTCGGGGGGATTTTATGGAAAACTTGCTTTGTACATCATCGAAAGGGAAAGCAGGAAGCAGCAAATGTGCTTGTTTGAGGTGACTCCCAATAAGAATGAAATGGCGTTTCCCTTTGTGCTTTTAGAGGCAGCACCAAATCTTTCCCATTCCTTACTGCGCAGTGTGGGCCTGGGGACACATGGTGCTGACAGCAAAGCAGAGCAAATCCAGGCAGGTGACATCTCATTCCGTGACTACCTGTCTCTACACCTCTGCAACAGTTATGTCTGACCTACCTGAAAGCTGAGATGTAAAAAATACGGATTTTTAGGCTAAGTTTTTGTAATGGTACTCCATTAGCAATTGATCTTTACTGCAGGTGATGCTGGAAGATGGACGGAGCAAAGGGTTTGGCTTTGTCTGCTTTTCCTCTCCAGAGGAAGCCACAAAAGCTGTGACAGAGATGAACGGGCGAATCGTGGGCTCAAAGCCGTTGTACGTTGCGCTTGCCCAAAGGAAAGAAGAGCGAAAGGCCCATCTAACCAATCAGTACATGCAGCGCATTGCTGGGATGAGAGCCTTGCCTGCCAACACAATCATTAATCAGTTCCAACCTGCTGCTGGGGGATATTTCATGCCTGCTGTGCCCCAGGTGAGCTGAGCTAGTGTGGCTTTTTAACCTGTCTTGGAGCTTTGATGGTTCAGCTGCAATAATCTCGCTGAGCCTTGCTTATGCCTATGAGCAAATAACCCCTAATGAGGGGTGCAGTCAGTGGAGTTCATTCGGTGGTGGTGTCTTAATGTGAATTGAGTGTCGAGTCCTGGCAACAACTGCCAAAACATGTTGTAAAGAGTGTTTGTTACTCATTTAGAGACAAGCTCAGAGGCAACTTCTGTCTCTCTTCAGGCTCAGAGCAGACCCACTTACTATGCACCCAACCAAATGGCGCAGATGAGACCCAACCCACGCTGGCAGCAAGGAGGAAGACCTCAAGGTGAGTACACCAGAGATGAGATTTTGGTTGTATGACCCTCTTGGCAACACTTTCCAACAAGAGCGATGCATGATTCCTCTTAGCTGACTGTCCTGACTTGCCAGTCAGTTCTGTTTTGAGGATTTTTCCCCTCATTTCTTCCATTAGGCTTCCAGGGAATGCCAAATGCCATGCGCCAGTCTGGACCACGGCCAGCACTGCGCCATCTGGCCCCTGCCGGCAATGCTCCGGCCTCCCGTGGCCTCCCTGCCGCTGCCCAGCGAGTTGGTAAGGTGCCTGCCTCCCCGGCTCGTCCCCTGGTCCGTGAGGGAGGAGGATGCTGTTGACTTGACTTTTGCTTTCCAAAGATGGTTGTCGGATAACCTAAGGGCCACCTGGAGCTAGGGGCAGCGACAGCACCTGAATCTTTCCTATTCCTTGCTGTGCAGTGCAGGGTTGGAGACAGTTGGTGCCACAGCACAGCAGTGGAAAATCCAGATGGGTTGTTTTCCACTGGTTTGGAACTCATCTCTACACCTCTGCAACATTGACCACTCAGGAAAAAAAGGCTTTGTAGGTTATGGATACTGTTTTCAGAGTAGAGCATCCCAATTTACTTTATTCCAGTGAATAACTAGAAAATATCTTAAATCCCAAATATGGAATGCATGGTTTAGGGAGAATAGCCCCTTCCTAAAGCAGCCAGTTGCATTTTGGAGACACCAATTTCTAAGGAAGTGTCACTATGCAGGGCATAGTATGAATTCAGCAGTTGATATCAGACATCCCAACTTATTTGCATGTTGCTACAGGTGTCTGTAATTCTGTTTTTTGCAGGGGTTGGCACCGCGGCGCAGAATTTAGCTCCTCGTCCGCCTGTCGCTGCCCCCGCTCCCAGAGCGGTTCCTCCTTACAAATACGCCTCGAGTGTCCGCAGCCCCCACCCTGCGGTGCAGCCTTTGCAGGTAACAAAGGGGCTGGGCCACCAAGTCCCTGCAGCCCAACAGGTTTTACGTGCAACTGAGGTGTTTTAACAGAAACTTCAAGCTTAGTTCTATAACCCAGACAGTCATTGTAATTTGGAATTTAAAAACCTGGCAGTTGTACCTTTGCTAGGGCAACTTCCTTGGTTTATTTGTCTCATACTTGCAAGCCTTTTTTTTTTTAACCCAGATTTGCTGTGAGGATATTTTTCTTGGTTTTTTGCTTTCCTGTTTTGCAACCATTCATTCTCTCGCTTCTTTACCAAATCCTCACTGGGGTATCATTGAAAGCACAGTTTGCTTCTCCCACAAACCTCTGCCCTGTAAAAATAGCAGGGATGGGTGTTGCTCTTTCTCAGTTGTGGTATTTGTCTCACAATGTTTGATCCAGGATTTGCAAGATACTTACAGTGCCCAGGTGTGACATTAGGGGGTTTTGAGTTCAGGAGTTGGAGGGACCACGTTTGTGAACCAAGGGCACCTTATCTGTCCTTTTCTAAAACTTAAGCCTGCTGTAGGCTTGACAAAGGTAGTGTTTTAGGAGGGAATATCTTATTGTCACTAAATATGGAGCAGTTGGCCCAGTACCTATTTGAGAACCCTGGTGTCTGCCCTTCTGTAGGCGCCCCAGCCTGCGGTACATGTGCAGGGACAGGAACCGCTGACAGCCTCCATGCTGGCTGCTGCCCCTCCCCAGGAGCAGAAACAGATGCTGGGTAAGTGCAACTCTTCTTCTTACAGATTTGGTCTCACTCTGGAAATCCCCTCAGGTTTCAGAGATGACTTTAATTGAAACTTGTTGTCTGAACTCCTTTTTTGTTGTTGTTGGTTTTTTTGTTGTTTGTTTGTTCCCAGGTGAACGTTTGTTCCCCCTGATCCAAGCCATGCACCCCAGCCTTGCAGGGAAGATCACAGGAATGCTGCTAGAGATAGACAATTCGGAGCTGCTGCACATGCTGGAGTCTCCAGAGTCCCTCCGGTCAAAGGTAAACTGGTCTGTTCCTTCAGACTGGCTGGACTGGGGTGGGCTTTGCTCTGGAGAGCGGGTCTCACCAGGTGAATTGTCTCCCCGAGGTGGAGGAGGCCGTGGCGGTGTTGCAGGCTCACCAAGCCAAGAAAGAAGCTGCCCAAAAGGTGGGCGTAGTTGCTGCTACCTCTTAATCCCAGGAAGACTGGTGAGTGTTTCTGTAGCTTCAGTTAAAAGCTTCCAAAATCAGAATAAAGATGGAATGATGGTTCGTGAATGCAGCCGGCCTGGAGGTCTGTGTAGGTCTGGGAGCAGCACTTGGTTGATTTTAGTCCACTCTTTAAAAAAAACAAACACAACAAACCAACCAACCCTAATGTGGTTTTTCCCAATTGAATCCCTATTGTAGAAGCTTTAGAAATATTCTTCAGAAATCTTAGTTTAATTAAGCATCAGAAGGATGTTGCATAAGTCCCCGAAGTGTTCCTGGCAGTTGACATGTCGAGGACGGAATAATGTGTTGAGATGAGTCTTGTGAAACTGCTAATCTGAGAAATAAAGTGAGGTGCACGAGCATGTCTCTTACGAAGACAGGCTGAGAGAGTTGGGGTTGTTCAGCCTGGAGAAGAGAAGGCTCCAGGAAGAACTTACAATGGCCTTCCAGTACCTGAAGGGTCTACAGTAGAGGTGGGGGAGACTCTTGATCAGGGAGTGGAGCAATAGGATGAGGGGTAATGGTTTTAAATTGAAAGAGGGGAGATAGAGATGAGATCTCAGGAAGAAATTCTTTGGTGTGAGGGTGGTGAGAGCCTGGCCCAGGTTGCCCAGAGAAGCTGTGG
>JAOXJK010000009.1:278163-302827 GCA_025774025.1 Xenus cinereus
TGAATTTTTTGGAGTTGGAAGGGACCATAGAGATCATCTAGTCCAACTCCCCTGCCAAGGCAGGACTACCCAGAGCAGTTGTCACAGTCACTCCACAGGTTCTTGATCAAAGGCACCATATGACCTGTTTGGGCACATAGAGCCTAACACCTTGGGTAGGAGCCACTGCACGAACCCCAGCACTTAAAAGAGATGCATCTTAAGACAGATGAGATCAGTTGCCTTCTGGAGGTGCCTATTTCCACTGGTTGCAAAGAAAAGCTGAGGGAGACTAGCTTATACTCAGATGTCTAATGTGGGATGATCAGCAGTGATCAGCAGCCTATTAAAAAAAAAAAAACAACAGTATGAATATATGCTGTATTCATAGCTATTTTTAAAGACATGCATTCGGGGTTTAATGCCTGAAGCCATTGCACCTTTCTAAAAAGATCAGCTGGATTAAAAGATAAGTGAAAGTAATATGTAAAATTTCTGGAAGTGAAGCAAGTTTAAGGGAAATGGCCACTGAGCCAAATTCTTGGGTTTAAGTCTTTTATTAGGAAACCAGTGATGGAAATACAGGTGGTTTCATATGTGAATTTTAAGCTGTCCAGTGAAAAGCAGAGCTAACATCCTTGTAGCCTGCTACAGAGACACTGAGATCCTTGTCACTTATTAAAGTTTCATTTTGTTCCCCCACGAACAAGGCAATTAATTATTTAGAATACCAATCAATCAGGGGTTAGATGTACTAATCAAACACATTCCAGCTGCTAAGTATTGCTCACTTAAGACATTGATCAGCTGTAGGATGCTCTGTAGACCATTTAGATGAGTATTTTCTGACAATGTGCTTTAAACCCCCTTGAGGTCAAATCTTTGACACTGTCTGCTGGACCATGTGGAAGGTTGAATGCCAGACTGTCTGACAGACTGTAATTATTTTCTGTCCTGATGCCCTTTCTGCAGTCATTAGGGGATCAAATTTCTGAGAAAGCCAGAAAAGTTCCTTGTACTGCAAGCAGCTAATGGCCTGAAAATGAGTCTCTTTTGTTATGTTGATGATTTGCCACTGGATGTTGTTTGAAGCCCGGGATCGATTATTTAGGGCTAGTTCCACCGGTATCATCTATTCTTGGTCTTGTGCGGCTCTATGCTTTCTTGCCATTTCCCCCATGCTGAAAGATGCATGGCCGGTATTGAAATGCCTTTGGTCCGCTGGTGGTACCTCCAGTTGCTCTGGTAAGGATAGATGTCAAAGCGGAGCCCACCACTAGCGCTAGGATCCAGGGCTCTCCAGTTAGATGCTGAATGAGCATGGGGAAAGTCTAGATTTTCTGTCTTCCAGGACAATACCCTGACTGTTCGCAGAAATAGCTAAGAGAAATTAAGACGACATTTCCCAATAAATAATTGAAGAATGAGACACATTGTTTGCAGTCCTAACATGACTGCAAATTTAGGCTATTGCCTAGCAAGTTACTATACGAATTCCCCTTATGTTGACCCCTGTGGTAATTGGAATTTCAATTATTCATTTTCAATTACAAGCATGGCATGATGATCACAAATGTCATTAAGTATTAAATTACATCTAATGATAGATGGATGGAGGGATAGATAGATGCCTCTCCAGATCTTTTCTTTATTTAATGTCAGTAAATCAAGCCCATGTTTTTCATGGAAGAACTTTGTAAAATACTAGAAAGACGGTAAAATACCATTTATTTGCAGCAGATAAAACCTCTTTAATGCACATTACCTGAGCGCCGTGTAAGTTTTCATCATCTGTGTCATTAAGAGGAGTGATGCCCAGTGTGTGTGTACACAAAGGCGGGTACTTTGCCCTGCAGTGAGTGGCAAAGCGAAGGGAGCCCATTTGCTTCCTGCCTTATTAGAGGTGATATCCCAGTGCTCATAATTGGGATCTTTGTTTAACAGCCTACTAAGTGTCTTTCCACCTCGCATTTGCATGGAGAGAGAGAGCTCGATCACTTTTTTTTTTTTTTTTGTATTTTAGCAACCTGGAAGTCTGGGGGCGGAAATTACCAGGGAGAGGTGATGCCCTAAATACGCTGCACCTGTGTTAGGTGACCTGCGTGCACCTGTGTTAGTCCTCGTGGGCAATTGTTACACCCATGGGCAAGAAAGTGGTTGAGGACAGAGTTTTTAGGCCAGGTTTGGCCTTGAACCAGCTCTGGAGCTGCGGGGAGTGGTGGGAGGCGAAACAACCACAGAAGTGCTTTTGCTTTGAAGCACATGCAAAGGGGCACTTACCTCCTGCCTTGGGTACATTTTGCTATTCTGCCTGTGGTATTGAGTCCAACCCAGCAGGAAAAACCTGCAAAAAGACTGCGGGAAGATGAGAGAGCCCAGAACTGCTCAGAGGAGGGCCAGGATGCTAGTGGTAGCAAGGCAGAGTTCATGCTGGCTGGCTGGGAAACGTGGACGTGAAGTGCTGGTTTTTGGGGTCACTGCGGCCAGGGAGCTTTGGGAGTACTGGAGAGAGGCTTGCAGCTGAAATCCAACCTAGTTTAGCTTCTGCAGGAGGCGATGAGTATCAGCAGCTCTGAGAAAGACGCAGGGTTCAGACTACGATCACTTGCATTAGAACTAGAGAAATTCCTATTTGACATTCCTGGCATTTTTTAAAGTAGAACAGGAATCCCACTTTAGGGAAGTCCTGTTTCTACAGTATTGCAATGAAGTGCTGAACAACCAGGCACTCTGTCTAAATTAAGCCTTGAACTATTGATTTTAACATGTGCATGGGTGCCAAATTTCTGATCTTACATTTCTTGTGCCTTACTTTCCTTGTTTCTAAAAACAACAACGATACAATTTATTCCCAGTGTTGTTGTGATGCTTAAATATCCCATAACTGTAAGGTACTTTCAAAATGAGACTGTGTGGACATAAGCAATGTCTGTGAACTGCTTGGTGTGCCTGACACAGTTGTCTTTTATGCAGAACAGAAATGAGACTCGCAATATTAAAATAGTTTGCCCATGCCTGCATATTGGCAAAGGCATTGTCAGAGTAAAGACAGAACCTAGATTTTTTTTTCTAAAGTATCCCTTTTCCGTCAGCCCTTAGTTTCTCATTTGTCCAACAGGAATAAGACTATTCTTACCAAATCTAGATAACCAGAATTTGCATTTACCACTTTTACTTTGTTTACCCATCATGTTTACCCATCGCCTTTCTACAGTGGTATATTTTTCACAAAGCTGCCTAGGTATTTTTATTTTATTTTATTTTATTTTACTTTATTTTATTTTAGTTTTTTCATTTCCACTGCCATCTTATTCTTTTCTTTCTTCCCTCTTATAAAGGGAGGTAATTTTGTACATAAATGTCTATTCGTGTCGTGACTTGGAAGCATTCTTTTACCAGTTACAACCTGTAGCCCCACTTGGTTCTCAGTCCCCCAGCCTGTCTTCCTCAGGTGTTATTTATATATTTATCCACTGCCTCCTTTTTCATCTCTCCCCTCCCCAGAACCTGTTTCCTGCCTTTCCAAACCCCCTTTGCAGTGCCTGTAGCAGCAGCTGGGGACTCATCCATCACTGCAGTAGCAGCTTTGCTCCCGCCAGGCACGGCTTTCGCAGAGCTGCCCACAGCATTGGGAAGCTGATTAGAGCTGCAGGGCCCCAGTCAGGCTTGTGTTGCTGCCAGTGCTTCCCGGGAATTGCTACGGTGCAGATTTTGCAGATGCAATCTCACCTGAGCTGATGAATAATTCTTCAGGATTTTTTTTTTTTTCCTTCTCCTTCTTTTCTCCGCCTGCCTCAGGTGAGTGGCAAAAATAGTAGAGTGGGCACCCCCTTCTTGTGCAAAAACCTGCCTTCTTTTCAACTTATAGAATCATAGAATAGTTTGGGTTGGAAGGGACATTAAAATGTCATCTAGTCCAACCCCTCTGCTATGAGCAGGGACATCTTCAACTAGATCAGGTTGCTCAGAGCTCCATCCAATCTGACCCTGAATGCTTCCAGGGATGGGGCATCTGCCACCTCTCTGGAAAACCTGGGCCAGCGTCTCACCACCATCATTGTAAAACATTTCTTCCTGATATCTAGTCTGAATATACCCTCTTTTAGTTTAAAGCTATTACCCCTTGTCCTATCACTCCACTCCTTAATAAAGAGTCCCTCCTCATCTTTCCTAGAGCGCCTTTAGGGACTGAGAGGGGCTCTAAGGTCTCCCCGGAGCCTTCTCTTCTCCAGGCTGAATCCCCCCAACTCTCTCAGCCTGTCCTCACAGCAGAGGGGCTCCAGGCCTCTGAGCACCTCTGTGGCCTCCTCTGGACTCGCAGCAGATAAAGAGTCATAGAATCATAGATCTGTCCAGGTTGGAAGGGACCTTTCAGACCATCAAGTCCAACCACCAACCTAACTCTGATAAAACCCATCACTAAAACATGTCTCTAAGCACTATGTCAAACTCTCTTTTAAATACCACCAGGGATGGTGCCTCAACCACTTCTCTAGACAGCCCATTCCAAGGCTTAATAACCTTTTCAGTGTAAAAATTTTTCCTAATATCCAATCTGGACCTTCCCTGGCACAACTTGAGGTCGTTTCCTCTTGTCCTGCCACCTGTGACTTTGTAGAAGAGCCCCCCCCCCCAGTCTTTCCTGTAGTCCCCCTTTAAATACTGGAAGGCCAGAGTAAGGTCTCCCTTAGAGCCTTTACGCCAAGCCAACCTACCAGACACTTAGCTCAGGGTTGTCCTAGCCAACAACTTACCTCTCCCCACCTTCTACCCCACTCTGTCCCTCCTAGAACATCTCATGCACCTCCCGTCTTCAGGTGGCCCAGATATTTCCCTGGCCTGAAGAAGGGTTTCGCGCCTGAGAGCTCGTCTAGTTTTTCTGACTCTACCAGTTGGCCTAATAAAAAGAAAGATAGCATCTCTCCACACACACTGCTGACTTCAAGGAGACCTCGCATGTAGCTGGTTCTGCCCAAGATAACCTGTCACTCCTCCGGCTTTGTGCTTATCTGTGGGAACGGGGCGTGTGGGGCCGGAGACTCGCCTGGGTCTCCGGGTTTCCCTCCCTCTTCTGCACCTGAATGCGCTTATTGTTTGTGCGCCTTTGTCAGTCGGAGGGGAAGAAGGAGGCCTTAAATGAATTGGGTCAAACAAGTTTTTCAGCTGCACGCAGGTTAGGAGAGGCCACAAGAAAAGAACCACAGCCCTTTGAAGTCAGGTTGCTCCTTTTCTTTTTCACGGGCTGTTTTTTACATCTGACAGTGAGTGATACTTTCTCAGATGGAGATCAATTCACCCAACACAAGAACAAAGGCTCTCTAAACACACCACTATCCAAGGGCTCCCAGCGCAATGACATATCATTGATGGAAGGCCAGGAGGCAGCTCCAGCTAAATCATGTTTATAATAAGGGCAAACCTTTCCTCCCGAGCCTTTCACTCTTAAAAAACACAAGAACTGGGCAAAAATGGGGGTATCTCTCCGTTCCCAAGGAAGGAATCTTCCATCAATAGATGTTAGTCTTATCACTTGTATTTAGATATCAAGGTGGCAGGTACTTTCAAAACACCTGGCCATGTTGGTGATGTTCAATCTATGAAAAGACTTAGGCCCCAAGGTCCACAACTGAGATATGTGGTCTCCAGGCTTCCCTGATCCCTGGGCAGTGACGCTGAGGAGGCCACCATTGACCTGGAAACTCCACGTTCATCTCTCCTCGTTAGTTTTGATTTAACTTTCTGGTTTCCTTTGGATACAAAGAAGGTTCTTGGGAAGTCTGTGGAGTTATGTGCAGTTTTCCATTTAATTTAAACAGTCTTAAGAGCAGGGACTAGGTCTTCCCCTTCTAGACAAATGCCTAGGCAATGAGCTGTAGACTCACATGTTCTCCCTGTCTCTCTCTCCCAGTTAATTATTTTATACAAAACAGAGAAAGAAGCTGAACAAGCCCCACTTCAGAATAACTTGCCAGACGGCAATCTCCTCAAAGCTGGGAAGGGGTCTTCAAGGTCTCCTCAAGGACTTTCAGATGGGCGCTCTAACTCATCGGTTATTCAGTAAAAAGGCACAGCTTCTCCATGGCACTATTTGGCAAGGAAGGATTACTTTGTACATTAATCTGCAAGAGATGGTCCAGCACAGACCCCTCGGAGGAGCAAGCACCTCCTTGCTGAGTGTTTCTCACTTGCTCCTTGTGGTCTCACCACAGGCAGCTCGTGACTATGTGATCAACAAAGAACTGATCTCAAGGTTAGATTTGCGTGCTGTCCTTGCTGCAAATTCTCAAGCTTGGACTAAGATGACATTAGGCTGATCTCTGAAGCTCTTCCCCTTGTGGTAGCCCAGCTTTGCTCATGCAGACCATCTCATTTGGGACTGAAGGTCTTCTACAAACGTGGTGCAGCAACGCTGAGCTCTCTTCTAAAACATTTTAATGTATGCAAATGAAGCTCTGCAGTCATAGCTTGACACAGGCTGAAGAGTTGGCATCACAAAACTAGGATTTCTTCCAAACCGCCACTGGGCCTCCCTATGGACGTTTTGGAAATGCCAGGACACTTCCTTGGGGTTTTGAAAGAGCCTTTCTGGGATGAGTAACAGAACCTGCAGAAAGGTTACCATCAAAATAGCTGTGGAGCAAGAGCATCTGCAGGGGAGGCATAGCCAGGGGTTCAGTGTCATTGGTTCTGCGCAGCTGTCCTATGGCTAATGTGAAAGTCTGTATTCTGAAAAGGTCAAAAAGGCAATTAAAGAGACAAAAGACCAGCCCTTTCTAGCATTGAAGCAGATGCTCAGCCAAAACATTTGCCTGTAAGATTGTATTTCCTTAAGGTTTATTAACCATTAAGTGTTTTTAGGGACGGGATCATAAAGATAATGAACTGAAGGACAAGTATAGTCAGGATTCCTGCGCAAATTATTCCCGTTGGGTTAGACAAGCGTTTGAAAAGCAAAATGCTTTGTTATGATTTTACAACAGGAGACCCCGAGCTCGTCCCTGGCAGCTCGTCTCCGCTTTGACTTGCTGGTGAAGCCAGGTAAGCTGCTGGGTTAAGGGAAAGTTGAGCAGAGCAGCCACAGCGAAACCACCAGCATGATGATTTGTGAGGACTTTCTCCCGTGCGGCAATGCCAGCTGGAAAAAAAATTCCGCTCTCCCCAATCTGACCGGTGACCGCATCACCCCGTGCTCCTCAGTTGTCCTGGCACTACAGCAGATCAGTGAAACGATCCAGGTTAGAAGCGAAGAGTGATGGGTTTCGGGGTGGGGTCTGGTGCCAAGAACAGTTTCAATCAAACCACCTGAATTTCCAAATACGGCCACGTTTGAAAACGTTATTTTTAATCTTGTTGTGCAATAAGAACTCTTTCCCCCCTCGCCCCCGGAGAGCATTTACTAGTAACTAATAAAATATGCCGCTTTCCAACTAAATATAACATTTTGCTAGGTTTTAGTTAGTAGGCGGGTACGTGATCAAAGCGGAGGCTGTGGGATTTCCATCACTGGAGATCAGTAAGAACACGCGAGAGGAAAACGGTGCCAGAAATCACAGCTAACCTTGTCTTGGGGGTAGGGAACGGATGAGCTGAACAGCCGAGGTCCCTCCCGGCTCTGTTTTGCTACGACTCTAGGACAGAAACACATATTTATGTCATCATAAAAATGAATACCCATTTTTTTCAGAGTTTTCACACTTCAGTGTTTTACATTAGAGAACAATGGGTGTTGCACATGTATTTACTTGTTTGTACCAAATCATAGAATTTAATGAAATTTAACTACAATGCCGTGGAGAAATGAATTATTAATGAGTTTATTCAAATTTATTCGCGTGGACCTGAGACCCGTGCCCCGGCAAGCAGTTTGAAGAGGGGCCACCTTGTTTTGAAGGATGAGAGAGTCTCACAACATGGACAGGGGTTGCTCCTGGCCAGAGCTCTCAGGGACAAAGCCTAAATGTGTTGGATAAATCAGGGAAACATCAGTTTGTTTAAAACCAACTTAAACGAAGAAAGTCCTGTTGTCGGTGACCTGACTTGACAGATGTACGTAGTGACCAGAAACAAGATTTTTAGAACGAGTGGATTTTCACACCTCATTTTTTTATACCTGGAAGGTTAAAACACACTTTGTTGCTTATTTCAGTTGCCAATTCTCTCCTGAGTCCTGGATGAAGAAGTCATTGAGCTAAGTTAGGTAAGAAAATGGAAATGAAGTAAATAGTCTCCCTGCATCTGTGGAAAAGTTGGCTTCTGTCAAAAGGTGCATTAGTTCCTCAAGAAAACAGGGCTTCATGTGCTTCACCTTGACTGTGCCTGCTTCACTGATCCGGTAGCATTTGCAAATTTGGTAATTAAGGAAATTTAATAGAGTGTAATAAGCCTAGGACTTTCAAGAAGTTGTAATCCTTTTTTTTTAAAGGTGTATGTAATTTAAATAAAAAAAAAAACCCTGCTCTAAGTAAAAAAACATTAAAAGAGATTAATTTTGGTCTCCATCCTGCTGGCTTAAAGCATCTCAAGTAGGAAATAGGGATGTCTGATCTATGTACAGGGGAGGTGGAAGTCCAGGGGGAAAAATGAGGCTTGTTCTGCTCCTTGACCTGGACCTTGGAGCCATCATCTGCCCCGGCCAAGCTCTGGAGCCCTCTGGGAAGGACTGACTGAACATACCCACCACCTTCTTGTGGTGGACTCATCCAGGCAGCCGGGATGAATGGAGAAGCCAAGAAAGTTACTGCTGAGCCGAGCAGTGGGAATGTCATGTCTCAGGACAACCCGCGTGCAGTGTGAAAGTCAAGGGCTCAATTCAGTTGCCTAAACATAGGTAGGTCTCCAATGCCATGTGAGATCATAGAATCATAGAATGGTTTAGGTTGGAAGGGACCTTAAAGATCATCCAGTTCCAACCCCCTGCCGTGGGCAGGGACACCTCCCACCAGACCACGTTGATCAAAGCCCCCTCCAACCTGGCCTTGAACCCCTCCAGGGATGGGGCAGCCACAGCTTCTCTGGGCAACCCGGGCCAGGTTTCTCCCTAATATCGCATCTAAATCTTCCCTCTTTCAATTTAAAACCATTACCCCTCATCCTATGGCTCCCCTCCCTGATACAGAGTCCCTCCCCATCTCTCCTGTAGCCCCCTCAGGTACTGGAAGGCCATTATAAGGTTTCCCCAGGCCATTATAAGGTCTCCCCTTCTACATACATGCTAGAAGTCCAGCCAGACGCTCAAGAGAAACGTCTCTCTGCCCTGCCTGCTGGTTCTACATGCACAGAAGAAAAACAACTCCCAGCCTTGCAAAGCCCTTCCCTTACCTTGGAGTGTAGCGTGGTGTATCGCTGCGTTGCATCCTCCAGTTTGCTCTTGACCACGCTCCCGGACATCAGTGACTGGGACCCCGCGTCCCCAGCAGCTCCCTCTGCATCCAGCACCTTCTGCCCCGACATGGTAACGAACCGCAGGTCGCCTTTGTGGGAGATGACGTCTTCTGAGAAGCTCCCCTGCCGCAGGAGCAGCTGCCGGAGGGCTGCGGGGTGGCTGTCCCCCTTGTACATCCCTTCCAGGTCTTGCTCCGCTTGCTTCAGCCAAGCCTCGAACTCCCCGTGATCCCGTAAGAACTTCTGCAGCTCGTCCCGCAGGACCTGCACTTGCTTCAGCCGCGTTTCCGACTGGGAGAGGGAAGCTGTGTACTGGTCCTTCAGCTCCGCCAGCCGGCCCTGGAGCCGGTCCCGCTCTTCCCCAGCCAGGCTGTGGCCATGCTTGTCCAGGAAAGCCTGGGCCGACTGTGTGGCCAGGATGACGTCCTGCTGCTGGGACAGCAGCTCCTGGTGCTGGGCCTGAAAGATCATAGTATTATAGAAGGGTTTGGGTTGGAAGAGACCTTAAAAACCATCCAGTTCCAATCCCCTGCCCTGGGCAGGCACCTCCCACTAGACCGGGTTACTCAAAGCCCCATCCAACCTGGTCTTGAAGGCCAACGAGCAAAGGTGATGCTTATGACTGAAGGTCTCTACCCACCAGCACCCAGTGGGTGCAGCGAGGCCGCACGTGTGACCGAGCCTCTGCACCCTCACACAGCAGTAGCAAGGGAGGAGAACACCCCAAGACTGCCCACAGGAGAGTAACCCCTTCTCTGATCATGATGGGCACCTTATCTCCCTACCCTGATTGCACCGTGGCACCCAACCACCCAGTGTGTGTGTCCTCCAGGAAGCCAGGCAGGGACTGCTCAAGTCTCCCATAAGGAAAAATCACCCTGAACACATGTTTCGGAGATCCCAGACCCATCTAAGACCCTGTCCCACTCCTTGGGTCCGTGTGTTGGACAGAAAGATTTGAGAGAGATGAGGGGTTGGTCCTGACCTTCAGCCTCTCGTACTGCTCATCCAGGCTCTCGGCAGCGCTCTCAGCTCCCACGACGTGGCCGTCGGGGACATCCCGAGTGCCCGTCCCCGCTCGCTCCACGGGGTGCGGTCTGTACTCGGGGAGCTCTCCCTTCTGCTCCAGCGACGCCACCCAGTTCAACAGGGAATCGATCTTATTGCTGTTCTCCTCCAGCTCCTTGGCAGCTTTCACCTGAAAGCACAAAAGCTCCAGATATGAACGACCTGTTTTATGCACGTTCAGCAAACGGCTGCGCGGGGGGAGGGAGACAAAAATCAATGGAAGAAAAAAACCCTAACACTTTTCTAGCCATGGCAAAGGTCTGAGACACTCACAGACCTCCAAAACACTTTGTGGCTCTCTGATAGGGGGCAAGGTGCAGAGAAATTGTGAATAAACTCAGCCTTTCTGCCACATTCCATTTCTAACACTGACACAACCCTGGCTCCCCACCCCGAGGGGCTGTGACTCCACGCACAGAGGTGTGGGCATCGATGAAAGCTCCCATTAAAGGTTGCCCCAAAAGCAAAGTGCCTTTTACTCCCCAGTTTCCTCCACAACCAGCTCATCTGTGGCTGCATCTCACGAGGAGGGACAGCATCAGGGCCCCACCTCGCCCAGGGGACAGAGAGGAACAATAAATCCCTTTACAGCGCATCGCCCAGATGAACACCAGGACCTGGAATGAATCTGTTTGCGCCCACCGGACCTCACTGCCCACCTCGAGCAGAGCCCAGGGGCTGCAGCTCTTTCCACGTTACCTTTTCGGTCTCCTGCTGCACTGCAGCGCTCACAGCGCTCTCCAGCTCCTTCTGGGCCACCTCCGTCCTCTCCTGCAGGGACCGGTACTGCTCCTTGGCACGCTGGAGCTTCTCTTGCAGCGCTGCCAGCTCCCCGGGCTCCATCTTTGTCTTGTTCTCCTCCAAAAATTCCTCTGTGCTCTTCAGGACGCTGGCGAAGGAGGCGGCTCGGGTGTGCATGTTCCTCTGCAGCTCCTGGGCAGAGGATGCCGTAAGGCTCCGTGCCTTCCCGAGGCAGCGCCGAGCCCCTCCGCCTTCTGTCGTGTGTGTGTCCCCCCAGCCCCAACCCCAGTTTTTTTGTAAAGCACTGACCTTAACGTCGCTTTGCCTCTGCTGCAAGGAGGACAGGTCCCCAGCGCTGGCTGCTCTCTCCTGCTGTGCCAGCGTGTCCTCTGCCTGGCACAGCCAGCGGCTCAGCTCGGCCAGGCTCTGCGCCCGGGCTGCCTGCTGCTCCTGCAGCGTCTGCGGGCAGAGGGGACAAGGGACAGTTAGCACCCAGCCTCCGGCCACGCACATCGCTGAAAGGCAAGGCAAGAGGTTACAGCTGGAGCATCTCCTGAAGGGGGAGGATGCAGCACAGAAAAAGGGCTTTTTGCAGCTCTCCGGGCGCTCCCTTCTCCCTCTCGGACGCTGCGGGAACGGGGCCGAGGTGCTGAGTCCCTGCTCGCCGCACGATTGCCACCGTTCCAGCAGGTTCCTCCCCATCTGCTCTTTTGAGAAGCCAGGTGAGCTCCAACGTGGAGCTACCCCCCCCAGGTCACGCACTCCTCTGCCGGGAGAGCTCGGCCAGAAGTTTCTGCGCCTTTTCCATTCCACCATCAAAACTCATCTAACGAGAGGTAACGACCACCTGAGGTCGGGCAGCGCCACGGTGGAGCCCCAACCAACCTAAGCTGGTATTTTTGGTCCTGGGGTTGGAGAGAGGAGCCCGGGAGAGAGAAAACCTTTCTGTAGCTGATCCAGCTCCTCCCTTTTGCTGCCAGAGCACAACAACAGAAGCGCCTGTTTGAGCAATTGAGCATGATGTGACCTGAGAGTCCCTGCAACGTTCCCGCTCCCCCTTCCCAGGGGAGAGACAGGTTTTTGAGTTTCACTGGGCATTTCGGCAAGGGTGATGTACAAACTTTTTTGGCAAAACACTGTGCTTGTTTCTCCCAGTCATAAGATAAACAACAGAAGCAAATTGAAAGAGCCTTCTTAAGAGCTCTTCAGCTGCAAAGCGAGTTCTTCCTGGGTTAGGATGGGCGCACACTCAATCTGAAAAAGCAAAGCAAACTGGTTAATATACACACACACACACACTCCAGAGAGGACAGGCAAGAGTTACAGAGAGCAATTGTTAATAAAAAAAACCACATTAATCCTGTCTTGAATAAGAGGATCCATGCAGTGACGGGTGGAGACCCGAGGACTTTGGCAGCTGCCTCCACACACCATCAGCTGCTTCTCTGGGACAGCGATACCTGACTTGTGCAGTGGAAATATGACATTAAAAGTGCCAGGTGTCTGCGGTGGCCCCTCAGCACGGGGGTTTTCTGGTGGGGTTACAGAAACCGGGGTTTATTCCACCCAGCCCAAAGCAACTCGATGTCTAACAGGGGGGCTGCCCAGGCAGGGCTCCATCTTTTGGGGAGGAAAGCGACTTTCCGCCCAGGAGTTACGTGGTAGGAAGAAGACAGACTTTAGAGGAAGCTCATGATGTGCAATGAAAAGTCATAAACTGCTAGTGGCATGCACATGAAATCCCAACTAGGAGGTGTCTCAGCGCACGTTCTTGTGGCCGGGAAGCGCTTCAGCGAGCAAACTGCAGCCAGGAAGCAGATGTTTCCCAACCTTCACCTGATCCGTCTGCTCCACTTGCTGGAGACAGACCTGCAGGACCTCCACCCGAGCCGTCACACGCTCCGACAGGTCCCGGAAAGCCTTTTGCAGCTCATTGAGCAGCCTCAGCAGCTGCCTGCTCTGCTGAGGGGTCAAGTCCTGGGCGTGCTCTGAGATAAGGAACTGGATGTCGAAGGCGGTGGCGTCGAGCTGAGACTTGGTGTCTGCGAGGGGCTCCTTCAGCTCCTGAATGGGACAGAAAAGACCTGTCAGGCGAAATGACTCCACAGCCAGCACCTTCCTGCACTGCCAGCTTCAGATGGGACATGTGGACAAGCTTTGTCACCAGAACAGTATGCTTCAGAAACCCCAAATCGTCCCAAAAGCACACTCAGCGTCGAGGTGACAGCATCTCACCGCAGTGATTTTCCAATGCTCCTCTGCAGGAGGCCTCCAGCACCGCAGCAGGAGGTTGCTTGGACCGTGTGTGCTGGGCTGCCCTCGGGTCTGAAGGCAACCCTGAAGATGACCCAGCCCCAGCCCTCTCCAGTCCTTGGTGACTCCATGTGCCACCATCAAAGCCTTTCATCCCCTGACTTCCACGCCAAGGTGTGACCAGCAAATAGGAGATGCTGAACTGACCAAATCTTGAGAGTTATTGGTAAAACATGAATAAATGTGGAAGGCTCCTTGTACAGTCGATGGAGACCGGGGTGGGTGTGATGGAGGGGGCTCTCAGAGTCTCCACGGAGGAAGGAGCTCCCTCCTCAACATCTCAGAGCCTGAAGAGAACCCCTCCTGGTCACTCAGCGACCACACACCTGCATTTGAGCATGTTCCCCAAAGGGCCAAAGCAGAGGGTTTGTGTAGTGTGGAAACAAACGACTTTGGAGCAAACACAATATCGTTGCCCCTCCTGCAACACAGGATAAGGGCAAACCCTTGGTAGGCTCCAGGAGGGAAGCAGGATTAAAAGCTTCTCCTCCGCACAGAGGACGGCAACTTCATCAGGCAGCGGGATTAGGGGCATTGCCATGGTTACCTTGTAGTGCTGGAGGCAGCGGCTCAAGCTGTTGGCATCGGTCGCCTGGTGGTAATCGCTGCCGTCCAGCGACTCCGCGGTGCCCGAGACCCAGCTCAGCAGCTCCTGGAGTTTGCCCTGGAGAGTTTCGTGATGTGCCAGGATTTTAGCCTGAAAACCAGAAACGCGTCATTTAAACGCTCCCAGGGAAGGAGCGTTGGGATACTCGGGGTGGGGTGGGCAGCGGGGACAGTTGCCAGCTCTACCTTTTCACTTTCTGCCGCCCCGCGAAGGTTCTGCAGCCGGGACTCCAGGACATCACTCGCGGAGCTCAGAGACTTCTGGAGGTTCTTGGCATCCTTCTCCAAAGCCTTCAGTAATTGCTCAGGGACTTCTTCGGGGGGGTTGGCCACGATCCACTTCACGGCGTCCAACTCCTGATTCACTGGGAAGCTCAGCTCCTGCAGCTCCGCGCCCAGGGCCTGAGGCAAGACAGCATCGTTATGTCTGAGATACGGTGACTTCATCTTCCCGCTGCCAAAACTGAGGAAAGGTTTTGGAGACCCAGCTCCGAGCCCTGCGTTTATCTCCTGGAAAGATTCATCACCGTCCTCCAGCCGGCACTCGCACTGCCTTTTCTCCAGGCTGTAAAACTCATTTCAGCCACGCTCGGGTTATTGTCTAAGCAAGGGAGGAGAAGGTGAGCCAGAGGCAGTGCCAGAGCGGGGAGGGACGGGGTTTGCATATAAATGCCTTTTAAACTTAAGTCTGACCCCCCCGGCTGGCTCCCAGAAGCAGGGAGGAGGTGCAAGGGCTGTGGATGGAGCTGGGGAGGGGAGAGAGGAGCTCTGTTCCCCCCGCAAAGCCCGGCCAGGGCTCCCTCACCTCCGCCTGCTGCAGCAGGTCCTGCAGGGCTGCCAAGTTCTGCTCCGCCGGCTGCACCCGCTTGATCCTCATCTCGATATCCCGGAGCATGGAGAGATACGATATCAGCTTCTCGTCGTGCTCCAGGCACATCTTCTTGCTGAACATGATCTACAGGACCAAAGAGTAAAACAAAACCTCGGGTTTAGACAGAAAAGAAAACAAAGGATTATATGCCATTCTTTTTTTTTTTTTCCCAAAGAAGAAATCTGTTAATAACATCCCGTTTCAGGGACTTTCCACTTGCCAGCCTTATCTACAAGATTTACTACAGGAAAAATAAACCACGCGGCTCTTTTTCCAACATAAGCTTATAAATGGCAAGAGATCGCTGGTGTTACAGTAAAAGTGCCAAAAAAGAGTCCCACTTATTAGTCATTTATAAGTAATGCTCTTGCAAAAAGAAACCACAACTAAAGCCGTGAGTGTTTTCAGTCGTACATCACCGGGGTCTTTTGCCAAACCCGTTGCAGCATCAGGCTCAAATCTGGCTGTCCTCTGTGCCGAGGACAGCTTTAACATCAAACACACACAAACAGCTCATCAAAATATATTGAAATAGCAAAAAAAAAAAAAAAAAGCATCAATTTACCTGGGCTGGTCTCGTGGATTCCCTGGAGGTTTCCAGCAGCTCTCCCTCCACTATCACAGGTAAGAGCAAGCCGCGATCGCCCGGACCCGGCTGCCTGGTCCTCTCCTGGGATGTTTCTCCTTGGGATTTTGGAGGAACAGGAGCTTGGTCTGTGCCGGTCTCCATGGTTTCCCGTGTCTCTTCTCCAAGGACTGCAGAGGTTTCCTGAACTTCTCTGGGTTCCTCTCTGATAATTAACTCACGGGGCAGTTCGCCTGCTGCAGGGGCTGCGCTGGGCACATCACTGGTGGTTTCCACCTTGGTGCTTTCCTGGGTCATCCTCTCCTCTAGGCTAAATGCCACCGAGGAATCGTGACCATTTCTGATGCCACCTTTCGGCACCTCTTGAGCTTCCCCTTGTCCTGGGGGAACAGGGGACACCTGACCCCCAGCGAGCTTTTCTTTATCTTTCTCAGAAATGGATTTCTTTTCTTCTTCATGGCTGCTGCTCCCCCTGTGCTGGGCTGTGTCTCCTGCCAACCCAACAGTGATCTTGGTGGTGGTTTCACGTTTTGGTTCTGGTATGCCTGAGACGAAGTCCCCCTCCTCCTTCATCCCGGGAATTTCTTTGGAAATCGGACGAGGAAGGGACTGCATTTCCACAGAAGGTTTCTCAGGCTGAGCGCTGTCTCCCAGGATCCCTGTCTGCTTTGCTTTCTTCTTCTTGCTTTTCCGTTTTTGGGTAGGTTTTAGCTCCGTTTCACTTGTTTGTTCTTGACCGACTGGACCTTCTGCACCCAGTCTCGGGGCTTCTCCCTCGATTTGCTTGACAGTTCTTTTACCCGCCAGCTTGTCTCCTGCAGGCTCCACAGGAATGCCAGTCCCAGGGCCTTCTCCACACCTGGTAGGACCCATCTCTCCCTTCCCTTGACCCACAGTAACAGATTCCCTCGGGGCTGCTGGTGTTACCCCCTCCAGGCTGCCCGCTCGCTCTCCTTGCTCAGAAGCCACCACTGCACCTTCTTCACCTCCCACAACTCCCTCCGCGCTTACAAACCCTCTCCTCCTCCTCCTCTCCTCGCTGTCCTCCGCTCTGTGAAGCATCTCCGTGTCCAAGAGCGACTGCTCTTTCTCCAATCCCTCCACTTTCTCTGTCCCTCGATCTACTTCTTCTCTCCTCAATTCCTTCCCTGAGGCTGCTCCCACCTGGAAGCTGCTTTTTGCCATCCCTTTTTCCACAGCTCTTACTACCACCATCTTTTCAGGGGGAGATGCTGCACCTAATTCCGAGGGGTATTCTGGAGTCACTTTGACCTTTTCTTGGGGATGAAGTGTTACACCATCCTCTGAAGTTTCCTGAGGCTTTGACTTCCCTTCTGTGGGTGTCACTGGAGATCTCTCGGTGGCGGTGGCTGCACCTCCAGCCACGTCGTAGCTCACGGCTTCAGATCCAGCTTTGTGCTCAGCACCATCAGACTTCTTAGCACTGGTAGAGATGATGACATCTTCCTCTTTTGGAGATATTTTTTCCATTTTTTCCTGGGAAAGGTGGAGTTTATCTACCTGGCAGACCTCAGAACCATGTTTGTCTTCACCCATTTGTGCCTCCTGAAGACTGGCAGCTAATTTTTGGCTAACCAGTTCTTTTTCAACAGCTTCCTTCAAGGTCAATCTTTTCCCACTGCCAGCATCAACAATTCCCCCGCTCCTCATCTGGTTGGCGGCGATGAGCTTGGCCATCTCCTCGTCCAGCAGCCCTTGCTCCACCGCGGCCCTCAGGGAGAGCCTCTGGCTGACACTACCCTCCACGACCCCCCCGCTGTCCGCCTGAGCCTGCAGCAACCGCAGCGTGGGCAGAAGGTCCACCTTGCCCAGCCTCACCGCCTCGGCGCACGTGAGCTTGCTCCCCGTCACCTCATCCTTGATGGCTCCGAAGGGATGGACCTCCAGGTACCGCTGGCCAGACTCAATGTCAATTTTACACTTCTTCATGAACTCCGAGTAGGGAACGATCATGCAGGTCTCGGGATCTACAATTCCTTCTTTCATTTCTGAAGATGACAGGACTTTCTTCATGACCTGCTCGGGCAGCAAGCCCTGCTTCACCGCTTGACACAGTGCAAGTCTCTGGCCAGAAGCAGGATCAAAAACGCTTCCACTCCCAGCCTGGATTTCTTGCACTTTCCTCTGGAAGTCAGGACTAAGGAGCCCTAACGATACTGCCTGGGGCAAGGGCAGTTTCTCCTTTGTAACTGGATGAACATAGTCCTGCAGACACACGCTTTCAGCTTTCCTGAGTTCCTTGCATAAATCTTGATCGATCAAACCATGTTTCATGGCATCATTTACCGAAAGCCTCATTCCAGACACGTGATGGATGATTCCTCCCTCAGCGACCTGCCTGGTCAAGAGCTGAAAAGCTTTTTCCTTTTTCAGGAGCCCTTTTTCAACAGACTCTGCAACAGTCAAAGGCTGCTTGGTTTTAGGATCCACAATTCCGCTGGTCTCAGCCTGTAAGCTAATGAGCTTCTGCCGGGTCACCTCATCAGTGCCTTTCCCTTTGGAAGCCTTCTCCAGCTTGACCAGCTCTTTCTGACTTGTTGGCTCTATGAGGCCCAGATTTGAAGCCAAAGTGACCGACACTTTTTTGCCACGTTTCAAGTCAACAATCCCCCCAGTAACCACTTGCGCTTCCAAGATCCTCATTGCCGTTTCCTTGTCCAGAAGGCCAACTGCAGCGGCATCCTTGATAGAGTAGACAAAGTTGTTGCCTGGGTCAAGAACGCCACTTATCGCTTTGTCAGATGCGAGTACCTTCTGGAGAAGGTTCTCGTCCATCAGACCTTCTTCAATAACGTCCTCGGTGGTTAATGACTCGCATGTGTGCGAGTCAAAGAAGCCACTGAACATCTTCATTTTCTCCATTAGTTTCACAGCTGTGTGGCTGGGAACCACTCCGTGGGCTACTGCTTCATTGAGAAGAAGAGTCTTCCCTGTCTGCTCATGGATGATGCCACCACTTTGGAGCTGCGTCAACAGCATTTCCAAAGTGTCCTCCGCTTCCTGCTCTGCAGGGGCTGCCAGGGATGTGCCATCAACACTCTCATCATCTAATACTTCTTCCCCTTCTCCTTCTTGCACTTCCAATACACTTTCAATGCTTTCGCTTTCTCTCTCTGCTTCTCCTGCCTCTCCATTTTCAGGGAGCCCAACCTCCTCTCCTCCCAGCACTCCATTCTCAACCCTTTCCTCGTTCGGCAAATAAATCTCTCTGACACCTTCCACCTCTAGTTCAGGTTCCTCCACACCCTGAGACCTCTCTGCCGTGACTTCCCGTCTCTCTCTGCTTTCTGAAACACCCATCGAGATGCAGATTTCGCTTTTCACCACAACTGTCCCACTTCCCGATGCCCTCTTCTGATCTTCGATGCTTTCCATCCCATCTACTGTAGCAGGCTTGGACTCTTCTTCTGCCTCAATCATCATTTCCTCTGTTTCTCTCAGTCCACTGTCAAGGTCACTGGGACGTCCTCGCATTGATAATTTTACCTCAAGTTTTGCCTTGCTTGTAGAAGGAACCTGCTGTCTCTCAAACTCAGCATCACTTTCACTCTTGATGACAGCCTGTTCAGTGTAAATCTGCTTTTGCTCCTCCATGAGCAGGATATCCTCTTCATCCTCTAACAGGAGGCTTTCGGGTCCCATCACCACCTCCCCATTCTCCAAAGCAGCTCTGGGTGGTAGGACCTTTTCACTTTCTTCTTTTGAAGGAGCAAATTGGAACTCAAGCTGCTGCAAAGCCAAGCCATTGCAAGGCTCTCTTTCAAGAGCTGCATCTGCCATTATCTCCTCAAAGTCTTTGCTCTCTTCCAACACATGCGCACTGGATCCATTTTCCTGTGTTTGGATGAGGGCTTTAGTGAGATTGTTCAGCTCTCCATCTACTAAGAGCAGCTTCTGGCCATCGTGGATGTTGATGTAGCTGTGGGTCATCAAGTGGAACATCAGCCTTTCATCCTCACTCCTCAGCAAAGGGTCACTTTGCTCTTTGTGACTTGTGGGACTCCTTCCAGGAGAGCTCTGGCCATGCCTGCTTCTGCTTGGAGAGCCAGCGAGCTGCACGCTGGCCATGACGTCAGGTATGACCGTTGATTGCAGCTTCTTGGCCACATCTTTCTCCAAGATGCCATGTTCAACTGCTTTCTTCCAGGACACCACCTCAGTGGTTTCTGGTATAAAGACAGCCTTAATGAGTTGCCTTTTGCTGAGAATCTTGTAAACCAGCTCTGTAGAAAGGATTCCTTGCTCTAAAGCGTCTGCAACCGGGACGATCTCCCCCGTCTCTGGCCACAGGAGGCCCATGAAGGACCAGAGGGATTCCAGGACCACCAGTGCAATCCTTGGTGCTACCAACTCTTTCTTTACAGCTTCATCAATGGTCAGTCTCTCTCCCGTGACGGTGTCGATGATGCCACCTGTCTGAAGCTGCCGGATAAGAAGCGTGCAGGCCAAATCCTGGTCAATCAAATTATGTCTCACAGCCTCATCCACAGTCAGCCTGTGCCCTGTCCTGGGGTCAACAATCCCACCGGCAAAGAGCTGGGCTTCCAGCAACCTGACCGTTACCTGCCTGTCTATCAGCCCTTCCTGGACGGCACGGAAAATGCTGACTTTTCGGCCTGATGTCAAGCTCACCATCCCCCCCGCCAGCTGCTTGACTGGGAGCAACCTCAGCCCAGTCTCTTGGTGGAGGATGCATCGGTGCATGAGCTCAGGCAGACTGATCTTCTCAGCCGTGTTGGGGTCAATCAACTCCTTGCCACTCTCCAGGTGAGAGAGAAGCCTGGAATAAAGCTGGGGGGTAAGGAGCCTTTCTTGCACCGCTGTCTCCATGCTGATTCTGCCCTGCTGGGCTTTAAAGCCCCCGGTGACAAGCTCAGCTTCAAGGATCTTTAGCCCAACGCTCTCACTGATCCTCCCCTCTTCCATCGCAGCAACGACGGGTAGGAGCTGCCTCCCTTCACACCTGACTTCTTCCACCCGGTGGAGAGCATCCTTCAACTCCTGCAGCACCTGGAACGTCCTGAGATCGATGACGTTTCTTGCCAGAGCTTTCTCCAAGGAGAGTTTCTCGTTGGTCTCTGGAACAACTAAGTCAGATGTGATAACCTGGGCCTCCAGGAGGACGAGGCCGGTGTCCTGATCTATAAGACCTCTCTGCATGGCACCAAAGACAGGAAATATCTCTACTGTGCCAAGATCGATCACTCCTGCCACTGCTTCGCTGCCCTAGAACAGAAAGAGAAGGAAAAGAATTAGATGAAAATTGAGAGTTGCCAGCACTCAGACGGTGTGAGGCCCAGGGAGGTCCCAGTTTCAAAAAAAAAAAAAAAAAAGTTTAAAAACCCTAAACAGGCTAGAAAGTGAGTCCCAAAGTGTTTGAAATGCAACTCCAAAGGCATCACAGCACGCAAATCGGTGCCTTTGCTAGCTTGCACGTTGCCAGCAAGTTTTAGTGCTCCTCTAGTCCATCACCCGGGGCAGCACCAAGATGCTCCCAACATCCACCGACAGTAACGCAGCAAAGCGGCAAGCAGCAAAACCCAGGAGTGCTTCTAATGCTCCACGGAGAAACAGAGGGAAGGAGACCGACAAGCACACCAAAGCCGTTCAGCAACTCCAGTTTCAAGAAGTAAAGACAACACAAATCCCACTGTGTACTCAGAGGAGAAAAAAATACCCCAAAAACATCCACTTCAGGGTATTTAGGAACCTCTCCCAGCGCAGTTCCCACCCTGACTCCTGCCATGCTTTACGTCCTGCACTTCCCCAAGCAGATCTCATGTGCCAGGAGAGCCAGGGGACACCGCAGGGCCCTGTGCCATGGAGCAGCTCCCCAGCCACCCGGAACGGCCATGCGTTAGGGCAGGAGCGCTGCATGCGGGGCAGCCCCCCCGAGCACGGCCACCGGCACCCGCTCCGCCCCGAGCGGCACCTCCGAGTCACCGTGCCCTTCAAACAGGGGGAGAAACCTAAGAAGTTGGAGGTCCCAGCATGGAAACGGTGACAGAATCACATGGGGTTGGAAGGGACCTCTGGAGATCATCTCCTCCAACCCCCTGCCAAAGCAGGTCCCCCAGAGCAGGTCCCACAGGAACGTGACCAGGTGGGTTTGGAATGTCTCCAGAGAAGGAGACTCCACCACCTCCCTGGGCAGCCTCCCTGCAGACTGGGAACAGATCATTTACTTTGGTGTTTCTGGACCAAACAGTTCTCTTCTTGCTGGTATCCCCACAGGGAAGGTTATAATTAAGACGATAAAGAGTAAGGGCTCTTTGGATGTCCAAAACACAAATGTCTTTGGATGTTTGGGTTTCTCCCAGTCCCACCAGTTGGGTATAAGGTTGGCCCAAGCATTAGAGGAATTTTGTGGGGATAGGGAGGAGGGAATCTGGATTGTGGAATTAATTCCTTTTGCATCCCCAAGACCTTCAGATTTTTTTTTATTTTTTTTTTTTCAATCGGTGAGACTAACAGCACGGCTGGGGGTGTTTGTGGCTGTGGCACAGCTCGGTTACAAGCCCAGCAGAGGACGCAGCCTCCACCACGCTGGTCTGCAGGTCCCTTCCACTGCCTTCTGCTGGAAAAACCTACGCTCTCCACCACCACCACCAGCCTCAGGCATGCACGTTCGGAGATGAACAAGCCGTGGAAAGACAGAGAAGAGGAAGGGGAGAAAAAAGAGGAAGATAAAAAAAAATAAATAAAGGAGATGGGAGGGAAGGAGGTGGGAAGGGGTGGGGTGTAAAAGGCTTTTACTTACCCGAGTTGCAGGGTGTGCCTTGAGCAGTTAAAGACAGAGCCTTATGGAGCAGTTCAGCCGTATCACACACAGTGTAAAGCTTGGTGTTAGCGTCCAGCATGCGACTGTTTTGTTTGCAAAAAAGAACCCCCCCCAACACAGGTCGTCCTCTTTCACTTTGCGTGTTTGGTTTGTTTAAATCCCGGAGGGTTAGTGTAAACTTGTAAGCAAGGATGTCAGTTAATCTTAAAAACAGTTGACATGAAACACAAACTGTACAGGGACACATCATGCTCAATTTAGCGCGTTCTGCTTTGCATTTTTGTCTTTTATAACTTCTCTCTGACAGTTGGATGTTTCCAGCAAGCAAATGTTAAAGAGTTCCTCATGCTCCCTCTACAGTGAAGCAACTGCACCACACGAGAGCCGCAGGGATCATCTCGTAGATGGGATCTACACGAAGCCCCACTGCCATCTCTCGTTTTCTTTCCTGGGCTTCATCGAGAGCGTGAGTGAAAACTGTTCTAGCCCCAGAGCGCGCTCACGCTGCACAAAAACAGCCCGGCAAGCCCTGGAGAAGGCTTTTTTCATTTTCCTGCCCAGGAGGGAGGAAAAGGGAAAGGAAAAAGCATCCTTTCCATGGGCAGGCTGTTCTCAGCTGCTCTCCTGGCAGCAGCAAAAGAAGCATCATCGAAGCCGTGATGGCTTAGCAGCCACTAACGAGCCGGTTTGCTCACCGAAAGCTTTCTGCTGCCAGCACGAGGGCTAACAGGCTCGCAAGAGAAAGCGTTTACCGCTCTGAGACACCTGAAACGTGCTATGAAGTCCAATTTGGAGAGAGACACCGTATGTTTAGGTGAAAGCTGGACGGGCAGATTTCAAACAAGCAGCCCCGTCGCCCTCTCCCCGTGAGCGGCTCGAACAGGACTTCACTCACGGACCCAAGAGCCAAAACCAGCGTCACGCGTCCAGATCTGAGCGGGCTGTTGCTTCAGAGTACAGGGAGCCAGCAAGCAAACACACAAATATATCCATCGACACATGTATATACATTGATATAACACGTACACGTATATCTGTGAATGACCGAAGACAGCTCGTAACAGAGGCACTGAGGATGCGCTTTCAGCCCTCCCTACCCAGCGACACAAGGAGGGGGACCGATGGGAGCACTGGTGGATGTGAACAGGGAATGGGACTGGCGACGGGCCCTGAAGGTCTCCTGGGTCAGCTGAGGGCCTGGGCGACGCGGTCGCCTTCCACTGGGGAGGGCATCTTGGTTCAGCCAGAGCTGAGCCAAACCTCTCGCCAGTCCCTGAGATACACCAGACCTCATGGGCAAACGCCCATCTGCAGAAGCCCAGCTCCTCGCGTCTCCTGCACGCAGGAAGCCTTGTGAGATGGAGCCCTCTGTGGTTAAAGCACCAAGAGGACCTTCCTCAGAGGGCACAGATTCGCTAAGGAGACCGTTTCTAGGACAGAGGTCCATCTACCTCCTTGCCCACCACGTGAGCAAGCCAACCCTGGTGCCCAGGGCAGAGCTCTGATAACAACCACTGCCAAGGACAACTCTCCCGTTGACCTTGAAGGCTCCAGCTTGGCCTCCAGAGACCACCCCAGCCTGGATGCTCTGGGTGACACACGGATGGAAGAGAAGGGAAGGTGACCACATGCAAGTAAGAAAGTCGATGGGCTGTGAGTGGCTGGTGGCCATGAGACATACAACCAAGGAAAACCTTCTCCACACCCTGAGGAGGTCCCTGCGTCCGTGCAGTCACGGGACCGAGTGGGGACCAGTACCTTGTGCTCTGTCTCCTGAGCCAGCTGGCTCTGGAGCTGCTGGAGCTGCTCCGTGGAGTCGCTGCAGAGTGCCTGGTAGGTCTCCTTCAGATCACCGATCTGAGCAGAAATCTGTTCCTTCTCCGGATGGGAAAGCCTGCGAGGGGAAGGGGAAAGCTCTCAGGGAAAGCGCACAAACCAGCTCCCAGCTCCGCAGAATTCCCGTGCTCTTTTGGGGAAGGAAAAGGCCAAAGCCACCACGAGTCCCCTCTTCCCACTTGCCCGGCTCTGCTAAACCCAGCAAGGGAAACTGTGCTCAGCAAACCGGCGTTGTAACGCCCCAATCCCCAAATATACGGGGCTGGATCACCGCTGAAAGGGATTAATATTGCCCCAACAGCACAAGTGGGTTGCATATTTCACAGCTCTTGTTGCAGATGAGACAAAAAAAAGACAATTTTCACACGCAGCTCGTCACTGTTTTTAACAGGAGTGGGACACCGAGAGAAAAGCTCAATGTCAAATTTCACTTCCAGAAGATCTCTGGCCATAGAAAATTTCTCTCCCTCCCAAACCAGTC
>JAOXJK010000009.1:313550-324525 GCA_025774025.1 Xenus cinereus
AAGGGCAGGTTGGAGGGGGCTTGGAGCAACCTGGTGTGGTGGGAGGTGTCCCTGCCCAGGGCAGGGGGTGGCACTGCATGGTCTTTAAGGTCCCTTCCCACCCAAACCATTTTGTGATTCTATGGTTCAGGAGAAAGCAGCCCCCATGAGCACCACAAATCCTTTCCTCCCTCTCCCCCAAAGGGAGCAGCAGCGTATGAAGCTCATCCAGCGGGATACAGCGGATGGTGACCGGGGAAATTTGGGCTGTCCCTCCCAAGTACCTGGAAATAGGCGGCGTTCTCCTTCACGTGCTGTTCCACGCAGAGGCAGAGCTGCTTGATCCACTGCCACTGAGTCTGCACGGCAGCGCTGTAGGCCTGAGGAACACAACGCACCCAATGGCGATGAATAACGAGCATTTACCAGGCGGGAGGGTCAGAGGAAGGACACAGCTACAGCCGGAGGGATGTGCATCAATGCGCAAGATCTGGCTGCAGCCAGGAGCCAGACACAGACACGAAGAGGAGGAGGTGGCAGACCCTGGGCCGGCGATGCCAGGGGCTGTGGTAGGCACACGTTAGATTTCTCCCACCCCAGAGAGAAACACCAGGGAGAAACACCTCCCCGAAGCCCTTTGCTTCATTACCATGCTTCTCCTGCGAGCCCGGACAACTCCAAGGGAGTCAAGGCCATCACCTCACTGCAGGAAAGGCTCATGCTTTGGACGAGCCTATCTGTGTCTTAATTTGAGGTAGGGATTATTTGGGAATGGCCTCGAGCTTCTCCTTTCATTCCCCAGAACAAAACAGCTCTATCGCTGCACTGATGTTCTTCTGCCACCAAAAAACCCCACGTTATCAGCCCTGGCTGCCCATAAGGGCACCCTAGGGTGGGACAGCAAGTTTCCCCATCCCAGGTGAGAAGATTTGCTGCCAGCTGATTCCCGGGGCTCCTCCCAGCTCCTCCGTGTGTCCACTCACCTCCACGGTCTGCTTGGCCGGGTGGTTCTCCAGGGACAGCAGCTCGGCTGTGTCTTGGAGGGAACGGAAGATGTCCTGCTTCTCCTCCAGCTCCGTCGTCAGCTCCTGCAGGAAGGAGACAAGCAAAGTCTAAGTCTCAGCTACGGGGAGCAGCCTCCCTCGGACCAGGTGTCCCACAAACACAACGAGCAGCACGGGAGTGCGGCCATAAATACCAGCGGGTCCCCGGGAAACCAGCACGGCTGGTGGGAACACCACAGCCCATTCCCATTGGGAATCCTGCCTCCTGTGCACCAAACACACGGGGCAGATGTGGCATGGACACTGGAAACCCGCCCGGGGACCTCCTGAGTTCCAGACAGTGCGATTGGGGAAAGACAGCAATTTATTTACCCTGCTTTAAAGAGGAATTGGTTTTCCTCTTCAGCTCAGATTTTTATTTTTTTCCCACGCTGGTTAAAGATGCCTTTAGTTCCAAATCATGCGAAAATCATGCATCTTTTGATGCCTTTTCGACTGAAACTCAACCGAACAAAGGCTTTTTTGCCCTTTCTGCTCTAGGGAGAGCCTTTTAATCAGCTGCGCTCGTGAGCTACAAGCTCAGTGACTTGGGAGGGACCATCTAACCTCTGGGGACTTCAGGTCTGTTGGTGACTGAAGGTTCCCCACCAGTCACTCACCGAGAAGTAGTTTCTCTTGGCCGCAATGTTGGGGTTGTTGTCGCTCCAGTCGTAGGCCAGTTCCTCCTCCTCCTTCTCATTCAGCCAGATCAGCTCAGCGGTGGCACGAGACACAAACCCGTGCAAGCTCTGGAGGTGCCTCAGTCGGAAGCTCGAGGTTTCCTGAACACAAGGAAGCATCATTCCTCTTCATTGCTCTGAAGGTGACCCATTTCTTCCCCCCCTTCCCAGCCTTGGAGCAGGGATGCTCAGGGTGGCAGGGATGGACCCCGCACTCCTGGCCAGTGCTCCAAGCCCACTCACCATCAGCTTGCAGTACTGTGTCTCCAGCTTGCCCAGCGTCTCCGTGTAGCTAGCGCGGAAATTCTGAGACATTTTACCCTGAGGGATGAAAAACGCTCCTGTTACCTGACATGGCATCACTTGAAAGCCCATCTCCAAATCCTTCTCCCCAGCTCTGTGAGAGCAGGAGGAGATGAAGAGGATGGCTGAGGGCAGCAGCCTCTTCCACCACCCCAGTGTCAATTCAGAAGCTCCGTCCTTAAAAAACACCTCTGTCCCAAGCACCCTGACCACAAGAGCCGATCCCGATGCCCTCACCTTCCCCTACACGTTGTGCCATGCACTGTGTCACCCAGCCCGGGCCACCGTACCTCGTACATCCTGGCCTCCTTTACGCTGGAGCCCAGGTCCTCCACACTGGTATGGACGTGTCGCTGGGTCTCCAGTTGGGTTTCCACGCTTGGCAGGTCAGTGCCCCACTCTGCCCGCTCCAGTCTCATCTGAAACAGGCCAAGAGGTCCAAGTCAGCACTCCTCATCTGCAGGAGCATATCTCAAAAGGACATGAGGGCAAGGAAACCTCCTAGGTCACTCAAGAGGGAATAAACACCGTATCAGTCCTGAGAGAAGGTCCTACGTGCTCCAGTACGGAATGATTTTGGGACATCCTACACAAGCTCCACATCCACATAAGACCAAAGGACTGACTGCATCAGTACGGATTTGATTCCAGCTTTGAAAGGATCTTCAGATACCCAAAGATCAGCAGGATCACATGACAGGACAAGAGGAAATGGCCTCAAGCTGCACCAGGGGAGGTTTAGATTGGATATTAGGAAAAGCTTTTACAGTGAAAGGGTCATTAAGCCTTGGAACAGGCTGCCCAGGGAAGTGGTTGAGTCACCATCCCTGGTGGTATTTAAAAGATGGGTAGACACAGGCTTAGAGGTATGGTTTAGTGATGGTTTTGTCAGTGTTAAGTTGATGGTTGGACTCAATGACCTGAAAGGTCCCTTCCAACCTCAGCAATTCCATGATTCTAAGACAGAAAACCCAACTCAAGACAAAAGTGTCGGTTCCTTACAGAAACTGAACCATCAAAGCCATTATTCACTGATAAAGGCAGGAAAAAGCTCAGACCAGCTTCCGACCTTCCCACATTGTGTGAGTGGAGGCAGGTAATGTGGCCCAGAGAACCAGCACTCACCTGCATTTCCTCCACCCAGGCCAGCAGCTCGTACACAAACCGGAGGCTGCCTTCATCTTCGGAAGAGGAGATGGCCACTAGCTCTGTCCTGGTCATGGGCTTTCGGAACCAGGAGGCAGAGGAGGTGTGTAGCCCTTTGGTCAGGGACTCCCCCTTCAAGTGTGTGGTGCTCAGCGTGGACGTGGGCGCCAGCTCCAGGGTGGAGAAATGGCCTTTCCTGTACAGGTTAGTGCATTCCAACCTCAGCGTCACCAGCTCGTCTTGCAGCCGCATGATCCTGGAGGAGCAAGCAAGACATGGCTTGACCAGAAGATCATAGAACGGTTTGAGTTGGAAGGGACCTTAAAGATCATCTTGTTCCACCCCCTGGGCAGGGACACCTCCCACTAGACTAGATTGCTCAAAGCCCCATCCAACCTGGCCTTGAACCCCTCCAGCGATGGGGCACACACACTCCTTCCTTCCCCACAACAGAGCAGAGGAGCTCCGTGCATCAGCCCCTGACCACATTTTTCCACCCACGGACCATCCGGGACACGGCCCCTCTCACCTGAACACCAGCTCCTCCAGTTGGTAGTAATTCTCATCCCGGAGGATCTGCACATCCACCTGTAGCTGGCGGATGAGCCCCTCACACTCCTGTAGGTACATGACCACGTCGGACTCGTACTGCACTGGTTGCCCCGACTCCAGGTGAGCCGCGTCCTGCGCCAAGAGAGAGGACACTGAGGGCCGGGTCCCCTCAGCCCAGGCACATGGGCAGAGAGAACCCCCCAGAGCAGCCTAGCACCCACTTAAAGACCAAAAAGACCTTTTGATCCACAAATTTGACTTGAGTAGAAGAACGTGAGTTCACCACTCGCTCCACACCCAGGACATCCCCTTTAGAGAAGCTCCTGCAGATGAACTGAAAGCTTCTACTGATAGATGCGCTCCCATGGTTAGTCCCGTGGACAGGAACTTAAATGTGCGTCTCATTTCTTGTGTGGGTTTAACCATTTTTAGCTCCCAACCCTTACATCTCTTTCTCCCAGAAGAAAACACCCCTCTTCAGAAATCCACTCCCTACCCAGATAGCTACAGTCTGCAACTGAGTCCTTTCTGCCTGTCTTTTAGACAAATAAAACAGATTTCTGGGGGTTTTAAGCTTCATTATACAAGAAGCTTTCCCAGAACTGCAGTTGTCCTCCAAGCCAGCCCCTCTGCAGACGTCCAGCCTCGCCACCTCCATCCCCAGAGGCAGCTTGCTGCGTGGCAAGGCCAGCCCCAAGATCTTTGTGCCACAGACCACTGGGTACCCACCACTGCCCCTAGAGCCCCTCTGGGATGGGCTCAATGTCAGAAGAAAAAGGAAAGTTGTCCAGGGGAACCCACCACCCCACACAGAAGAAAGGAGTAGGGTTGGGCATAAAAGAAGAGGCAGAAAAACAAAAAACCACCAACAACAAAAAAAAGAAATTAGGAGTGGGGAAAACACCCCCTCACACTCACAGCTTGCAGCGTGTTCTTTGCGAGAGTGAGTTTTTCTTCACAGCTCAGAGCACCATTCTGGATTTTATTAGCGATTTGTAGCAGCAATTCCAGCCTGCGATGGCAGAGGGAAAAAAGATGAGAGAGAAGCTTTGGGCTGTCCCTCCAGCCAGGGGATGTCCCCGCAGGGGACCCTGCCTGCCGTGGGCAGAGCACCCACCTCTCCACCGCCGGCCGCAGCAGCTTCTCGCGCTCCAGCATCTCTATGATGAGCTTGCCCCACTCCTCCTCCACGTCATTGGGGTGGTAGCCCTGGGGCAACTTGATGCGTCCAAATTCAATCCATACCTGGGGAAAACATCAACAGAGTGGCATTTTCTACACCTCCTCCTCCAGCTGGCCAGGGAGAAATTACAGCAAGGGAAGTGGGGCTGTAAGGCAGCAGCTCTGCCTCCACTCCTGCAGCGTGCTGTTTGCTACATCATTTACCCCGAGGGTTATTTCCACTTCTCCATTCCAAAATAAACCCAAACTGAGCACACTTTATGCTTGCTAAAAGCACAACACTCCCACCTACAAGCCTCCGGGCTGCCACGATGACACTTACCTCTAACAGTTTGTAGAGCTCCTCTATCCTTCCTTTTTCCTGCTCTTTTGCTGGGATTTCAGTTTCTTTAAAGTGTATGTACTGGTTATAAAGTGCCTGCGACGAGAAAGGCTCATCAGAAACCAGCCTGGGGGATACCACCACCCAGCTCTCGGCGCTGAGCACACGCGACACCACGGATGGACATTGTCCAGGACCTACCTTTAGCTCTACAGGGTTCTGGGGGAAGGATTTATCTGACATGAGTATCGTGTGCTGCTTGATCCAGGAGATGAGGGACTCCACACGGCTCTGGTACTCCAGCCACCTCGAATCCACCTCCTGTGGGGCGAGAGCATCCTTGCAGAGCACTCCAACCACTGGAACCTCCAAACCCTTCCCGCAACAACCAGCTGCCTCCCAAATCGCCATCCCGGCCTCCCACCCCGCAGAGATGCTTACGATGGCGCTGATCCCTTCTCCTCCCTCGGGGACTTTGGGAAAGGCATCGTAGATTGAAGACACGTAAGTTATCACAGATTTCTCATCTGGAGAGGGGACGTCCACGTCTGGCAAGAGGGAAGAAGAAAGGCGGTGAGGAAGGGGAGGGGGCAGAGAGGTTGGTATCTCCCCACACCAGCCGCTTCCCCTGGTTGCCCACCTTCGGCATCCAGCAGCCGCGTGACCCCCAGCCGCTCAGCGATCTCGAAGGCTTGTTCCAGGTTCTCCCGGTTACTCTGGATCTGCACCCGCTCCATGTCCACCAGATCTGGCCTGGAAGACAAGCATCAGAGTCATGACATGGCATTACAACGTTGGTAAAAGTCGAGGGAGGTCATCCTCCCCCTCTGCTCTGCCCTGCTGAGGCCACATCTGCAGCACTGGGTCCAGTTCTGGGTCCTCCAGTTCAAGAAAGACAAGGAACTGCTGGAGAGAGTCCAGTGGAGGCTACGAGGATGATGAGGGGATGGAGCATCTCTCTGGTGAGGAAAGGCTGAGGGACCTGGGGCTGTTCAGCTGGAGAAGAGCAGACTGAGAGGGAACCCCATCGATGTCGAGTGATAACTAAAGGGCAGGGGGCAAGAGGATGGAGCCAGGCTCTTCTCAGTGGTGCCTGGGGACAGGACAAGGGACAATGGGCACAAACTGGAATATGAGGAGAAACTTCTTTACTTTGAGGGTGCCGGAGCCCTGGAAGAGGCTGCCCAGAGAGGGTGTGGGGTCTCCTTCTCTGGAGATGTTCAAACCCTGCCTGGACACCATCCTGTGCAACCTGCTCTGGGTGACTCTGCTTTGGCCCTAGATGATCTCCAGAGGTTCCTTCTGACCCCTGCCCTTCTGTGATTTATTTGTTGCCCTTTCCCAGCACCCACCCCCAGCTACCTAGCAGAAGAGATGTTTTTCCAGGTTAAAAGAGACATTGCTCCCTGCAAGCCTCACCTACATCTCCAACCAATCCAGACCTTCCCCAACCATAGGGGTGGGCAGGGACCCCTGAAGGTCCCAGCCCTTCCTCCCACCCAGATGATGCTCTCCGCTGCTCCTTCCTGCCTACCTGTATCTGTGGATGAGCGCGTTGAACATCTTCCCATCGCTCCAGCATGATGAGAAGTTGGTGCACTTCACCCCGATGTAACCCGCTGTCACCTTCTGTGTCCACAGAAGCAGCTTCTCCTTGGCTGACATATCCCCTGACTCCCCGCTGATGTAGATGTCGGAGATCTGCAAGGAAGCGGCAGAGCCATGGGGTGATGGAAGAGGAGGAACGACCACCAGGCACCTCCAGTTCCTAGGAATTTGGCCAAGATGTGGCAGATGCCAGGAAGGGCAGGAGAAAGCCCCTGGTCACTGAGGGGGAGAGAGGACCCCCACAGACATGGGAATGGACCACTGGACCTGCTGGAGAGCATTGGGATGTGGTGTGGATTGGGCAAACTGGAGATCCAGGCAGGCATAGCCGTTTGCCAGCCCCATCTCACAGGGCTACCCACGGCACGTCCCGGTGCGTTATGCCGGCACCGTGTCCCCCAGCCAGGGCTCGGGGCACACCCTGGTGAGTCGGGGGCTCAGGCGGGTCTCCTCCTGCCCCAAACACGCTGCGCCGACAGCAACGCTCCTGCATCAACCCCACTCCTGCCCAGCACCCACCAAGAGGAGACCCAGCACCCTCGGACACGTAGGAATGGTCGGCCCCATCCAGCAGCACCCACGGCTGGGCGGCAAGGGAGCATCCAAGAAGGAACCACCAACGCCATCCCTCACTGGGGCTGCCAAGGGATGCTCCACCTGGAGCATCACGTTGTTAAAAAATAAAAAAAACCCCAACTTAAAAAGCAGGAAACAGCCCTCGGAGGTGGTGTCTGAGAACACGTGTGGGGCAGAGGTCTCACCCCGACCTCCGTGGAGCGGGGCTACCAGCCCCGTCCCAGGGGGAAAGGGAAGGATGAGGAGAAGGTTGTTGTGACCCCCTCTCTGCCTCGCCGTGAGATGCAGGTGGAAGGGGTGGTGGTGGCAGGGGTGCTGTGACCCGCTTCCCTAACAAAAGGGACAGACAGCCACAGACCCCTCTCAGACAGACGCCCAGGACCGGCTGCAAATCCCAGACTCGCACGTGACAAAACGCACGTGTCTCCACATGCCAGCATATTCCTGATTGGCACGGCTTCCTCCTCGCCCATCCTCCTCCAGCTCCCCAATTAGTACAATTACCTCCCCTTAATTAAGAGGCAAGACAAAGGGGAAGGATGTCAGCCTCACGTATTTTCCGGGGCGCCTGCGGAAAGGCAAGGCGGGCCGGTTGCTCGCCGGATTCCTCCTCCCGGGCGCCGCAGGGAGAAGGTGTGCCAGGACCCAGCCCTACCCGCCGTCCCTCCGAGCCCCCCCTCCGCCGGGAAAACACCCAGTTTGCTTTATTCCCCCCACCAAAAAATACACAGGGATCATGGCTGGTGGGATCCGGCAGGATCGGCCGCCGGCAGGGGCCGGGGAGGATGAGGATGCTGCCGGCGGGGAGGATGGTGCCGAGGCTGGGTGTAATTGGTATGCCGGTGTAATTGGTATGCCGCAGCTCACCTCCCTCCGCCGAGCCTGATACGCTCATCACACACAAAACTGCTCTTTGTCAGCCGCTGCCACACCGCCGGCGCTGCCTTTAACTCCTCCAGCTCCGGGGACCAGGTTTCCTTAGGGATGCCGGGACCCGGCCCCAGAGCCAGGATGGACGGGGTGACGCGCAGGGCGAGCAGCAGGATGGGACCCTCCACGCCTGCAGGGAGGGACCCACAGACCTCCACCTGCCCAGCACCCCCGTATTGATTACCCAGCAGCTCTTAATTAAGAGCGGAATGAAACCTTCTACGAACCCACCCGTGGGCTGCGCCCCACCTGGGCTCTCCAGGGCCACTGCCCATCGGGGAGCTCCTCGCGGCGCCCAGCTCAGATAAATCCTTTATTTTCAAGCCTTCACACAGCCCTGGGGTCCTCCAAGCGCTGGGCCTTTCCCCGAGAGCATCCTTGCAGGAGAACCCTCCTAGAGCTGCGCTTACAGAGGTGCAGGATGCGGCACCAGCTCCACCCTCCTTTCTTCACATCTCTGTGTCAGGACAAAGATTTAGGGAGGCTCCGGCGAGAAGAGGGAGCAGAAGCTCCTGGGACCCGGGGCCAGCCCCTTCCAAACCCTTCCAACATGAGCCTCGCGCATCAAGCAACCGGTGGCAGGACATTGAAAGCCAGATGGTGGCTGTGACACTGGTCCCAACCCAGCAGAGGTGTCAGGGGGGCCACAGCCCCTTTCCTGCCCCTCCAACCACGTCCTTGTCCTGGGGCGTGCAGAGCTTGGCCAAACCCAAAGGTGCCTTCAGCCCTGTCACCCCCAAAGAGCCACCTCCAAAGAGCAACAACAGGCTCCAAACCCAAACACAGCATCATCCCCTCCTCTTCCTCTTGGAGCAGGCAAAGTCCCCCTGCACAGCCATGTCCACCTGCCTGCCACCCACAGGCAGGGGACATCCCAGACTCACACACGACCCAGCAGCCCTGAGGGAATGTGTGCCACCAATGACAGCAAGCACGCCAAGAGCCCGTGGGACCACCAGCCACAGCCACCAGCTGCGTTGAGAGCCACTCTCCGGCCACCCCTGCCAGAGCAGAGGACACGATGGTTGGTCCCCAGGGGATGCTTTCCCAACAGAGATGCTCAGAGGGGAAAAAGGCGTCACAGGATCTTCCTGCACCAGAGCCATCCTGCCTGTGCTCACCACAAGGTTGCACCTCCTCGAGATGACTGTCCCCAGGGGCCACCAAGACCTGGGGTCCACTGAACCAAGTCCCCCCACCCCGCTCCAAAAAGGGGGCGAGGGTACACACAGACACTGACCATTCCTCTGGCCGTCCCCGAGCTCCCCCTCCGAGCCCAGTGGCCACCTTTAGAAGGAGACACCGTGGTCACACCAGCTCCAGCACCCTTGGTCGGCCGACGTGCCGGGTCGCTGCCGTACCCCGAGGAGCTCCGGGCCGCGCCGCCGCTGCGCCCGCTGAAGGAGGACGGGCTGCGGGAGACGGGCAGTCCATGCCCATCTCCCTCCCCGGCCCGAAACGATGGCAACCCCGAGGTTCTCCCCACGTTGGGGTTCTCCAGCTGATCCACCATGGGGGACGGCGTAGACAGCTCCGAAACGGTGCCCGGCTCTGCCATGGAGGAGCAGGTCCACGCGGCACTGGAGCTGGGATCGTTGCTGCCTCCTCTCCCCCAGGCATCCAGGGTGGTGCTGGCCACCAGCTCCCAGCTCTTGGCCGGCTCCTGGCCGGACACGGTGCTTGACGGGGACAGGAGCCCCTCCGTACGGCCATCGGTCCCCCCGCGCAGGGGCAGCAGCACGGCCCGGCGGTTGCCCGCACCGCTCCTCTGCAGCTGGACCAGCTGGCTCACCGCCTTCTCGCAGTCCTTCTCGGCCGGGTTCTCCAGCAAGCGGGCGATGACGGTGGTGCCTTCCTCCAGGGAAGCCCCCGCCGCGGCCGACCGCCGCGGCTCCAGCACCAGGCGAGCTTTCTGCACCTCTCCCTGAAACCGCTCCTTCACCTGCACGATGAGCCCGGGGTGCAGGGACACGGCAGAATTGGGGTCCCCCCCGGCACCCTGCCAGCTCCCGGCCGGCTCCTCTCCTCCCTCCTGCCGCGGGGCCGCCTTCGACTTCGGTGCCTCCTCATCCTCAGCCACCTCCGGGGGCTCCTCCTGCGGCGCTGCCTCCGGCATCGCTCTCCTCTTCCCCCTCCGCCTCCGTTTAAAGCGGACCCTTTTTTTGGGAGACAGGGGTGCCTTTCCCACAGCTTTTTCCTTCGGCTCTTTAACGCAGCCCAGAGAATTCCCCATCTCCTCCTCCTCCTCCTCCTCTTCCTCGGTGCCGGCAGCAAGGCAGTTAAGCGAGTCGCCGGCTCCCGAATAAATCCCGAGACGGGCTTCATGGGATCAAACGCCCGCCGTACGCCCTGCCGCCCGCCGCCCTTCGCCGCCGCCGCTCCCTCCCGCCGGCCCTGCCGCCGCTCCAGACAGCCATCTTACAGCCTGGGCGCTGGGAGAAGACAAATTCAAAGCATCTCACTGCAGTTCAGAAATCACTTGACCTAAAAGCAGAGGGAGCGGGGATTGGCTGCGGCGTCCTTCTCTCCAAATATGAGGTAATTGGAGCACGGCCCTCGCCAACACAAACGGGGAGGGGAAAGGGGGGGGACAGGAATCGGGCGGCGGAGCGGGGAGACGGGGGGTGGGAAGCAGGATAAGCTGGGGAAAGGGA
>JAOXJK010000009.1:328503-339428 GCA_025774025.1 Xenus cinereus
TCTCTCAGCCTTTCCTCATCAGGGAGATGCTCCAATCCCTCCATCATCTCTGTTGCCCTACGCTGGACTCTCTCCAGTAGTTCCCTGTCTCTCTTGAACTGGGGAGCCCAGAACTGGACACAGTGTTCCAGTGGGGAGTAGAGGGGGGAGAACGACTTTCCTCGAGGGATCAAAATCAGCCCTTACCTGTCGCTGCTTCAAGAAATCCAGGGCGATCTGCACGTTCTGCAGCCGGTGGAAACGCATCCGCCCCTTCTCACGTGGCTGCAAGAGAGAGAGGAGACCAGCGTCAGGTCAGGCTCGTGGGGACGGGGTCGGCAGCGTCCCCCCTGCCCACCATGCACAGCCACCCCCCCCAACATGCCCCGGGAGCCACCGGGCAGCCCCCCTCCCCGTGCTCAGTGTGCTGGCGTGACCCCCCGTGCATCCCACACCCCCAGCTCTTATCTTCTTGCTCCGGAGGCAAATTAAGTTACGGATATGCACGACCCTGCTGCGAGATGGGGGGGAAAAAGGCCACGGTGGGGCAGGAAGGTGGGGAGACCCTGAGATTGTCACCTCCTCTGGGTGCCACGAGAGCCCAGGGGGACACGTCCAGGCTCTGAGCCGGGCAGGATTGGCTCAGCCTCTAGATCCCAGGGCAGGATCTCACCCATCCCGTGGTCAAACAGACCAGAGGGATCAGCAAAGAGAGATTTATCCGAGCAGGTACCTATCCAGGAACAGGAGACAGGTACACAGAAGGATAGGAAGCAGAGCAGATCTGCTCCACAGCAGGTCGTGGGGACCCTGGCAGGGACCAGACGCAGGTCCCCAGTGACAGTAGAGAAACCCCGACCTCAGCATCAGCCTCCACAGCCCTGGCCCAGCTCCTCCTGTGCTCAAGCAGGGGCTGCTGCTCCAGGAACCATCTCTGAGCCCTTGGGGAGGGGAGAAACAAGGTGCCCTGGGCTCTCTCGCCGCCGCTGCCACGGGAAGGGAGTTTTCTGAGGTACCCGGTGGCTGAGCTGTGGCTCGGGGAAGGGTAAGGGACGCTGGGTCTGCTCCGAATCAGCAGAACCGGGGAGGATCGATGCCCAAATCCTGATCCCGGCCTCAACACGAGGCATCACCAGGATGCTCTGACCCATGAGGACACCCCGAGTCACCTTCCTTCCCCAGCCTGAAGGGCACGCGCTGTCCCTTCAAGGGGAACATCTCCAGGAAGGTGCTGCAGCCCCAGCTCCTCCTGCGCTGCTCCAGGAGGGAGGTGACATTGTGCACGAAAGAATCGTCACCCAGAGCAAGGGGGCTGGAAAACCCACCTTCCCTTGCACCTGAGCGTGGTTTTGGGGATCCAGCCCCTTTGGGGTGACCCTCGTCTGGGGGCCAGGTTGTGCTCCCATCTCCACGCACATGCACAGGGTCACTGGTGGCACCTCGGACCCTACGGTGACACCAGCCCCACGAGAAGGTGCCCGTGCCCGGAGCCTGTCCATGCAGTGCCAGGTGAGCAGCCGTCACCGCCGTCCCCCGAGGGGACCCGGCGGGCAGCAGAGAGCAGGGACCCGTCCCTGTCCCCTCCAGCTGCGTGGTGGTGGTGGGGGGACACATGCTGTCACACCAGGTGGGTGGCGTGCCCTGACTGCGGGTGACACTGCCGTGCAGGCACAGATAATCCAGTTCGGGTGACCACAGCCCGGTAACGAGGACCGCGGCATCGGGGGCCACTCCGCTCTTACACCTTCCCCTCCGCAGACCCTCGCTCGGGGCGAGTTGGGTGGGTTTGATGAAAAATCATGGATAAAATCCAAGGGAGGGGAAGGTCGGAGCCCCCAGCGATGCTGGGCTGCACTGGACTATCCGGCGACACTCCAGCGTCCACCAGGGATGCGCTGCGGCCGGGGCAGACTCAACCTACTTCTTCATCCTCATCATCTTCCTCCTCACGCTCCTCGCTGCTTGCACGGCACCAGGCCGGCGCTTTCACCAGGCGAAGGCTCCTCTGAGCGGGCGGCTCTACCGGCTAACGAGGAGAGGAGGGGAGGGGGACGGCGGCGACGGGAGGGGGACACAACAGGGAGACAGGATGGAAACCAAAATGCAACAACACCCAGGTCAAAAAGGAAAAAAAAAAAGACCAAAATCAAACGAGCAAGAGGAAGGCGGCTGGGTCTCCGGCACACCCCGGGCTCCGGCGTGGAAATTTCCTCCCCCCCCGAACCAGCTTCGGAAGCCAGAGCGAAGGGAAGGAAGTTGTGTGGATCACAAGGAGCTGGATCCAATTTTTCAGCCCCCACAAAAACTGATTTGGCATCTCTGGAGGGTAACGGAGAGAGGGAGGAGATCTTTGCCCAGATCCTATTTTAGGGGAAAACTAAAATAATTCCTGCTGTGCCACCCTGCTGCAGGAATCGGGATCTTCTCAGAGCTGAATGAATGTGTCAGTCTGAGGAGGAGGAGGAGGTGGTGGAGGAAGGAGGGGGAGACTCTACGATGCTCCAGACGCAGGAAGAGGTTTGCACGCCGCCGACTGCTACGAATGCAGCTCGTGCAGGAGCCGAGCACGGGGCGGGAGTGCCAAATCTGGGCTGAACCGCTGGGCACGCAGTCACAGCAAGGCTTTTAGTCAAAGTTATTCTCCGTTATTTTAACTACGGAGCCAAATCTAGAAGATGAAGGTGTGTAAGCCTTCCCCAAAAAAAGAAAAAAAGAGCTCTACCCAGGGCACCGTAAACCCGCGGTTTTAATCCCATGGTTTGGTGGTATCCAAGAGACCAGCCTGGGGTTTGAGTGAAAAGAAATAAAATCATAATAAATAATAATAGACATAATAGTAATAATAATAAAACAACAAGAGACAATTGAAAACAAAAGTATGGCATAAGAAACGACAGCTGATGGCTGGGAATGGAGGGGAGGATGGAGGGGGGCTCTGGGGGGGGGGAATGACAGCAGCGTCGCTGCCCAGCCCTGGGGACTTACCAGCTTCACTCCCGACAGCACCTCCAGGAGGGAGATGAGGTTGTGGCCATCTCGCAGGTCTTCGTAGAGGTCGTTGATGTGCTTGCGCACCTGGGGAGAACCGGGGAGGAAAAACCATCAGGGTGGCTCGCAGACGCCTCCCTCCCTCCATTTAAAATGGTTATTCCAGAATTATCCCTAAGGAAAGCGGCCTCCCTTTTTCCCAGTGACCCGGCAGAAGCTGCTGCCGATTTTAGGCACGAAATCAAACCCTTGAACCACCTGCACTCCAGGCGATCCTGCGATCTTGCAGGCAAAGCTCTGCAGAAAGGGTAGCCCGGTCCCAAAGGGGTGGTTTTATGGCTCACACGACTTCACGGCATCTCCCGACCCCACGGCACCTCCCGACCCCACGGCACCCAGTTCCACCCCAGAGCAGAGGAGGTTTCTGTGGGGCAGCGTGGCCTCGGTACCTGCTCGACACCCAGCCCTTGTCCTGGGGTTTTACTCTCCTGGGAATCCCCAGATGTTTTCCCACAGCAGCCTCAAGATTTTTCTGTTTTTTCTGATTTACAAAGGTTTGCAAAGCTGGCAGGAAAATACAGCCGTGACACCTAATGCCCAAATGGCTTTTTTTTTTTCATCTTTCTTTCTTTCTTTTTTTTTTTATTTGGCAAATGGAGAATTAATTAAAAAAACACCTGGCATTAACCAAGAAAAGCAGGAGGCGATGTTAATCCTGCTTAGCCCCCTCCGGCTGCAAGCATCTCCCTTTGGGGCTCCTCTCCAGGCAGGAGCATCCTTCCAAAGCCAAAAAAGCCCCTTTGCCTTGGCAAGAGGGATGTGAGGGGGGAGCAGCCCCACGCCGGGACCCCCCCTCCTTCGCCCCGGCTGCCTGTGACCCCACGGGGGAGCGGAAGGACCCCACGGAACGGAAGGACTGGAGGTAAATGTAATAAAAAGGGCTGCGTGGCGATGTTACAGTGCCCTCCAAAGGCACCGGCACATTTCCACTGCAACCATCTCTGCTCTGTGCGCAGAAACACCCAAATCCAACATAAAAATGCCCAGGAAAAAATAAAATAAAAATTCAAATGCGTTTATCTGCCAGTCCTGAGCCAGAATGGACAGACAGATGGTCATTTAACCCGTCTTACAATAGAATACACGACTCTTACCTTCATCAAGTGTTTATTGACCCATTTAGTGAAGGTTTTCTTTTGGACTCTGTCCCGTTCATCTGTCAAAAGAAGACAAAGGCGGCTCTTGGTCAGTGTTTCTCATGCAGAAACTCAAATGACTTTGAAATGAAGGGAAGAGACAGAGGAATCGCCGCCGGTGCCAGGACCACGGGACGGATCCTGCACCCGCCCCAGGGGAACAGAAGCTGCTTATTCACGGGTTTGTGCGAGACGGGACCCTTCAGGCGGCTCCGAGGTCTCTCTCGGGCAGGGATGGAGCAGCATCCACCCAGCCAGAACAAAATACGCTGCTTTTTATGGGGAAAAAAAAAGAGCTATTTGAATAAAAGCAGCGTGAATAGTTGGGATGGGTATAACTACAGCTGGCAGAGGCAAACGAAGCCCGAAAATCTATCCCCCTGGCCAGGACCCCTGTGCCTCCTTGGCCCCCTGGGCCAGCAGTGCAGGGAGGGAGGGGGGGGTGTTGCCAGAACTCTCCCCCCAGCTTTAGGAGGGTGTCCCCCTCCCCTGCCCGCTCCCAGGAGGTTTAACACATTATATAAACCCCACAGATGTCCCGTAACAGGGCTCTGCCGGGCACCAGCAGCGCGTGCAATTAGCAGCTTATTCTGTCGCTGTATTTTTGGTTCATTGGATTGTCAGGATTTAAGGTTTATTTCCATCCCCCGGCTCAGCCGAGGGCGCCCTGGCCGGACGCTGGGAGCTCCGAATGGCAGCGGGGCAGGGTGACAACGTGGGTCCTTGTCCCCAGGGGTGGCCGCCAGCCCCCCAGGGGGGGACAGAACAGGGGATCCGTGGTGATGCCAAGCAGCAAGGTGGGATGGGGGAGCCCCTGGCAGGCTTTGCCCTGCCTGTTCTCGGTGCAGAAAAGAACATCACGCAAAAAACCAAAGGCAAACAAGGAGAAAGGAGGGTCCCAAGGGGCACAGGGGGTCCCACGGCCCCCACCTCCCCACACCTGGGCAGTGAGGGGGGCTCAGGGCAACCCTGGCAGCCAGCCCCTGTGCCAAATGGGAGCGCCTGATTTTAACAACATCATCTCGGAGCAGAGTGCCCGGTACCGATCCACGGCACCCGATCCCAGGATCCCGATGCTGCCCCGTCCAGCCCAAGGGATCCCCGGGACCGAGTGGGAAAGGACAAAACCCCACTGCCCTAAGACATCCCTTTGATGCCACGGGCCACCGGGCAGAAGCCACCCTTGCTTTTGGTTTTAAGCTAAAAATCAAGAAAATGGGAAAAAAACCCAGCATCTCTCAGGCTGGGCTCCCCAGCCACGCTGCGTGTCCTGCCCGGACGGTCCCACGTCCCCCTTCCCAGGGTGGGGGGTCCCCACACCAGCCGGGCAGCCATGGCCCTGGGGACCCTCCTGGGGTCGGGAAAACCTCCCCACGCCTCCACCCACGCAGATCTGAAAGCACAATCAAACATCCCTCCTCCTCCTCACTCACCCACCCACCCCAAGGCTTCCCCCACCCGAAAGCCCCTCGGTAAAACACGTGGCACGTCGTTGGTGAAGCCCTTCCACGCATCCCCCCCTTCCATCCGGTGGCCACGGCACGGAACCAGGTGCCAAAACCCACCCGTCGGTGGCCACCCTCCCTCCCCACGATGATGCGGCCGAGCCAAGGGTGCCCAGCCTGGCACCGCCGGCCGCCGCCTGCAATAGGAAGCCACGTCACCCCCACGTGTTTTTGGGGAGCTTTCCTTCACCCGACACCCCCTCCCTGCCCCTCCCAGCGCCATGGTGCCGGGTCCCTTCCCAATCCCAGTGGATTATTCCATGTGGATAAAGCTTGGGCCGTCCCCTGGCCACGGCGTGGTGGCCGGGTGGGGGCTGACGGCGGGTTGGGAAGGGGAGGACGGGGGGTACTAACCGATGCAGCACATCCGGCACACCAGGCAGGCGCTCAGCCCCCTCTCCTCCCCGGAGAGACGCCACCTCTCCATCGCCCCAGCCCAGGACGGGCAACGCTGGCTCCCGGCAAAGCGGTGCCCACCTCCCGGCTCCCGGGGAAAGGTGGAGGGGTGGGGGGGTGGTCTGTCTTCTTGGTGTCCACCACCCTCTTCGCCGAACTCGGCCCCGGCGGGTGGGTTGACTTCTCGACCGCAGCTCCTCCCAACCGCGCCACTTCCTACACCCGCTGCCCCCGGCGCGGGCACCCGCCGTTCCTCCTCCGGGGCATCACCACCACCACCACAAAAACACCTCCTCGGGCTGCTCCGGGTGCTCCCAGCCCGAGGGTACCAGCTCTACGCCAACAAAATCCTCGCCGTCCCGCGCTCCCGGTGGCCGGCAAATCCGTTGGGAAAGCTCCCAGCGAGGAAGGGCAGAGCTTCTCCCTCCCCGCGAGCCAGCGAGAGGTGGCTCCAAGCGCGGTCGCAGCTCCCGGCGGCGGAAAACCAGCGGGCTCAGGGTGCCGGGCACCCAGCAGGCTCTTGGCTTGTTTTCCCTCGTCTTGTTTTCCAGTTAATTGCACCGGGGACGGGAGGGACAATGCCGGGCTGTTCTCCCCCCGGCTCCCGCCTGCCCGCTCGCGGCTTCTTCCCAAATCATTTCCCGGGTCCGAAGCGCCGGAGCCAGGACCCCGCTCGGCACGCGGGGAGATAACGGGGGCCTCCTTATCACCGCCTCTCTTCCTTTTCTTCTAAATATAATCCCTCTGCAGACCTTTTGCCGGCGGGAGCCCCACCGCCCCGGCCAGAGGAGCCTGGGGAAGGGGGGAGCGTGTCCCCAAGCATCGCAGGGAGCACGCGGGGACGTCGGCACGTCAGCGGGTCCCCCGCGGAAAGTCTGCGGCGAGGCACCTCTGACACCGAATCCAGGGGGTGCCCGCGGGCCAGCGGCTCCTCGGGGTGCTCCCTCTTCCCATCTCCTGCAGAAATTGGAGGGGGGGGGGGTGTTTCTTCCCCTTTTTGGCCCTGTCTCACCACCTTTGGGTGGTTCCCGGGCTCTAACCAGATTACACCTCCCCACTCGGCACCCGCGCTCTCCTCTGAGCTAATAATAATGCCTGGTTACTGCTTACTAACGATGTCAAGGCATTGCAAGCTTATCTCTCCCTGGCTAATCTTTTCCAGAGTCACCCTGATAAGCAACTCGTTGCAATTCCCCCGTGCCTGTCCTCTCCCCTGGCTACCAGGGGTTCGCTGGCCCCAGCCACCCAGAGCCACCCTGTCACCAGCTGGGGACAAGGAGCGGAGGGGATGGCCTGGGCAGAGAGAGGGCATGGATGGAGGGAAGGTTACAGTGACCAAAGGAAATCATAAGCCAGGGGTGGGTGAGGGCAGGAGAAGCCGACTGCGGACCCTCGGGTCCCCCCACACGCAGGGCACGGAGGAAAGGATGGCGGCAGTGACGCAGGGAACGTCGCCGGGGAACGGAGACCCTCCTGCCAGCAGCACCGGTGAGTGGGAACCACACTCAACTGAACGTGCCCACGTGCCACACAACCACGCCATGGTTTCCAGCACCGGCGGAGCCGCGTGGACGCTTCCAGCTGCAAAACCTCCTTCATGTTGCTTTCCCAAGACAGGTCAGATTCGTAGAGAGGAAAACTCTGACGAGCCAGGCAACACAGCCCGAGCCATAGCTGTGCCATCCCTGTCCCCATCCCTGCCCGGGCAGAGCCCAGCCCTGGGGTCAAGGATCACTGTGGAACAGCCCAGGAGCGCTCCGAGTCCTTTCCCGGCTGCTCCCCAGGGCAAGTGAGGAGCAGGGTTCTGCTGCCTTCATCTCCTCCACTGCCTGCATCTCCGCTGCCTGCACCTCTGCCCCAAACCCCTGTAGAACCACACGTGCCGTTCAATTCCCTCCCCACCTCCTCTCCCCACCATCGCACATCGCAGCACAGTCCACCACATCCCCAGAAATGGGGATCCCAAAGGCACTGGGACACCGTCTGCTGTCCCCCACGGTGGCATGAATTCCCCCCGCAGAGGGACCAGAAGCAGCAAGGACCAAGGAGTGGAGGCGACCACCAAGGGGAAAGGTGGGGTTTGAGTTCTCCCACTGCTGTAAGACCCCCCAAGAGAACACAGCTAGAGAGGGGGAATGGGGAAAACCATCTTGCCCCATAGCTGGTTTCCAGCACCCCAAAACCGGGGACATCAGCCGAGCATGGGAAGAAAAGCTCCCACTCACCATCCCGCCGGACCCCAGGATGCCCAGGCACTTGCCATCGTCACCGGGAGGGCTCCTGCAGGCACCGGGTGCCGGAGACCCTCCCACCACCACCACCCCAACACAGACATTCCCCCCCAAGTTTGCCCACGGCAGCCTCCGTCCTGGCAGCCTGCCTGGTCCCAGCAGCTCCCAACACGCCCAGCCGGGAGCTGCTGCTCCAGCCAGGACCTCTCCTCCATCATCGCTGCCCTTCCTCGCTGGCAGACTCCATCACCCTCCACAGCCCGGTCCCCCCCTCTCCAAGCTGGGATGGGGCTCCCTGGTGCTCCCTTTGCCATCCCGAGAGGGACCCCGGGGGGGGTCTCGGTGTCTCCCACCAGCTCCTTCAGCCTCTCCTGCTGGAATAAAGCCCGGAAGCGGCTCCCAGTCTTTCTGCTCCTTAATTCCTGCTAAAGCCAAAGGAATACGGGAGACACCGGAGGAGCTTGCAGAGACCTTGAGGACATCCCCAAGCCTGTGCTCAGGGTGGAAGCAGCAACGTGCATTAAACCAGAGCCAGCCTTAATGCACAGCAATGTGCATTAAACCAGAGAACAGCCAGGGCTTTGTTACATATAAACACCTACAAACAAATTTTTAAAGCATTGAAACCCATTGCTTTCACTTTGAACTCCTTCAAGGCAAGCAAAGAATGAGAATGCACTTTTTTTTTTTTTTTTTTTAACGTGGTACTTTTAAGATGGGGAATATGTTAAAAAAAACAAGAAGCAAACCTGGCTGGCACGGGAGCACGAGGTATTTAAAATGTGCTGGCTGCCAACTCGCGGGCTGACATAATCCATCACGATAACAGAGGCAACCAGGCAGGATTTACAGAACCTTTCGAAACAGGGAGAGGAAACGGCGTCTGATTCAGCCCAGAAGAATGCACAGGAGATACCTGCAGTGGAAAACTCTCCAGCAGCCGGATATTTAATGAGGGAGACACCTGAGAAGCGGTGATGCAAAGGAGAAACGGGTGGATGCTCCGCGAGCGTCGCAGGGCAACAAAACCTCCTGCAAGATGACCCTGGTCCCCCAGGATGCTCCGCCGTGGGGTGGGTATTACCTGACCTTAACTGGGGAAGGAAAGATGAAGGAAAACAGGTATTGAATCTATTTGCTCCTTGCAATACTTAAACCAGGATTTTTTTTTTCCAAAAGGGATGGATATTCGCAGGGAGAAGCAGCGGGTCTGGGGAGGTGGGGGGTGATGGTGGGGTTGGGAAATGGTCAGGAGGTCCCCAGATGGAGCCCAGCACAACATTGCCCCCACCCCCGGATTAATTAAGTGGACGGGAGACGGCGGGTCCGCAGGAGGAATTGCCACAAGGCTGGGTTTAGTGGGTTACAGGGCACATTTCTGCCTGTTTGTGCAACTCGGTCTCAAAAATGTCTCTCCCTGTAGTTTTAGGGGAGGGAGGGAGGGAGGGAGGAAGAAGCGTATCCCAAAGCAATATTTGGGAAGAAGCCCCTGCGAGCTGCCCAGGCTCCGCGGTCCCGCTCCTTCGCGTGGAAAAAGAGAAAAAAAAAGGGGAATCAGTCACGGTCGTGGGGAAAAGACCCCGCGCGGAGGCAGAGGGGAAAACAAGCCCTGCTGGAAAAAAAAAAAAAAATAGAGGGAGGATTCAAAACAAACAAATCCCAGGAGGAGGAAGAGGTCGGGAAGGAGAAGGAGCTGCTGAGTCCCCCCCGTCCGGGGCCCGGAGCTATCGCTCATCCCTGTAACGAAGCCTGTCCCTCCTCGGGCAGCGGTCATGTGCGAGCCCTATTTTGGGAAACTGAGGCAGGGCGAGCCCCAGCTGCTCCGTCAGCTCCTGCCAGCGCCGGTGGCTGGCCGGGAGGCTGCTGTCACGGCCAGGGGCAGGAGCCCGGCAGGCAGAACACTAGCCACGTGTCGGTGGCTCATGCCCAGACAATAAACAGCCTCCTCCGCAGCGAGACGCCCCCCGTCCCAGCCGTTCCCACCCCTGCCTGCGATGGGAAAGGGTGGTGAGACCAAGTTTAGGCACTTAAACCTCCGTGTCCCCCCCCTCCACCCGCCACCACATGGGGACCAGGACCACCGGCGGGGTCCCCGCCACCCCCCCGTCCTCATCCCTCCTCCCCACCAGCCACCTCTGTCCCTGCCCTCGCCGTCACCAGGGCTCTCGGGGGAGGGAAAACAAGCTGTGACCCTTCGCCGGCCATCTTTGTGTCCCCCCAACACACACACACACCCTGGGGGGGGGGGTCACCCCTACCTTCTCTGCTCCGGCTCTTCCAGTACAAGATGCCGGCGATGCCCAGGACATGGCTGAGGACAAAGGCGGCGGGCGGCAGATAAGAACTCTCCGAAAGAGGCATCCTCCCTTATTCCCGCCCCGTTATCCCCAGCCCGGCTCCGAATTTCTTTCTCCCGGAGCCCGGCATCGCCGGGAGGGCGAGAGGACGGGGGGGCTGGAAGGGTGGGGGTGTGGAAAAGCCCAATCGCTGCCCGCAGAAACTTCCGAAAACTTCCTGCCTGTCCCCCTCTGCCTCCAGCTGGCCGCGTCCCCGGAGCTGGCAGGGCTTGGGGACAGCCAGCGTCGCCGGGACGGGGCCAAAATGATTTTGGGGGGCGGGGGGGGGGGGGG
>JAOXJK010000009.1:353874-364491 GCA_025774025.1 Xenus cinereus
GGCCAGTTGCCACTTGTGGCCCCGACAGCTGTTTGCCTGTGAACCGGGGAGCCAAAATCCACCCCCCGGGAGCTCCGAGGGGGAAAGACGGGGGGCAGGTGGTGAGGTCCCCCCCTCCACAGTCCCCCCACGCTCCAATGACACCGCTCTGGGGTGGGATGGAGGTGACACCCCAGGGACCGACTGTCATCGAAGGGAGCTGCCCGAGACCCGAGGGACGCGTGGGTCTGCAGCAGCCGGGGTGGGTGCCCGTTCCATCCCGGTGAGGGGGTAGCCGATGCCACGGCGGGCAAGTGGCCCCGGGGAACGGTAGCCCTCGCCTGCCAGCACGCCGCAGCCCGGCTGCCACCCCGCAGACATCCCCCCGCGCCCGCCGGCAGAGCCGGGAGCAGAATGAAGTTGTTGCGAGAAGCCAAGTTGTCACCACTAAAAATAGCACAATGGAATTTTCCTCTAAAGAAAAAAAAAAAAGAAGAAAAAAAAAAAAGGAAAGAGAAAACCGACAAAGGGGCTGCGAGAAGGAAGCCAGGAACAGCCCCGTGGAGGGGACACCGGAGGGACACCATGTCCGTCCCCTCCGTCATGGAGAGCGGAGCCCAGCACGAGCATCACCACCCTCCCCAGTTTATTGATCTCCATCCGCCCCTTCCCAGCAACGGGGAGAGAGCGGGCACCACCAGGATGGCCACCGGACACGGCGAGCAGGTAGCCGCTCCGAATTACAACGGCGGGAGGGAGATGTGGCTGCCACAGGCAAGCCCTGCCCCCCACCCCCAGCACCCCAGGTCTCCCCCCAGCACCCACCGTGGCTTTGTACCTCCAGGGTGATGGGTAACCCCACAGTTGCAGGGGGTTCAGTGCCTCCCTCCTGCCCCGCTCCCCAGTGCCCCCTCTAACACCGAAGTGGGGTGGGAAGGCAGCCAGGCCCCCGCTGGACCCCCCCCCGGCGATGGGGAGAAGGGTCTTTCCCTCCTCCCGTCCCCAGAGGGGCTACAGGGAGGCAGCTCTGACTCCCCCAGACCCCATCCACAACCATCCCCGCTCCCTCTCCTCGCCGGGAACGCCAGGAATTCCTAGTGCAGGGAGGATCGCTCCAGCTGGCTCGATGGTGTACCAGGGCTCGGGGAGGGAAGGAGGGGGGGGAACCGTGGGGAGCCCCCAGCTCCCGGGACGGCCACGGAATCCCAGCATCTCCCAGCCCGGCAACTGCCCTCCGGGGCAGGAACGAGAAGCATCCCAAACAGCCGGTGAGGATGAAATATCTCCACGTGCAGCGTCTGGAGCCGCTTGCAATTAGATCTCCTGCACCGTGGCTGTCCCTGTCACCCTCATCCCGGGGCAGTTGCCCTATGGGGGGGGCGAGGGGGGTGTGTGTTTTTGCTCCCCAATGTGGACACAAGCTGGGGGGCACCCATACTGCCATTCCCCACCATCACCAGCAGTGGGGCAGGGACCGTCCACACCGAGATGAGGACACTGGTGGAACCAGGACACCAAGGTGTGACCCACGGCAGGGGTGGGAGCAAGATGTATTTATTTTAGGAGACCCTCACCAGCGTGGCTACACCATCACCCCTCCGGAGGGGACAACGCGATGGCCACGGCCACACCAGCTGCCCCCAGCATCACTGGGAACGATCCTGGTATCAAAACCAGGCAGGTGGGGCAGGGGCTGTTAATTCCCGTTAATTAGCTGCCGGCAGCACATGCAGCGCGGGATCGCCGGGCTGGGGACACGGCCTGGCTTTGCTCCCCACGGAAAGGAGTCGCTCCCGCTGGATAGTTTTACCGGGATGGCTCTTGTAGCAAAATTGCCCAAGGTCAAGGGGAATCTCGCTGCCACGGGAGCCCTTGTATACAGTTTCCTGCAGGGAAAAATAAAGCTGCTGGCAAAAGCACTTCTGAAAGGCCACCCTGGACCTGAGGAGCGATTAATAAAAGCCCAGACAGAAGTTACACCCTTATTTGACACAACCAGGAGTCAGCACAAACAGCCCACCGGGACCAAGGCACGGGTCCGTGGCTGGGAGGCAGCAAGGGCAGAGCAAGGGGACGGGGCAGAGCTGGCTCTGTCCCCAAGGGTGCCATCAACCCGGGCAGAGCTCGAGGAAGGGGACAGAGCTCCCAGCAGAGCTCAAGGTGTCCATGAGCAGAGGCTGGGAGAGGAAAAGACCCACCCGGGGGTTGCAGAGATGCAACAAACAGCACCCACCACCCCTGGGCGATGGGGCGGGGTGGGGGGTGGCAAAGCCCCCCGGCACCGGGGCCAGCAGAGGAGGGCAGGGAGAGCCGGCGGCCACCGCAAACACCCGGGCACAGCGCCGGAGGGCTCGGGCTCACCGGAGGGAAACGGGGTCGAAGAGGAAATGAAAAATGGAAATGCAGCATGTCATGCACAGGGAAACAACAGGGGAAAAAAAAAAAAGAAAAACCACACAAACAAAAACCAAAAACACATCCCCAAACGTGATTATGCTCTGGCAGCGCTCAGCTCTGGACTCACCGGTCCAGATCGCTAATAAACAGGGAGCGGGGTGACAGAGGGGTGACAGAGGGGTGACAGAGGGGTGACAGAGGGGTGACAGAGGGGTGACAGAGGGGCGCTTCCCGTGCCACAAAGCCACCACTGCAGAGACCAAGCACAAAGACAGGACACACGTGTCAGACCGACGTGTCCCACCGCTGCCGGGACCCACGGGGCCAGGCTCCCATCGGCACCGTCAGGGCAAGAGGGAGCCCCAGCCCATCCCGCCGGGATCAGCATCCCGCTTCTCGCCCAAAATCTCCCCAAACCATCTTGCCCAACAGCCCTCCCCACTTCCACACACACACCCTTTCCAGGAATCGCTGGGCTTATCTGACCCAGAGCCTGGGCACACATCTCAGATCACATCCGAGGACTCGTTTTACCGTGTCCGTGGCCAGACACGCACCAAATCTGATCACGCAGCCTCCCAGCCCCACCACACATCATCTCCTCCTCGGGACGCCGATGCTGGAGGATCCCCCTCCCCGGCCCCCAAGCCGGGTGGGATCCATCCAGACACACAAAAACCCCACGACGTGAGCTTGGAAATGAAACTTCCCCGCTTATTAACACGAACATCCTCCTTGCTTTGCAAACGGAGAACCTCCTGGGCGGCTTCCCTCTGCCAGCTGGAGGCTGTTCGAGCACCCCCAGACCCCAGCAGTGAGTCCAGCCCCCCCCCCGCCCCATCCCGGACGAGGGCAGTGCTGAGATGTTAAATCTGGATTTTTCCAGCAAGCCTCGAGAAAGAGCATCTGGAAGGAAAAGGGGAGCTCGAGGTCAGCATCCAGCAGGGATGCTGTGAGCCTGGCCGCTGGGGATGCAGGATGGGGGCTACCCGGGCAGGGGACCACGTTGCCAGCAGGACAGAGGGCAAGGGCTGGGGGGGAGCCCAGCATCATGCCTCCACCCTCAGCTTTCCCACCGCCCCCCCAAGCAGTGGTTCCACTGGTTCCCACCCCACCCGCAGCCTCCGATGGGGTGGGAGAGGCACAAGCAACCAGTTGGGATGCAAACAGGAGCCGGTTTGTGGGTCCTGCCCACCGACCTGCCATGGCTGGATCCCGACCACCACGTCCGGCAGGGAGGAACCTCCCGGGTGACGGCCGTCACCAGCCCCAGAAATTAGGATCTGCTGGAAAGTGGCTCTGCAGAGAAGGACCTGAAAGTCCCGGTGGACGATAAGTTGCCCATGAGCCAGCAATGTGCCCTTGTGGCCAAGGAGGCCAATGGCTCCTTGGCTTTAAAAAAAGCGTGGCCAGGAGGTGGAGGGAGGTCATCTTCCCCCTCTGCTCTGCCCTGCTGAGGCCACATCTGCAGCACTGGGTCCAGTTCTGGGCCCTCCAGTTCAAGAAAGACAAGGAACTGCTGGAGAGAGTCCAGCAGAGGCTACAGAGATGATGAGGGGCTGGAGCATCTCTCTGGTGAGAGAGCTGGGGCTGTTCAGCTGGAGAAGAGCAGACTGAGAGGGGACCTCATCAACACTGAGCAATGGCTAAAGGGCGGGTGGCAAGAGGATGGGGCCAGGCTCTTCTCAATGGGTGCCCAGGGACAGGACAAGGGGCAACGGGCACAAACTGGAATATGAACTTCTCCAGAGCCTGGGAATGGGCTGCCCAGAGAGGGTGTGGGGTCTCCCTTCTTTGGAGATGTTCAAACCCCACCTGGACAACATCCTGTGCGACCTGCTCTGGATGATCTTTGGTGGGGGGTTGGACCAGACAATCTCCAGAGATCCCAACCATCCTGTGGCTCCCACCGTGGTCCCCGTTCACGGTGGGCCGCTGTCCCCATCCCAGGTGTGCCATCACACCCACCACCACCTCGCCCCACAGGCAGCCATTGCCTCATGCATTTTGGAAAACCCAGCGGGCGTTGCCAGGATCCATCCATGGCACAGAGCTTCCCGAGGCAGCGACGCCCTGGGTACGGCCGAGCCACATGGAGGAGCGGGGAAGGGCTGGATTTGAGCTCCAGGAGCGCGGTCCCACCTCGATGGTGGCACCCCCAAGGAAATGCCCCCGGTCCCCTCGTTGTCCCCGTGTCCCCTCCCGGGGCAAGCAGGGCCTGCACCAGGCATCAGCCAGCCCTGCCCACGCTCCCCATCACGGGCACACAGCAGAGGCAGCTCATGGAAACCATCCCTGGGGAATATTAATGAGAATGTATTTGTGCTGCTTCCCGGAGAAGTGATGGATTCAGACCGACACCGCCCCGGTCACCCCCTTCAAACCGGAGCCGCCGCCGCAATGCCGATGGCTGAACGATCCCAAATCCCACCCCGAGAGCCGGCTCTGCTCCCCAACGCCCACCCGACACAGCTGCTTGTGGCTTATCCTTTGGATCACCCCAAAAATCCCTTCCTTCCAGGGCTTCCCGGTGCATCCTTCCCACCGTGGGCATCAACCGGCTCGGCCAAAGCAGCCAGGCTGAGCCCACAGCCCCAAGAAGGGCTCCCGGCCCCTCTGATGGGGCAAAAAATGGCTTTATTGGGGTCCTCCCACCTCCTTCTGTTTGTCCTCACCCTGTCCAGGAGGCACCAGCAGCCCCAGCACGGCGGAGCTGCTTCACACCCACCCCGAGACAGGAGAAACTGGAAATTAAATCCCTCGCAGCTTCCCCAGCCCGGGGTTTATCCGTTTTTGGTGTGCACAAAAGGGACTTATCGCCCGGGTATTCAAACAAGGGTGTCAAGACATTTTAAATTTAAATAAAACCTCTTTTTTCCCCCTCCTTCCCTGGGGGAGGTTTCGTGCCGCTGGCATCAGCCACGGTACGGCCAGCGCAGTCTAAACTTAGCTGACACAGGCGAGACGAGCCTGGGAAGGAGGTTGGCCAGAAACCAGCAGACGGAGGTCAAAGACTCCGGTCTCGTCCCGAAGCCTGAGCTCGGGGAAGGAAAAGGCTCTGACGGGAACACGTCCCTTCTCTTCTCGGCGCTGCCTGCCCAAGGAGACAACGCTGGGAGCCTCCTCCCAACGCCGGGCTCGGCGGAGAGGTGGCTACTGAAAGGAGAAGAAAGCTTGCCAGCACGGCACCGAGCACCGACAAGAGCCACGTTGAGTCCTGGTGACCCTGCCATGGATGCGGTCACCTCGCATGGGCACCCACCACCACCGCCACCCCAGGGGGGGCTTTTCCCTCTGGACCAAAAAGCAGGTGGAAAGGAGGAGAAGCGGCTCAGAGCCCCCAGGAGCTGCGAGCAGGGCTCAGCCCTGGCCCCGGATCATTAACGGGGGTGCCAGGTGGCCGTTGCGATGGCTTCCACTGATTTTGTGACCGGGGAGGCACACGAGCCTCTCGGCGAGGCCAGCCCTGCCCGGGAGGCACCGGCGGGCGCTTGGGATGGCGATGACTCCACCGCGAAGGCAGCAGAAAGCCGGCCGGGCGAGGTGGGGTGGATCCTCTCACCCGAAAAAAAAAAAAAAAACCACCAGCTTCGTTTTCCCCCCTCGGCCAAAACAAACAGGAGCAAAACAACACCTTCCACCGGGCGCTCAGGCTCCACCTCGGACACCCGGGTCCGGCCATCCTTGGGGATAACCCAAGGCTCCTGCCACTTCTTGAGCCCTACTCCATCTCTGGTGCCCACCTTGTACCAGGGAAGCCCGTAACTCCCACCTGCATCCCAAAAAAACCAATTTTGGTTTTGTACCAATTTGGGTGCATCCCAAAAAACCAGTATCTGGCCCGATGTTGGAAAGTCCAATGGCTTCCAGCCCAGCTTTCCCAATCCAGGGACTCCCCACTCCAACGGTGGCACTCGGCCACCCTTCCTCCTGGGCGAGGAGGAGGAGGAAGAAGGGCTTCCTCCCCCCAGGTGAGGAGTCACGGCCACACCACTGGTCCCATCAGCGCTCTCGCATCCCTCTCGGGAACCACGTTTTATCCTTATGGGATGAAATCCCAGCGGCTTGCAGCTCCGCATCGCCCTGCCAGGCTGCCACAGCAACCTGGCACCCACGGCAAGGGGTCTTCAAACCCTGAGACCCCCGTGAGGGGTCCCAGACACCTCTATTGTCTCCTCTTCCGCTGTAAGAAATACAAGCGTGGAAAATAAAAAGCAGTTTCTTCCCATATGGGCATGGCCAGGATGGCTGCCCACCACCAGGAAGGCTCCACCGCACCTTGGGTCATTTATACCAGGGTCCCACACCTCTTCTGCCCACCCCGGGCTCTCCTTCAGTCCCTGGGAAGGTTGTCCCTTCCCTAACCGGAGTCAGGTCAGGCGGACAAGGTGACAAGCCCAAGGTGACAAGCCACCCCGCTCTGTCCCAGTCCAAACAAGCCAGACCACGTGCCGGGCACCACGGAGCGGGCAGAGACGGCAACCGGAGGTGGGCAAGGGCTTCTCTGATACTACAGCTCCGGGCTTCTACCCCCCCCCAAAAAAAAAAAAAAAGAAAAAAAAGGGTTAATTATTGAAAAGAGAGGATTTCACCGAGATTGATTAGTTAATGTTTACAGTGCTGTGAGCAGGGAAAGCCTGACCCGGAGCCCAACGGCACTGCCTGGTGTCCCAGGGGCTGCCACGGAGCGGGAGCCATGGGCCACCTCTTCCTTGCCAACAGGTTATTGGGGGTCAATAACCCCCAAAACACGATGGGGCACACATGCCACGGGAGCCCCCCGGGATGCTGCCCCTGCTCAGTGTGTTGTACCCCCCCGAGAGGATGGACCAGGGCTCCCCTTCCCAGCCAGACCCCTCTAACCGGTGGCAGCGTCCCAAGGGGCTCCCCGAAAGCTCTGCCGTCACCCCCACGTTGCCATCCTCATCCTCGCCCGCGGCGCTGCACGTCCCGGCATGTGCGGCAGCACCGGGATCCAGCGATGAGGCAAGAGGGGGCTGGAAGCCGCCGTGCCTCTGGGAAACCGGCCCACTGGTTTCCAACTGGGCCAGACTGGTGAAGCTCTTGGCACCGGAGACACCTTCCAGCTGCGGGTGCTCTTTGGGAGAGCACAACCCGTGCCCCCCACCCACCACCACCACCCCCCCGAGGATGCCAGCAGCATCCACGCAGCTCTGCCACGCTCCAAGCACCGCGAGCTGGCACCGCAGCCCACACATGTGTCCCCCCCCTCCCAGGAGCCCCCATTCCCATCCCCGTGGCTCAACCAAACCCCCCCGGGACCGGGGGTTCAGCATCACCCAGCCCCCCGGCAGCGGGGACGGGTGCCCCCGCAGCGCCCACGCCACTGATGCAAAACCTCCTTTCCCCAGCGATGATGCCGCACACCTACCCGGCACCCCACGGTGGGTGGTGCTTTTGTATTGGGGTTTATTTTTTTTTTTTTTTTTTTTAATTTTTTATTTCTCCTCTTATAATGAAAGAAAATCGCGGGGATTTGCCAGCTGGTTAACCCCTGGCTCGTCAGAGAAAAGCAGGATTTACAGCTCGCCGAGCCCCGGACCCTTCCCCTGCCTCCAGGCCTGCCCCGGCTTGCTCCGTGACGGAGGCCCCCGCTGCTCAAATTGGAGCTTTTTGGGGTTATTTTCTATTAGAAATAAAGCAGAGCTGTTTAACAGAAAGGCAGGAAGGCGTTCGCACCCTCCCCACCTTCGGCAGCGCCAAGCGTCCTCCTCGCCCTCCCGCGGCACCGGGTCCGGGGTGGCCACCACGAGCCAGACACAGGCCACACAGGTCCCCCCAGGTGACTCGGCCCCCATTTTGGTGAAAACTCTCCATTTTTGCAGGATTAAGAGGGGGAGGGGAAGAAACCAGTGGAAAACTTGTTCCGGACAGGAAAAAGCAAAGCGTTTAGAGGAACTGCAACGGGGGAAAGCTGGGAAAAGCCAGTGCATCCACCAGTTTGGAGCCCAGCGACCCAAACTGGGGGGGCTCCCACCCAGCCCTCCCAGTGTGGGTGGGACAACCCCAGCATCTGAAAGCCAAAGGAAAGCTTTTTATACAGGATAAACACTCATTTCCCCCTCCACCACACAAGCACCGCCAAGGAGATCAAACACCACCCAGCAGGGTATTTCCAAGCGACTCCCAGTTTTCTGCCATAACCCGCTGCAAAAATTAGGCATTACTTAAAAAAAAAAAACTTTTTTTTTTTTTTAGGGCCAGGGGAATCCGGCTGCTCCACGGAGGCACCGGCAGCCGGAGCAGGGGGCTGGCCCAGCCCAGTACCGCCAGCCGGTGGCGGGGACGGGCGCCGTAATTTCACTTGATTTTATTTTATTTTTGGAACGAAGCAAAAACCCCAACGAAGCAAACGCCAGCTCTCTGCGCGCCAGCCGCTGGCACCCGCCGCACCGTTTCCTGCGCGTCTCCACGCTCGACCCGACGACATCAAAGAGGCTTTTTTTTTTATTATTATTTATAAATAAAAAAAAAAAAAAAAGAAGTTTGTCAAGTACTTGGAAAGGCGCTGGATAACGTGACTCGGGCTCGTCCAAAGTACCCGGCGAGGCTTTTATTCCCCTGGCTCCCTGTGAAAACGGAGGGAGGCTGCGTGTTTCTCCCACCTCCGGGAGGTTTGAGTGGCACCCCCTGAATCGGGGAGCCGGGGAATCCATTATTCCCTTTTCTCCGCAGGCAGAAAGGAAAAGGAAACGGGCGCCGCGAGCGCCTGGCTCCTCTCGCCTCGGCCATCCGCGTTTTAAAAGAGACTTGGCTGCTAAACTTACAAAACGGAGCGCGAGGAGCCCCTGTGGGGCTGAAATCTGGGCTCCAAGACAAGTCTATCTCTGCGGCGAGGAGGGAAAAAAAAAAAAAAAAAAAAAGATATATGATAATAATAATAATGGAAATGCACGCAACTCCCGGAGACGAGCCACCGACATCAAAACTGCATACTCACTGCCGGTACCGGCACCGGCGGCCAGGGGAGCACCTCGGCCCTTCATCCCTGCCCGGCTCCGGGAGAGGGAGCCCGGCCCCACGGGGGTGACAGGGACGGGGGGCAGTGGGTCCCCACATACCTTATGCCACCCCAGGGTAAGGGCACAGGGATGATGGATGCTGTGGGGTGGGGGTGCCGGGCACCCCACGCAGGGGATATTGGTACCCCAGGCACCCCACGCAGGGACACTCAGCCCCAAAAAAACCTTTGCAGGGGACACAGGGACCCCAGAACCCCCCCAGAAGGGATGCAGGGACGCCAGGACACTCACACAGGGACACTACATCCCCAGAAACTCCATGCAGGGGACACGGGGAGCCCAGGACCCCCGCGCAGGGGACACTGAGCCCTCAGACGGCCGAGGCAGGGACCCCAGGACACCCACGCAGGGACACTAAGCCCCCAGGCGGCTCACGCAGGGGACGCAGGGACACCAGCCATCCCACACAAGGGGACACCAGGGCCACTCATCCCTTGGGCACCCCCACGCAGTTCAGGTGCGGGAACACTCGGACCCCAGACACCCCATAGAGGGGACACCCCCCCTTCCAGCACCCCCAAACAGGGGACACTCGGAACCACGGGAAACCCACAAAGGGTACACTCATCCCTCGGCCACCCCCACGCAGGGACACTCTCCTCTCGGACACCCCACGCAGGGGACCCCAGAACCCAGGGGTCGCCAGGACCCAGGGGACCCCACGCAGGGGACCCCAGGGAACCCCACGCAGGGGGCACTCGTGCCTCGGCCACCCCCACGCAGGGGACACCCCCAGAAACACTAGGACCCCGGACACCCCACGCAGGGGACACTCACCCCTTGGCCATCCCCGCTCCGGGGCCACCGGGGCCACCCGGGGCTCCCCGCACCGAGCGCCCCCCGGGGGATGCTCACCCCAACCATCCCACCCGACTGAAGGGGAGGTGGGGGACACACACACACAATGCGGACACCGGAGCCCCCCACACCTCCCCCGGGGCCGCGGTTCACGCCGGCCGAGCTCACTCCCCGACGGGGCGGCCCCCACCGCCGCCGCCGCCGCCGCGCTCCAGGCCCCGCGCCGCCCCGCGGTACCTTTGTAACGCTCCAGCACGTCCTCGTAGGCCTGGACGAACTCCTTCTCCTGGCTGAGGTTGGCCGGGAGCAGCCCCGGTACGTACCCGGCCATGGCGGCCTTTTGTGCCGCCGGGCGGCCTCGCTGCAGCTGCCGGCGCGGCGGCCAGAGCCGGTCTGCGCC
>JAOXJK010000009.1:380742-390991 GCA_025774025.1 Xenus cinereus
CTGCCCAGAGAGGTGGTGGAGTCTCCTTCTCTGGAGACATTCAAATCCCACCTGGACACGTTCCTGTGCAACCTGCTTTGGGTGGACCCACTCCGGTGGGGGGGTTGGACTTGATGATCTCCAGAGGTCCCTTCTAACCCCATATGATTCTATGATTCTATGAAACGGAAAGCCAGGCCACATTTGGCCGCCCAGTGCCTGGAGATTTGAGACCTCTGGCTACTCTTTATTTCAGAGGCTGCAAAGCATTAGTCTGAATGTATGTTGGGGTGGGCTTTGGTTTCCCTTCCACCCTTTGCTCACAAATATAGGCCACATATTTATATGTGTTTAGCCTGCACGCACTCAAAATTACTGATCTCGTTAAAATGGACAGTGCCAAGAGGGCCCATCCCAGCACAAGTGGTTCCCTTCCCCTTGCTCTCCAACCTCAGCCCCTCCTTGGCCTTTTAGACATGGGAAGGAAGACAAGTGAAAACACAGGGATACACAACTGTGGTGACTACTGCACCAAATCCTGCGTGCAGGGGACGGACCCAGCCATGCTTCATCCTGCAACGCTCCGCTCAAGCACAAACTTGAAACAACAGGTCCATGGGCTGGCTGGTGGTGGCCCAGTAGCCCAAACCTGCCAGCTGGTCCGAGAAAGGTCCCTGCACAAGCTGCACCCAGCTTCACCACCAGCTGGGCCAGTAAAGCTGGGCGAGCCACGGGCACTGGGGTCAGAGCACCGGGGTGAGCAAGGGAAGGGGTCCAAGAAGAGCTTGTGCATCAGAAGCTGTGCGAGGATCAGCCCCTCACATGCCATTCGTGGTATTTTTTGATAAGGAAATAAACTGCTGTATTTTTTCGTTTTCCTCCTAAACTGCATCCAGCTCCCTGGTAAGGCGTGAAAGCCATTTTTGGCAGAACTGCTACATCTATTTTGTGTTTGCCTTTTAAAATGCTTCTTAATTTTTTAGTGCTTTATTTCTCTTCTTTCTATAAGTATCCCACTCACGCTACCTTCCTCCACAATCTTACTCTGAACTGTAACTACCAAAGAGACAACGCTGTCACCCGGGGCCGATTCACATTTACTGGCCCAGGGGCTTTTTCTCCCCGCACTCCACTCTCCGGAGGTTTATTTTTATTCCTCAGGTGTCCTAGTTTTGAGGGCTCGAAGCTGCTTTCTTCCCGTTGCAGAGAGGAACAGGGACGAAGCAGACAACACGGGATGAAGCCTGGGGCAATCCAAGTAAATGTGAAAGAACACTTCACCTGATACCAAAAAATAAGAAGTAACTGCAAAGAGTTTGTGTTTCCGAAGCACCCTCCACAGAATTCTCCCACCCCCAGTGGATGTTAGTGCAGCAGGAGGAGGGATGAAGGGTCCGTGTGCTCAGGGAAAGCCTTGGAAACCCTCACGGCAGCTCTGCTTTATGGATCTCTCGTTTCCCGTTTGTTCCCAGTTCGGAAATTCAAGGCTGTCTTTCTTCATGAGCCCCAATATCAGCAAACATGCAGTAGATGGGATGTTTGAGAGCTTTGTTGCACGAGAACCTCCCAGTGCCTCCTACCAATAAATGCCAGTCTCACATCCACCGATCTCGGCTCGCAAATATTTACCTGGTGCAATTTACTTCACTTTGGAGAGCAATTATCCTTCTCTCTCAAAATGACCGCGATAAACTCATCCGCAACCGGTGAGAAATACCTCTATTCTGAAACACAATGGTTCCGGCTAGACAGAAATTGCTATTCAGCCTGCCAAAACCGGAACGCAAACCATAAAACATTCACAACGAAGCCGTTTGCTACCTGAGTTACATTTATCCAAGAAACGGTGCTCTTGGATGAGCCCAAGAAACTGGCCTATGCCAGAGCATAGGGAAAGGGAAAAAAGTGGGAAAATCATAACAAAACTTGACAGTAAGATCTTTAAAGATGTTTTATTCAACCCTCCCCTGTTAAGGGCATTTTTAGGATGAGAAAATAGCAAATAATGAAATTAAAACTCTGGTTGTTGCTCTTACAGTAAGTGACAGGGTAAGATCATAGAATCACGGAATGGTTAGAGTTGGAAGGGACCTTAAAGATCACCTAGTTCCAACCCCCCTAGAGCACCAACACCCCCCACCAGACCAGGTTGCTCCAAGCCCCCTCCAACCTGGCCTTGAACCCCTCCAGGGCTGGGGCAGCCACAGCTTCTCTGGGCAACCTGGGCCAGGCTCTCACCACCCTCAGTCTGACCCCAAAATCCAACCCCGGGAGCTTGGGGACTGTGGCTACAGCCCCCCTTGGTAGCCCACCACGGCCTCTTCCTCACAGCCCCTGCTCTCCTCTGGGACAGAGCCACGGTGCAAAGGAGGGCATGACTGCGTGCGATGATGGGACACAACACAAGGGACCTGCTGGGGTCTCCTCAAGCCGGGCCAGACCCTCACCTTGTGTAGCTGAGGTCTGGGGCAGGGGCTGTCAAACAGGAGGCAGCTGAAGGTGCCGTAGATGCCATCGCTGAGGTGATACACGAAGCTCCTCTTGCTGCCAGGTTCTTCCTCTGGAGGGGGAGCAAGGAGAGGGTTCAGGGGGGCTCGGGGACAAGGATGGGCCCGTCCCACCGTCCCACTTACCGTCAGAGCCAGGCTGCTCCGTGGGAACCTCTCCCATGGCAGTGACGCTGGCAGCGAAGGTGAAGGCGGAGGTGACGTAGTATCGCCCGGGTCTCGCAACGATCTCCACCCCGCAGCCGTCTGGGAAATACAAGTCCAAGGCAGAGTTTATCACGGCAGCCATCTGGATGGGAAGAAGGTGTTCCCCCTCGGTTACTCGGCCCCTCTGCAGGGAGCCAGATCCTGGGAGACCCCCCTAGCCTCTCTCTACGCCTTCTGAGTGCCGGCATCGGGAGCCACGTACCTCTTCAAACCGGGCTCTGGTGTCCTCCGTGCCAGGGAATCCTCCTCCGATGTCCAGGAGGTGCATTCGGTAGCCCAGCTCCGTGCCCATCTCAAAGGCCAGCTGCGCCGCAGCCACAGACTGGGCGAAGGTCTGGGGCTCCAAACAACGGCTCCCGAGGTGAAAGCTGAGGGCACAGTCCCCGTTTCAGCAGGGCTCGTGTGTCCCCAGAAAGCAACGAGGGGACACGGCACCAGGATTGTCACTCACTGGGGGCAGCTCTGCGCTTCCTGCACACCATCCCAAGCCAGACAGGCTGACCGGCCCCGCAGAGCCCCCCACATCCTCTCTGGGGGCCAAACCTGCCCCAAACTGGTCCCAACAAGAGTCGACCTCCCCAGGTCCAGCCTCCACCTCACTCCCAGCCAGAGCAGCTGGTGGCCCCGTGGACCCCTGCGTTGTTTGGGCAAAGCAGAGCTCCTCACAGTCCCCTCCAACGTGGGCTGAGCTCCCCTATGGAAGAAGGACCACGTGCTGTACCTGATGCCAACAACCTCCACAGCCTGCTCCTTTGCTGTCTCTAGCAGGTGCCGGCAGGAGTTGAGCGTGGTCCCAAATGTCATGCTTGGATGGGCAGAAGGGCTGGAGTCAGCAGTGATACCCAACAACATCCTGCAGAGCAAAGCCACACTGTGTTGAGGCACCTTCAGGCCCCCCTGTCACCCTACGGGGTGACACTCCAGCTCCTGCTCCAGCCCCTCATTCCAGCGATGCTGCCAGACACCTTACCTGGCCCGAGGGTGGCTCCTGGCCACCTTGTTCAGCTCCACCTCATTGTCGAAGGTCATCAGCTGCACCCCGTGGCTGGCTGCGTATTTGATGTGGGCAACCTGCTTGCAGGGGCTGCTGTAGAAGATCTTCTCAGCCGGGACTCCGATGCTTTGAACCCGTGCAATCTCTGCCTGCAGGGAAACGGCACGCGTGTCGGCAGGTCCCCGGGCCACCTTGGCAACCACCAGCCCTGGGACTCAGCCAGCCTGCAGCATTGCGAAGGGCAAACCGCCAGCGTTGCAGCCTGGGCTTTTCCAGGGAAAATCCACAAGAGCTCAAAGGGATCACGGTGGACTTTGTCCTGGCAGGGGCAGGTTGCAGCAAGGTGTTTACAAGCAACAATAAACCAGGAGGAGAGAAAACAAGCGGTTTTGGTGCACGTGTCCCCTGTGAGCCACAGTGAGGGTGAGGGCTGCAGCGCTGATCTGAGCTGTCATGACTCTTTGCACTTTCTCCTCCTGCTAACACGTCTTATTTAATTACGTACAACTAATTGGCTTAACTTTGGATCCTCCCTGGGAATCTGGCTGTGAGCAAATGAGAAGCAGGAGGGAGCAGGGAGCTTTAGGCTCAGCCTGAAAGCCACTGAGAGCTGGACGGCTGCGGCGGTGGCACCCAAGGGACATGCCTTGCCACCATCCAAGCCTGCCAGCCAGGACACCAGCTCCAGAGACAGGAATGTCGGTCAAAGTGAACAACCCTGAGCCACCAGACCGAGAGGATGGGGATTTCTGTGCTGTGTTGGGAGGGTTTTGAAAGCAGAGGGAGACTCCTGCCCCTGTAAATATCACCTAGTGAGTGGAAGCTTAGGAAAGGAGCATGGGGTGACACTGTCCCACAAACACCCAAAGGATGCTCACTCTGAGTTGTCCTCCCAAGACCCTACCTTGTTGGTGCAGGCAAAGCCTGCCCCCAGCTCAGCCAGCAGCCGGATCACTCCTTCACTGCCGTTGCACTTAACCGGGAAGTAGGGTTTCACACGGGGCAAGGCCTTCAGGAAACGCAGGTGCTTCTTCACAATGTCCCCAAGGTCTGCCACGAAGAAGGCTTGCTGGTCGCTCTAGGAGAAAGCCAGAGTGAGCAGTCGTCACGTCTCCACGACCACCTCTGCCAAGGGGGTGCTGGCTGCCAGGGAGCAGCAGAGCCACCAGCCCTTACCTCCTGGCACAGCTCCACCAGGAGGTTCTCCAGGAGGTCTCTGGTGGTGAAACCCTCCTCCACCATCATGAAGTTGGATTCATCCAAGTACCCATTCATGGTCAAGGTGTGATCACGTTATTTTAAAGCCTCCTCAGGCAGGGTAAAGCCCCCTTCTAAGTATGCAATACACTGGAAAAAGAACGGGAATATTTGAGGCAAGGCCCAGAAGCCCCATCAGCCCACACCACCCAGCCTGCACCCCGAGGGGCTCCCCGACCCTCCCACAGGCCGCACATGGGTAGAGCTCTCTGCTGCTCTCCTCCAAACCAGCACCTCAGCTGAGAGTCCTACTGTGGGTTAAAGCATCTTCTCCAGGGGGAGGAGACACATTTCCCTGCAGCTCAGAGCTTTGTTTTGGCACACAGCAGCCCCGTCTTCTTCAGCAGCAGTTCAGGCACCAGCGCAGTTAACAACAGAGCCAAGTTCACTGCAAAGCAGATGGCCTATATACGCCAGAACATGTCCCTTCATGCTCTGGCATGTAGCTAGGTCTGCTGTAGGCTGCACAGGGTGAAGTTCCCGTGTGGTTTTCAAACAGCTGAAGTCTCACAGACCCTCCTTCCCAGACACACAAGCCCCATGAAAAGGGAGGCATCTTTAAAGAGCACAGCATGAGCCACTCACTGACGCCAGCTGACCTGGGGATGGTCTGGATCCGTGTTGTGGTTCCAGTTTCACCTCTCTCCCATGACACAAGGTGTAGAACAAGGGGACAAGTTAAGCTGCACGGTGTTTCCTGGGTCACACATTTAGCGGAGCTTTAGCTTTAAACTCGCACACTCGGCTTTAACAATCTCATCCTCATCCCATAACCCAAGGAGCTGAAGACCTAGCACAAGCTCGCAGAAACATTTCCACTCCAATAACCTAGGTCTAGCTCCAGGGCTTTTACAGGAATGTGGTCCGTCTGATCTGAAGTGATCCAGAGACAGAGGTTTCATTTCTCAGAGCTGCAGACCAGCTCCTCCTCTGCAGAGAGACCTACTTACGACACTTGAGTTGGGAACAAGGAGAAAGACCACACTGACCCCGGAGTGGCAGGGTGTTGTAATGCATTGAGCAAACTCCAGAGATGGGGAATGGGGAGAAAAACAAGTATTTGAAGCTCTCAGAGCTTCATACTCGGGAAAGGAAAGCAATTCCTCCAGCCTTACCCTTCACTCCCCAAAGACATAATTAACCAGCACCCAGCCCACCCTGGCTGAGCACAGAAAGGATGACCAATTAAGTGGGTCATTCCCGCCAGCCTTGGGCACCCCCTCCTTACCGAGGCTCCTGGGTGACTAGTCGTGCTGCCAGGGGGGGGCCCTGAGGAACGCCGAGCTCCCGCAGCACCCCGAGGTGTAGCTGCTGCCGGGGGTCCGAGGTCTCTGGGGAGAGGCAGTGCAAGGGGTTAGCGAGGGAAAGGGGCACTAACTGCAGGATGCCCTCCACCCACCATTCCCCAAACTCAGCATCTACAAGCATCCCCCATCCTCACTCTGCCAGGCAAACCCGCTACCCCAGCAACCCCACGCAGTCCCCGTCCCCCTCCATTACCTTAGATATCATTTAAACAGATAATGCCATGGGTCTTCCAAGAGAATGAACTGGCCCCAGCAGCGGCTGTTCCTCCTGCCCCAGTTCCCTGCCTGTCCCAGCCCCTGGCCCAGCTACCCCTGCAAAGGGGCAGGGGGGGGCTCCGCACCCCTTGTATCCCAGCACCCCCCTCCTTCCTCTGCCTCACAACCGTGGCCATGGCAACCAAACCCAGCCACCCCATTGGCTGAGCTGCCTCCGAGCATCCTTCATCCCTTTTCGGGGAATGCTCCCCTCCCCTCGCCCACCTCCTCCCCCGGGGCTGGGGATACCCCCAGCAGATACCCCGGGTTCTCACCGAGTCCCCGCTGCACCGGCAGCTCGTCCCCGGCCTGACGGCGCGGAGCTCTGCCAGCCTGCCTGCAGCCCGGCCCTGCTGCAAGGGCGCTCGTGGCCGCGCGTGCATCGCCTGCGCAGGGACCCTCGGGGGGGAAAAGAGCCAAAAATACCTCTGAAATACCGCTGCCAGGGAAACGAGGGTTCCTGCAGATTAAAGGCTGAGCAGCGCCTGTTTGACTGGGACACGGGCAGTGGGAGGCAGTCGGGAAGACGTCAGGGACTGATTCTGCCCTTGTTGTGCTGCTGCCAGTTTCTCTGGGTTCCTCGGCAGCAGGTCCAGCTCTGCCATAAATGCAGATGCTCCGTCTGGTCGATCAGTCCTGTCTTTGCCTGCATTTGTCCGCTTGGAAATGGTTCTACAGCTCCATCCCACAAACACCACAAGCTGAGCAGGAAATTTTTTTCTTCTTGTTGTTTATTTGCAGTTCTTTCTCTGGTGTTGCTGAGGAGACAATGTTCTGTGCATGGTGGGGCCACTGTCCCCAGTGAGGAGGACACGGGACGGACTTATCCTGAGCTCTGGTATTTAACTCTGTGGTCTTGGCTTTGCCGTGGACTCTCCTGGCAATTAGGACCAAGGAAGCACTTGGTCCTAAACATGAGGAGGAACAGAGCACTGGAACAGGCTGCCAGGGAGGTGGTGGAGTCTCCTTCTCTGGAGACATTCAAACCCCACCTGGACACGTTCCTGTGCAACCTGCTCTGGGTGGACCTGCTTTGGCAGGGGGTTGGACTGGGTGATCTCCGGAGGTCCCTTCCAACCCCACGTGATTCTGTGATTCTGTAAAGCCAGAGCGAGTTGTCATCCCAATCTCCGAAGCTATCTGTGTGCAATCCGACTCAAGAGGTTGCTCCCTCGGCACCGTAACCCCACGGTGAAAACAGAGCACGGGGCACGGCGACACGAAAAAAAAAACTCTACGGCAACGTCGTGTGAGCGTGGCAGCCCTTCCCCGTGCTTGCCTTTTGTCCCGAGAGCCGGGGACTGTGGGGCTGCCCCTGAAAAAAGGAGCTGGGGGTCAAGTTAACTGACGGGGCTGCTTTGGGGTAGGTACAGCAGGGCTGCAAGCCAACCTGCTTCCCACTGCCACCAGCTCTCCCAGGTCTCGGTCACTGGAGCGAAACTTTCCCACGCTTCATCCTCTGCCTCAGGCTGGCTTTTTTTATGGAAGGGGAGAAACCACAACAACAACAACAACAACAACAAAAAAAAGTGCTGCTGCGTCCATGGAAAGGGTTAAGGAAAGCAAGTAATTTTACCGGCTCTTCGCCATCCCTGTTTGCACCTAAGCCCAGCTGAACACAGGAGTGTCTCTGCAGGGGTGCACGGGAGTTCCCTGCCAGCCCCAGCACCCACGTTTCCCACCTCTGGAAGCCAAGTTATGGGAAAAACGGTACCTATGTACCCGCTTGCTCTCCCGTCAGCTGGGGGCTGCCATCTGCTGGAGTCCCCCCTCCTGGAGAGAAAGGAAGATTTAGTGTCTGAGCTTGCTCAGCGCAGGGCAGGAAGCCTCAGAAGTGAGAGACGAGGCAAACGCCTTTGAAGATGCAATAAAATGTGAGCACAGGGGATTCTCTGGCGATGAGATGCAGGACGGATAAGCAAGATTTGAGCGTGCCTCACCTCATGGGGTTCTTCCTTTCCTTTGAGCAAAAGGTAAAGAGAAGGGCTTCCCTCTCTGTTGCCACTTTCCTGCTGCTGCTGGCAACGCTAAGTTCTTTTTATTTAACCAGGTAAACGTTTTATACAGCTGGGGCTTGCTCTTGTATTATTGGGAGCTTAATGACTTCCTAATACCGGAATTGCTTGTTTAACAGTTGGAGCTGGACAAATCCCTCACTTTCTTCCCAAGTGCCGACCTGGCAAAAGCTATCAGAAACTCAGATAAAGAAAATCCCCCGTTACTAGCTTGAGCGGGTTTTAGGGCTGTCGTAAGCATTCACCTGTTTGTGAGAGGGCAATGGCAACAAGTCACCTCAAGGGTCACGGCATTCTCAAATGGAAGAAAGAGCAGGGGCACCAGTTTGGAGGCTCTTGTAACAGACTACGCTCACAATGGTCTTTTGGGTGGGTTTTTTTTGTATAAGAATCTCGTCTTTTAAAGCACAGTGGTGCACAATTTCAAAATAGCCTGTCCTTCTGAAAATAAGCCAGATTTATTAAAGGCAGCTTCAGACTGCAGGGCTTAATGAGGCAATTTCCTTGCAGCCAGGCTTGGGGAAGGAAGGGTGGCGACACGCGGAACATCAGGCCAGAGCATTTGGAGCCAACTTTTGTCTGTTTCTAAATACCCTTATATATGATAATTTACACTGTTACTATAAAAACTTCTGATGGTCGATATGCTGCTTCATTTAGTGCATGAAGAGGCTAAAATCTCTAGGTATAGAGGAATGGGTCATTTCCAATGTCTTCACTTTGTATGTAAAACCAATGAAGGGGCCCAACTGGAATTGTCAAAGTTTGCACAGATTTTATCTCATACAGGAATCCACAGGCCACTGATGTATTTTTTCTGTCGTGTGTTAGCTCTGGTCTACACTTACATTTTGAACTTAAAATAATGTACCACTGAATTCTTTGACCAGTATGTTGCATTCAGCATGAAACAGCTTCCCAAAAAAAAAGTGTTGCTATTCGCATACTAAAACTTGAGCTTTTTATTAGACTCAGTAATACATTCTGTTTAATTAGTCTTGTCTATAAAGCCTCCATCCAGGAGCTGAAATTACGCAGCCAGCACCAACCAAAAACGGTGAAACCTTTATTTTGCTGGTTGTCAAGCTCTACAGTCAAAATCTAGGATGGGAAAACCCACCCCAAGGCCAGATTCGCGAGCGAACCTCAGTCATGCAGCAAAATGAGCTGGAACACACCGGCCAACGTGGGCAGATTTGAGCACCGTGTTTTATGCTTGATGAGAGGCCAAACAGACCCATCAATGGCTTTTTTAATAAACTGGAATGGGCAGAAGAAGGTTTACACCTGGCCAAGGTGAAACGCTTGCTCTTTTATATGAAAAATCCTAAAACTCCATATTCTGAGCGCTTGAACCACTATCTCAGCCCAGAACTAGCTTTAGGACATATGAAGAACACCAGCTGGATGCTGGTGAAAAAAAAACAGCCCAAGAATTTATTATCTCCTTTGTTGGAGACATGGACAGAGGGATTGAGTGCACCTTCAGCAAGTTTGCCGACAACACCAAGCTGGGTGGCATGGTCGACACGCTGGAGGGAAGGGATGCCATCCAGAGGGGCCTGGACAGGCTGGAGAGGTGGGCTTGTGCAAACTGCATGAAGTTCAACCAAGCCAAGTGCAGGGTCCTGCACCTGGGATGTGGCAATCACAGGCACAAATACAGGTTGGGTGGAGAATGGCTGGAGAGCAGCCCTGAGGAGAAGGACTTGGGGGTGTTGGTGGATG
>JAOXJK010000009.1:391091-414794 GCA_025774025.1 Xenus cinereus
GGCGGAGCGTGGCACGCGCAGTCGGCGGCGGCCATGGCTCCGAGCGCGCAGGCCGGGGGTGGCGGTGGCGGCGGGCAGGCCCCGGGCCCGGGGCTCCGGCGGGGGATCCGCGCCGTCCTGCTGGGCCCGCCCGGTGCGGGAAAGGGCACCCAGGTGAGGGGACGCCGGGGAGAAGGGGCACCGTGTGTCTCGGAGCGCCTCCCGGTGAGCGACCGGCGGGACCGGGCCGCCCGGCCCTCCCTCCCTCTCTCCCTCACCGCCGGGCCCAGGGCCTAGAGGGACACGGGCGTCCGGCCCCGCTTCCTCCCGCCGAGGGACCGAGGTGTGAGGCCTAACCCTGCTCCAGAGGGCACCGGGCCTCTCCTCCCCCGGGGTCTCGGGCATACGGACCCGCCACCCCCAGGGACCCCGGCAGCGGTGGGGGGGCCCTTTGTCCCGGGCCCCCCTTCCCTCCGGTGCTCCGGCCCTCAGGGCGGTGTGCCGGGCCCTGCCACGTACTGGCCGGTCACAGGCCATCCCTCTGGGGGACAAGGCCCCACCGGGACTTGGGGGGGGGTCCAAACCGTGGCCGGGCCTCGACCCCCGGGGAGGGGGTGGGGGGTGAAGCCCTCACGGTGAGCTCACCCCGGTGTCCGTCCTCTCCCGCAGGCTCCGAAGCTGGCCGAGACCTACTGCGTCTGCCACCTGGCAACGGGGGACATGCTGAGGGCCATGGTGGCCTCGGGGTCGGAGCTGGGCAAGCGGCTGAAAGAGACGATGGACGCGGGGAAGCTGGTGGGTAACGGGGGAGACGTGCCAGGAGGGGAGAGGGTCTGGACCAGTCAAAAATCCGCCTCTTAATTAGATGCCTCGCCGACAAAACCCAATTAGTGGAGGAAGGGCAGGCTGTAGGGCAAAGGCAGGGCTGTGGGTTCTCCTTCTCATTATCCTGTGGGGGAAACGTCCTACAAAAACATCCTTCCTCTTCAAAATTCCTCCTTGCTCACCAGCAGCTTGTGTCCATGGTGTCTCCATACCTCTTCCTCTCTCTTTTTTTTGAGGGGGGAAGGGAGGGCCATCTGGCATTCTGATTTTGGTAAATTCAGCCGAAAACACGACACATGGCTTGGTTCTTTCCACCGCTTGGGGGTTGCAGTCTCCTCAACACTGAGGTGAAGGCTTATCCTTGGAGCTGCAGGACATTCCAGCCACGCACTGTGGCTCCCGTGGCCCTTCACACCATGCCTGGAGCCCCGTGTGGGGTGGAAGAGTTGGTTCAGAGAGTTCATCTACGTCCCAGCTCTTGCATAAATGCCCTTTGCTCGTAACTGTAAGGTAAAAATAGACTTGGGGGTGTTGCTGCGGTAGTTACAGGGGGTGCTGCGTAACGCTGGGTGAAAGGGACACTTTGGATCCCCAGGAGACGAGAGTTAGGTTCTCTGATGCATTCATTTTCTCAGGATCTAATTATCTTGCCAAAACGACTGAAATATCTTGAGGGTGCAACAAATTGCGGCGATTTTCCCCAAAGCTAAGCGGCTTGGGGGGCCCATCCTGGGCATCGCTGCTGGCTGTCACGGGTTGGTAACACCCTGTGGAGAATCCACACGGGTTCCCCCCCCCTCACCAAGAGAAGAACGACGTGGCTTATCTCCAGCTTTGGCTCCAAGCTTGCATTGCGCCACCGAGCCTGCAATATCCCAGCTGGTTATGAAAGATAGGGACGTTATCGGGCAGGGACGGGGGTATCTGCCACGTGTGTGTGTGGCTCCGCAGGTATATCCCGGCAGCGTACCCTGGCTCCCAGATAACTCAGCTGGCGGCACAGCAGCGTTTGGGATGGGGGTTTTTTATGCTCGATTACGAAGGAGGAGCCCTTTCGTAATCGGGAAAGCACAGAAGCGAGTTGTTTCTTCACCCAAATTACCGCCCGTCCGCTTCTTGCTCCGGGGCTCTCGTTTGGGTGCTGTGACAGTCCAGTCCCCAATTCTGCTGGAGAAGACGGTGCTTCTGTTGAGGAGAAACAGCTCTTGCTGGGACTGCAGCATCTGGTAGTACTTTTCCAAGTGTGGAAAAGGTGCTAATCCCAGTGGTTTGCTGAGATCGTGATACGGGGAAAAACCATCTAGCGAGGCTTGATACAACGACTCCTGGGCATCTGCCTTCACGGGAGTTTTATGAGAGTCAATGAGCAACCTGCCTGCTTTGCCCTTCCTTTGCCCTCGGGCCTGCCTCCTGAGAGGGATGTGTGGGTGAAGGTACAAAGTAACAGGAAATCAAGGTTACGTCAATATTCTGTATAGTGAATTGGTTTTAAAAAAAATAATATAAAATTCTAGGAAGTTTGTCTTCAAGCTGATGGTCTCCTTTGAAATTCAGCAAACTTTGTAACGGTGAGGTTACAGCGCTGCTCCGAGCCCCTGCACGGGCTGGAGTGTTCCTGGTGTGAAATATCTCAATAGCCACGGCTTAGAGTTGACACCCATGGCCCCCCCTGATGTGGGCAGGTCTGAACACGCAGCTTTCGCCCCGTTACAGCGGTGCCCTGCGCTGTGGCTGCCGCTTCTGGGACCAGGAAGAGCTGTAAAAAGGCTCTGGAGGCAGCTGGATGTAAAATTGGGGTGTCCCTCCTGACGGCGCGCCCATCTCTCCTCTCTCCAAGGTGAGCGACGAGATGGTGGTGGAGCTGATCGAGAACAACCTCGACTCCCCTCCCTGCAAGAATGGCTTCCTCCTGGACGGCTTCCCGCGCACGGTGAAGCAGGCCGAGATGGTACGTGAGCTCCTGCTCGGGGTCCGCTCTGACATCTCCTTCCCTGGAGACGTGGGGTCCCGTGGCTCTGCCTCTGCCCCTCTGAGCTGGGTGTTTTCTGTCGCAGCTGGATGAGCTCCTGGAGAAGAGGAGAGAGAAGCTGGATTCCGTCATTGAGTTCAGCATCCCTGACTCCTTGCTCATCCGGAGAATCACTGGACGGTAATTCTCTCCCAAACACTGGGTGCATGGGGAGGGGGTGGTTCCTAGTTTAGGGGAGAACATCCTAATTTTGGATCCTCCTGTGATTCTCCCAGTATTTAGGGCTTGCTGCACTGCTGGTTAGATTTCTGTTCGAGCCTTCCTGCTCTGATCCCTTGCCCTGTATCTGGACCAGCCTTGAACAGAGCCCCTTCATTGCCCTATAAATTGAGGTTCCTGATCTGAGTCTCTGTCGATGTGGGTCTTTGACCCAGCTCAGGCTTTAAGTCTGGTGTCTGACAGTGATGTCTTCATGTTCTTACTTCTCTGGAGTTCCCTTAGGCAGGACGTTGTACTGCTGAACGCCCTGTGCAGGGTCACTGGTGGTGTGGGCACACAGACATCTCCCACTGTTTGCTGTGTCCCCCTGTGTCACCCCCACGCCTCCAGTAAACGCCCTTTCCCCGGTAAAGCATAAAGCAAAAATTCCTTCTCCATCTCCTAGCACAGCTGCTTTTTTTCACCCATCTGAAGAGGCCCTTGGTACAGAAATAGCCAGAAGAGATTTTTCTTAATTGAGGCTAATGGGGTTGCTGTTGCAGATGTTTCTGTGCTGATGAGTGGCAGGTTCAGGAGACCTTGTCCTGCCACCACTTTGCTGACACTTGATTTCTGTCTTAGGCTGATTCACCCGGCGAGTGGCCGCTCTTATCACGAGGAGTTCAGACCCCCGAAAGAGCACATGAAGGACGACGTATGTGAGCTCCCAAGGCTGCAGCTTACGTTGCTTTGGGTTTAGCTGATGCTTTGCAGCATCCCTGGAGAAAAAAAAAAAAAACAAAACAAACCAAAACCTCATTTCTTTCCTTCTCTTGTACCTTCTGTCCTGGCTTTCTGGGGAGCATGGGGAACTGCCTGGGCAGCTTCAGCCGACGGCGCTGTGGGGAGTGAGGCCTGGAGGGATGAGTGAAGGGCAAGGCTGTTCTGCAGAGTTGCCCTGGGCTTTGTCAGCCTCAGAACTTATTGCTGAAGTTGTGATGGGTTGTGACTGGTTTCACTCTTGGGAAGCAACTATAGCTGGTGTCTGCTCTCGAGGCTCCCTGGATGTCTTTTAGCAAGCAGAGTGGTGTGCAGGGAGAGACCATGACACTGAATCCTTTTCTCTTCAGTGACTGCTCTAGGATTTGTTTCAGCTGCCCTGGCTTTGCCCTGCTCTCCCTGCAGACCTAGGGGTCGCCTCTGCAGCTCTGCCTTGTAGCCTATTTGGAAGAGGGGAGCAGGGGAGAGAAGGGGGGGCGTGCCAGGCTGCAAGTAGCTGGAGATTGACCTCTTGCTTCTCCCAGGTCACTGGAGAGCCCCTGATCCGCCGTTCGGACGATAACGAAACAGCCTTGAAAACCCGCCTGAAGGCCTATCACACGCAGACCTCTCCCCTGGTCTCCTACTACAGCAAGCGAGGGATCCATACGGCGGTGGATGCCTCCCAGTCTCCCGACGTGGTGTTTGCTAGCATCCTGGCAGCCTTCTCGAGAGCGACATGTAAAGACCTGGTTATGTTCATTTAGGGCTCTGTCCCAGGACGGAGCTCTCCCTTTTCTCTCTGTCTCTCCCATCTCTGTCTCTGTCTCTCTGGGGCCAGGGAGGGTGAAGAGCTTAAGCAGAGTAGAAGAGGAGGGGACAAGATGATGCAGCCCAAGACAGGGCTGTGCTAATTCTCTATTAAACAAGCTGTTAACGGTCTCTATCTCGGTATATGTGAACATCAGTCTGTCTGCGGATGCCGGAGATTTGGCCCCTAGAGGTCGCAGCGAGCCCGAGCACCAGCTCCCAGAAATGGGGTTTCTGCCCCTTTGGGTCAAAAAGGCTTTTGTTTCATTCCAGAGCTGTAACTCCCTGGAAGGAGCAGTAATTCCGGCTCCTCCTGGCTGCTCTACAGGGGATTAGCAGAAGGTTGGAGATCAGGACTGAGCAGTGGGGGGATATTCCGTGCTGGATAGGTGACGCTTGCTGTCGGCTGCAGGAAATGACATGCGGGGTTGGTTGTGGGGAGCGTGTAAAGGGCCGTGTGTGTCCCACGGAACAGCCGTGGGAGGGACGTGAGTGCATCCTGCTGCTGCTCGGGGCTGGCTGGGAACTTGTTCTCCTACGTGTTTTATTCTCTGTGGGATGGGAAGACAGGTTACCCAAGAGTACGGCCTGTCTTCCATTCTGATGGGATTTGTGGGGCAGAAAGAGGGTTGGGTGAAAGCTGGTGGTTTTCAGCCTCTCCTCATTTGTGGGCCATAATTTAGCAAATATTAGTGAGATGCTTTTTGCTTTTTTTAACAACGTGAAGTCTCTGGTCAGTCTGACAGTCGCTGTGTGTGGCAAGTTGGGATCTCCTGAGGACTTGGCTTTTATCTCTTCACTCTTGCCTTGGCTTTAGCCAAGGAGATGAAGATGTGTCCCAAAGCCTAAATAAAGCCTTATTGCAAAACAAATTATTTTTCAAGGCCTGAGAGACAGCATTATTAACCACTGGCTTCATGTGCCCTTGAGCCAATGACCTTCGTTACGAGATCATGGAAATGTACTTGTTTCTTGAGCAAGTCAAACAGCTCTGTCGGGCTGCCCGTTGGAGGACGCTGTGTGTGCTGCGGTTAGTGCCCCAGCTTCTGAGGGCCATTCTGCTGCTATATGATGGCCCTGGAATGCTGGTGACAACCTTTGCCCATGTGAGATTCCAGCCCTTCCTAGAGGACTGGAAAATGCAGACTGGCCCAGATGAAACTTTGTCCTTTGGCCTTCCATGTATGTTTACTGATTCAGTGTTACCGAGTACCCTGCTCTTTCGAGGAGCTGGGCCATCTCTCTCCTTTGCACTGAGCTGCTCTGGGCTGTGTCTCCGGAGCAGATGCCTAATCCTCAGGAGTCCCTTGTTCTTAATAATTTCTCTTTTGTCTGAAAATCGCTCTCTGTCCTCGTATACCCTTTTCCAAGGAAAGAACTTCTTCCCTTCCAGCAAACTGGAAATAGCACCAGAAACTGAAAGCAGTTGACTTGTTGCTCTCGAAAGCACGTGACTGCGGGGAGAGAGAGAGGGTTTGAAAGTAAACGGTGCTGCTTTCATGCAGCCTGCAGTCCCCTGAGAGCCCCCAGATGGCCCTTGTCCACGCTCTCTGGCTTTCCTGTGAAAGGGCAGCCCCAGAGCGTGGTGTGGGCGCGCTGGGAGGTCAGGACAGCGTTTATTATAGGGCTGCTGTGCTCCAGGGAAGGGGAGAGGAGAGTGAGTTAGAGCTGCCCCGGCATCTCGGTGACTGTAAAGAAATCCTGAGTGGAAGCAGCTTTTCTCTTGGCACCTTGAGAAAGAGGAGAGCTGCAGCCCCCAACGTGCTTCCATAATGGCCAGTTGGTGTTCCTGGATTTGGTCATGGTTTTATTCCACAGCAACAACAACGCGTTCTTCCACTTCTCCGTTCCTTTTCCCCTTTGTGCTCCCCTTGTGTCCAGCTCACCAGCCTTTTTCTGCCATAAACCATGATTAATTTTGTGGGTTTTTTTTCCCCTTAAATCGATTTTTTTTTTTTTCTTTGTTCCCATTTATTCCAGCCGAGTGACTTCGTGAGCCAGATGAGAGACCACCAAATGCTGCACACTCTGCTACATCACCCATTGCAGCCCTCCCCTGGGTGCAGGGGGGGAACAGGGAGGGCATCTGGGAGGGGGGTACGATTGATGGGAGGGGAATAAGGAGGTGGTAGACAAGGGACTTGGGGGGGGGGTGATTTGGTTGGGTTTTGTTTGGATTTCTTACTCAGCGGAATCATTGTGAAGAGGAGATGGTCCTTAGAAATCACAGTTTGGGGAGGCAAAACAATTGTTGGGAGTGAAACATCTCCGCTAGTGATCAGGTGCAGGTCCTTGACCTGTTGGGAGGGGAGGACTAGATGCCATTTCAGGCTTCTCGGGGACTTCCAGGGTTTGTCTCACAGGTTCTTAGTACCCTGAGGCCACTGCGAGGTTTGCTGTGATTTTTCTAAAGTTTGCTTCCTGTCAGCGAGGACCAAATGGAACAAAATGACTCATCATGTCTGAAATGGAAAAGGGGGGAAGAAAAAAAAAAAGCCACGGTCTTTTCCTGGAAGTTTTGTTTTTCTTGTTCTGCTGCATTCCAAAACCCCAGGCATAGAGACTTCTCAGGGTTTCTCTGCTGCTGAACAGAGGGGCTGCGGCTCTAGTCCAAGCCTGCCTTACTTGGCGATGGGGTGGCTTTTCTGTGATCTTGACCAAGCTGGAATTTACACAATTCTGAAGAAATGCAAAAGAGACTTTCTTAATTGACTGCAAAAATATTACACTTAATTGGGGTTGGTTTTTTTTTGCATTTCTTTTTAGATCAAATGGTGCCTTGTCTAACCTCTGAATCAATAATAAAATAACCCCTTTACATTTTGTATCTGTTGCTGTGTCCTCTTTGACCTGCAGACAGTGTGGAAGACGAGGCAGATGACGGCACAGCCGACTAACAATTGAGCTGGGTGGATCCTGGGGCCTGATCCTATCTCGAGGATGTTGTTCTGTACAGCTGAAAATGTGGCTTGTAATTCCTTTTATCTCTTTTCCTTGCTGAGTGTGTTCCAGTGCTTTATATCACCATAGTAATGGTGTCTTTTGCTGCTTTTCTCTCTCCCCTCTTTCTTCGTGTGTGATGCTGAAAGCCCCGAGCCCTGGTGTATCCTGACCCTTCCTGGTCAGAGCTCCTTTCAGGTAGTTTTAACTGACGTAATTCCTAGCCTTTTCCCCCCCTCCTTTTGCATCACCATTGTCTGGAGGAGCTGATGTTCTTTCCTTCTCTCCTGCAGTGGAAGCCACATATTGTGTCTTCTGTTTCTGCTTGGTTGCTTTCTGCCTTTCTTACCTTGTTGCATCCCTCGCTTCCCCTCCACTGGTGCCTCTCTGTAGCCATGTGGGGCAAGATCTCTTAATGCAAGAAATGAGAGCGTTTCCTGGCCTCCCTTCATGCTGTCTCTGCAGGGACCCTGACTCTGGCTCTCTGAGGTGCTGATGGAGGGTCATTGTTTTTCCACAATGCCTTTTGTGCCCGGCCCTTGCAGCCCTGCTTGTGTTCATGGCATTGGTTTAGGCGCTGTGGACAAGCATCAGAAAGGGTCAGGCTGCACAGGCCCATTTCCTCCAGAAATTACTGGTTTCTTCAGCATAATTGTACTCTCTCGCTCCTCCGCCATTCAGTCTCTCTGTGCTCTGGTGTTTTAATTGCCTCTCTGTACCTCCCATTAGCATCCTCTCTCTTTTGAAGGCGAGCTCTCTGGCATTTGGGGTGTTCTTCCCTCGTTTCTTTTGATGCTGGATGTTAAACCACCACACTCTTCCTCATTGTTTGGGATTGTCCCCTCTGCTACTTGTCTGCTGTTGTTTTAAAAACCTGTCCTGCCTGCTCCTCCTGGCTTTCTAGTACGTGGGATGGAGGAGTCTTGGCTCCTCTGAGCTGGGCTGCTTCCGTTTGATCCTTACCTCAGCACGGAGCGTGAAACGAACTGTCGGGGTGCTGTGGGAAAGGCTGCTGTGGGGAGGCTGTTTTGCTCAAACCTGCATCTTCTGTAGTTGGATCTGTTCTGTGACCTGTCTCCGTCACGTTGACCTTGAATGTTTTCCACAGCACGCGATGCTCTGCAGGTGCTGTAAATTCCTTCTGTTCAATGATTTCGCTCCAGCAAGCTGCTTATCAGGCACTCTTTTGAAAACTGTGTTCATATTTCATACACACAATTATTCAGCAACTATAAAAGGGGGAAAATTCCTATTTATAGCACAAGGACCAGCATCAAATAGGACACTGAATTCTCACTGATAGAGGAAGTGACCTGTTCTCTAATGCAGCAGTATTTCTGCTGAAAAGAAACAGCGTCTTGGATTGGGGGGAGGGATGAAAAGCCCTGGGCCATCTCTTTCCATTAAAAATGTGCTGCAGTCCTAAAAATACAGTATCTGCCCTTCTCCTTTCCTGATGAAACCATCTGCGAAAGAGAGATTGCAGGGGGAAAAAAAAAACCTTTCACTGTGGATTTGCGGTTGGTAATAATGAGTCCACAGACTCCTGATGGTCTGGCTTGGAGCTGGTGTTACATTTCTGATTGATCCCTGATCTCTGACCTTGACCTGGGAGTGAGGAGAAGTCACTGCAGAGAGTCTGCTGCGGGCAGGTAGCACAAATCCCTGGTTTGTAGAGAGTTTACAATCACAGCACAAACGTGCACAGCCCTGAAACAAAGAGCACGTGGGGCTGAGGAACAAAGAACTGGCTGAGAGCAATGAATGCAGGGGGGGTGGCACGGTGAGAAAAAGCACTGGGGACAGCGGTGGGAACTGCTGTGGAGAAGGTGAGTGCCTATTGCCTGCCTTCTGTGACTGCCTCTGCTCTCCCTTCCCTTCCAGGTACATTGAGCCATGGCTTCCTTCCCCCCAAGGCCACCACTGGCTCCCTGTTGTCACCCTGTCCTTCCCGTTGGTCTCCAGGCTCTTTAGGAAGAGCTGCGGTGGGTGATATCAAGCGAAGGCTCTGGGAGGTGGAGAGGACCAGAGGATGGGATTCCCTCTCCTGTCGCTGTGGCAACGGTTGGGAAGGGAAGCAGCAGTGGGGTGTGATGGGCGGCTGCGTGGTGGCCGTGGAGGGATGCGATGGGGAGGCTGCGGAGGCAGGACCGCGCTGACATCACGGGGAGGTGGCGCAGAGGGAAGGGGAGTGGGAAAGGGAGAGCCAGGGAGACTGCGGAGGGAAGAGAAGCTGCATCGGGAGTGGGCTCCAGGGAGAGGTAAGAGATGCTCCGGGGGCGGCGGGTCAGGGTGGGCTCCTCCACGGGTGGCTGTGGGATCAGAGCCTGCCTCGGCGTCTTTTCTGGCTACCGTGCTTGTGTGGGATGGCTCTCGGGCAGCAGCAATGTTATACGGTGCCCTGACAGCCTGGCACAGCAGGGCTTGGTTCCTGGACAGCGAGAGCGGGTCAGAGCCTGGCTGGCTGGTGCAGAAGCTGCAAACGTGTCCCCCCAGGACACCAGTGTGTGTCACTGACACCGTGCTGGGAAGAGGCAGGAGTACCTGAAATTCCAGGATGGACTAAAGGGACTGGGGAGCAGCCGTGGTCCCTCTCTGGAGAAGGGGACCAGTGTTCCCTTGAGATTAGAGCACGAATCATCGATGAAATGAATAAGAAGTCTAGAGCCCTGGTCCCCCATAGCTACATCTAGTAATAGGAGGCTGTAAGCAGAGCTGGTGCACGGGGACCGAGCCCAGCAGCACGGAATTGGGGTGGGAATCCTAAACTACACATCTCTGGCAGCCTCAGCACTTACCCTGCCTGTGCAGGAAGCAATAGTTCTGGGGAAGACACCCAGGTGTGCAATTATTGCTGGGAACTCTCTGGATGTGGATCCTGGGGATCTGCAGATCTGGAAGGCAAAATAACAAAGTCCTTGAAACTGCTCTGGATGTCGTATCGCCTTTTAGCGTAACGGTTGCATAACGGGATCCGCTCTGCGAGCGGGGAGAACAAGGGGTGACGGTCACCTCTGTGCCCTGCAGCGTCCCAGCGGTACCTACGCGCTGCGCTGGCCCATGGCTCTGGGGCGAATTTCTATTCCTAAGCCAAAAGCTGGGCTCATTCTTTAATGTTTGGGAAAAGCCGGTGGGTTTACAGCTCCCATTCCCACAGCAGGGGTTGTACGGACTCTACACCTACGCCCAGGCTGGGCAGCAGTGCCCTGCGGTACGTTAGCAAACTGGAAAGCGAGTTCATTAGCACCCCCTCAATCTGTGCTAACCTGCCTTTTGCCCGTCAGGATCCTGACCAAAGAAAATACATCTGGGGCCTGAAGCCCATTGCTGGTAACCCCTGAGGGTGCCAGAAACCAGTACTGGGGTGGAGATGGGAGAGGCACAAAGCAGAAACTCAGTAGGGCCGAAGAAACCTTGTTTGAAAACCAAGAACAGGGAGAGGCCAACGCTCCTGTCACAACCATTTTGTTGAAATAACTTTCACAGGCTTCCCATGTTTCACGTGTCATTTAAAGGGTTGGGGGCAACAGTGGGGCCGTGGAGAAATGCAGCCAGGAGAGCTTGAGCGCACGTGAGAGAGCAGAATTGCAATAAGGAACATAAATATGCTTTAATTAGGGAAGGCTATGGCTGTGAGATGCACGATCCTCCCCCCGTGAAGGCGCAGATGCTGGGTCTATAGGGAGCATTTGGGAGTGGCCCATGGTGGCCATCCTGCTATTTTATGGTAACTCTGCAAACGACAACAGCTTGTGCCGCTGTGTGGGACTTGTGTGGGAGCAACACGGAAGCCCCACACTTGGAGGCTTTTAGGAGCAGGTTGGGGTGGTCTCACCTAGGTGGCTGCATGGCCAGCTGCGTTCCGTGCCTCTGAGGTGGGCGGGCAGGGGAGGAGAGGACCTGCTGGCATCTCTCTGTGCCACGCTTGGTGCCCCACCAGGGCAGCTGTGGTGGGAGGGAGCCCAGTCTGGATGAGACCAGGCGTTCCCAGATGAGACCCTGCCAGGCACAGGCTGAACCAGGCTCCAGGAGGCAGTTTGGGAAGGGTGGAGAGGAGGGAATGCTGCTTTTCTGCAGCTTTAATCCCCGAGGTTGCACTTCTGCGTGGCCAGCAGCTAGGACTGCTTCGAAGTCATGTTTCAACTTGATTTTTTTTTTCAAGGTTATTCAACATTTAGTGGGGAGTGTCACCAGGACCTCCCAGAAGCAGAAAGGGCAAGCCAGCTCTCCTAGTCCTTGACCTTCTCCACCGCTCAGCTGGCTCTCCTTGCTGTTCCCCCTATACTTGCCTACGCTGCAAAAGGGAGGATCATGTGAATATTACACAGCCTGGCATCTGTACATCAGCTGAAGCAGCTGAGTCTCTGACACGCTCCTGGTGCCTTCATGCGATTCCCTTCCACAGCCGTGCTGCGTTGCCTGTGCGTTTGGTCCCTGTCGTAGGCTATCACTGCCAGATAGGCAATGTAGAAATATAAAAAAATGGGAATTAGTGCTCTGCTGGGTGTTGGTACCCAGCCTGCGACGCAACCCTTCCTGGGAAAAAGAGGGCTGTGGACCTGCAAGCCTCTGCAGAGGCCTGGGGCACGGGGAGGAGCTGCCCTTGTACGTGTCCAGAGAGGGCCCTGGGAGCTCAGCCAGGTCCTGAGAGATGTTTTAATCCTTCCTATTCCACAGTCTGTCTTGGCCACGACTCCACTGCAGTGAATGCTTTCCAGTTCCTTTGGCGGGGCGCACGCAGGCACTCCCAGGCGGGTACCTTGTCTTTGTTTTCACTCCTTATCTGGTACCACTGAGAGCAGGCGACGCAGCAGCTGGGTCAAGGAGAGCAGGTTGGTGTGTTCCCACCACTGCCCGGGCCACCCTGGAGTCCCCTCTATCCTCTCCCTAAACCCAGGCTGAAATTTCCTTCTGCTGAGGTAGCTGTTTGTTTAATAGCTGAGGTTACTTGAGTAATCAATAGTTCTCTGTTTTCCAACGGAAATATTAGCCCTTTGGCCAAATCAGCATTTCTATCTTTGTTACAAACCCAGCCTTAACCCTCAGCTCTGGGGGGTTTTAGGTTATTTCCCGACCTACCTGTGCAGAACTCTGCTCCTTTTCTTCCCTCCTGCCAGTGTGGCTTTTTCTCTCTGAGGTTAAGCAAAAAGGGCTGGAAACACACGGAGAAATTACTGGAGCCGTTTGATTCTCTTCGGTCTCAGCCCCTCTCTTGGCTCTGCCCCGATGGTTCATCCTCTGTACTTGCTTCTCTGAGGAGGATGATGAGGATGGAGTCACTGGGATCCTCGTGGCCGAGGGCATCGCTGATAAAAGTCCCAGTCCATGGGCTCTGGGAGAACTTGGCTCAGCCGCTGTCAGCAGAAGAAAAAACTGTTCCCATCACACACAGCAGGACCTGTATCCCAGAGAACCAGGGCTGGAAGACAAGGTATCCACAGTAAGGCTCCATGGCTGCAAATAAATCTTCCTTGCAAACAGGCAAAGGCACCGACTCCCTGGAGCTGGCTTTCCACTGGTTCCATCCCAGGCAGCCAAAGGCTGGGCTGTGGCTCTGGGCTCCAGTTTCCTCTGACATGAAGGAGGTCACAGGGTTTTTTCTGCTGCTGGGGCAGTTGAAACACCCTCGCTGTGCATTGTTAGCATCTCTGCACATCTCTGTTATTTCCAAACCAGAAAAGGTCACAGAGACCCAAGAGAAACCCACTTCCCTCCTTCACTGGAACTCCTTTTTCTGCCTCACACATGCTTTTGTTGCCATCTCTCGCTTGTCAAAGGCAGGAACAAACACTGGGGTTTGGCAGGGCTCAAAGCCTTGGCTTGTTGGATGGGAAAGAGGGATTCTTGGTCCTCAGCCCGGGGCCAGGGCTCTGCTCCATGTCCACTGCCAGGTTCTCCAGCTGCGATTTTGGTGCTCATCCCACGCTGAGAGTGCCGTTCTTACGTGCTTGGGGATGGGCAGCACCCATGGGTGCTGGGCTGCGAATCCTGCAGGAGATCCACGGAAAGCGGGTGGGAATAGCTGGAGCAGGACCCAGAGCTACGTGAACCCCAGCATGTTGCTGTGGCTGAGCTGCACGTACAGTGGGAAGCGCAGGAGTCAGCGCTGCCTTCAGAGGTTTTTCCCCAAATATGCATGAGGGCAGGGAAAGGCAGAGGGAGGCCACGTAAAGCCAGGCTGTCTCTGCTTTGAAGAAAGAAGGCTGTTATTCCCAACAGTTGCCCCTGAGATACTGCAGGTCTTATGCTGGGAAGGGATCCTGTAACTCGGAGACAGCTGGGAGGCACTTGGTTGTTTCAGGGGGAGGCACTGGACATTTCCTGGTGCTCAGGGGAACGGGGATGGCAGCCAGGACCAGGGAGGGCAGGGCTGGGCAGATGAGAGATGGTCATAGCTGCTGTCTCCTTGTTAGAAGGAAGCCATGGAGCAACAGCAGGGCCTGATTTCAGAGAAGCGTTTGAGGTCTCAGTGCGCGCTGATCGCCCCAGAAACCTCCTACTCAATTTTCTGCTGTTCACAGTCCAGCCTCCTCAGAAAGCACAGGGGCTGGTTTGCTTAAACACTGGCTGAGGCAACCCACAGATGAGATCAGGCCCAGAGAGGGAAAAGGGTTTCTCCTGGTGATGGAGGGGTGAGGGAGAAGAGGAATTTCCCAGCTGTGGTAAAGGTGGGTTCTGCTTGAAGGGAAGTTAGAGAGAATGAGCTTGTGGTCATGGCATCAGGCAGGGGGAAGGAAGAGATGGGTCAGCGGCAAACCCTGGCTGAATAAACTCCATTTAGGTTTCCATGCCAGCCCAGGAATGAAGGATGCACCAAACTACAACTCCCCTCTCCCCTTGCCCACCTTGTTCTTCTGCAGAGGGAACGCAGCATTGGGGGAGCAGCCCCGGACTGAACCAGGCTAAGGGCAGGGGCTTGGCAACCAAGGGTCAGGTTGGGGAAAGATCTCATCTGAGACAAGGGAACACTGATCAAGCTGATTTTCAAAGTGAGACACTCAAACATTTCCCACCTGGTTAGCGCTGGCTCAGCCCTCTGGAAAATAACACACGTTTTCCTTGCTGCGGGGCCAGAGGGCTGTGCTGGGAGCGCTCTGCTGCTCTCCCGTCCCAGCTGCAGACGGGAGGTGCTGCTGGCAGGGTCCAGAATCGCTTTTCTTTCCCCTTTTGACAGCTGTTGCTGGTTATGAAAATGGGAATGTTCCCCAGCCAGTTCTCGGCAGGAACTGCCCTTTCCAGGGCTGACCGCATGGGCTGTTTCTTCCTCTTCCCACCTCCTGACGGTAGTCACAGATTTGGGTACGTTCTAGTCTTGGCGAAGCACTGCCCTTCCCCGCTCCTCTTCCTCACATGGCCACAGGAGAGGCCCGTGGCTGTAGCCTGTGAAGGGGGAATGTTTGTTCCTTGGCTTCAGATCAATAAAATTCTTGACTCAATTCTTTTCCCAAAGCACAAAGAAAGAACTAAGAAACGCTGGGGCCACTCCTGCTGTGGGAATTTATACCCCAAAGCTGTCAGTCTGCAAGTGAACCTTCCTCCTAACACAGAGATCCTGACACCAGCTGCTGTCCCCTCTCCCCAAAGTGCAGGGTGGAGATGACACCTCGCAGCAGAGGGGTCGGGACATCACGGCATCTTGCAGGAAAGCTGTTATTTCTTGTCACACCTGATGCTGAGGCCAAGTGAGTGTCCACAGCATGGACGTGGGAACACTGGGCAAAGCTTGGCGGAGGCAGGAAGGAGACAGCAGGGCTTATTCCTACTGAAAACTGTGAGTGTCCAAAGCTTGGCAAGATTTGCAGAGGGGTCAAGCATCTCCGCAGGCAGCGAGACCGTGCAGGAGTCACCACTGCAGCAGGGTAGGAAATCCCGGGGTTCAGAGCTTAAGGCAGTTTCTAAGAGAAAAGAGCAGAAGTAGAAGGGAAATGGCTCCACACCAGTTTACTTGCACCGTCCTTGCAGCAGCCAGTGCTGGGTACTGAGAGGTCACTGACGGCACAGAAGTGGGTGGATTCAGACCACATCCCACCCAGCAGGTTGAGAGTTCCTCGGAAAGCCCGAGTGGTGCAACTGAGCTAATGCAGAAAGGAGTTTTCTGGCTAACACCAAGGTCATTACCAATAGTTCCTTCCACTCTCTCTTCCATTTTTGTTGTGCCGTGAGGCAGGAAGCTGAAAACTCCCTGGGATTTTGGGACCTGAGGCAGAGGTCAGCAACTCCCAGGTTCTGCGTAACAGTTAAGTGTGTCAGCACCGAGCCCCCTGCACTCAGTTCCCTCCCCGACTCCTAACGGCATACGACGACAGAATTTCCATGCTCTTTATTTCAGAGCTCAGGGAAAATTTCTGCCACCAGCGCTGAGTTAAATAAAATGTTGGTAAATTCAGGAGAAATGCAGTTTCTCCCAGCAAGGCACTAACCTTTGGAATTGTTTTGAGCACAGGTGAAGTCAAATATGATAACTGGCTTGGAAATATCCTAATGGTTTTATGACCTTTAATAATGTCTGTACTTCTGTACCCAGACAAGGGTCACCAGACTGCTCCAAGACATGACCAAATTCCCTTAGAAAGATCAGGAAAGAATTCTCTTCCTGTCTTTCCCTGTCCTGTTGGGATCGCAATTGCTCAATTCTGGTAAAGCACAGGAATTACCCCTGGCCAGAGCAGCGTGGCCTTTTCCTATGAACCCCACTTTGGTATGAGAATGATCTGTGTCATGGCACTGCTGGAGGTGCTGAGGCGGTATTTCAGAAACTTCGCCTCCAAGACAGAGTGTTACTCAGGGGAAAGAAGTACCACATCTCTGTCCACAAGAGCAGATGCAGGATTTAAGCCCCATGCTAATGTTCTCCCAGATGGTTCTGAAGAGACCAGAGAGGTTCAGGTCTCTCCCTACAATGACAGTGACCTTCTAGCAAGTGAGCGTGGATGTTTTTCTTCCACTGCCAAGATTAAAAGAGTCCCTTTCATTTTTCTTATTTCGCTTTTACTGTCCCCAGCCCAGGGCTGTGAAGGTTGGGTGGTGGCTCTGTTTCATGGCCGTTGCTGAAGGGGCACCAGGTAAGGAGAGGCTCTGCTGAGGGCAGTCATGCTCTTGTCCTTAGAAGTCCTGCTGAGACCCTTCTCTCCCCAGTAAACTAGTGCTTTGTGGGATTGGGTCTCAAACCTCCTTTGAAGCCAAGCAGCCATAGGGACAGGCTTCATCCACCACCTGCCCATGACAGCAGGTCCCCCTGGTGCTCAGGTCACTGGAGCCTTCTCCCATTAGCGGGTCGCTGCGAGCAGTGGATTATACCCTGGCAACAGGAACACTGCAACATGCAAGCCCCGAAACTGCAGCGCCTGCTCCACTACACAGCGAAATAGGTCGTGCATCAGCAAATGAAAAAGGACAGATGGTGTCTGCTAATACCGCTTAGTTTATGGCCTGCAGGATTAACTCACTAGTTGTCATGTCTGCAGAAAATAGGAAATGGGTGGGTCGGGTGGAGGAAACGTGTGGTGTGCCCAGCCCTCCCTGTGTTTGTAGGATGCACCAGCTGGAAAGGATGTCAGAGATGCTGCAAGGTTCTGAGAGGCTGCTGAAGGGCTGCCGGTGTCTCCCTGATGGTCTGGGCACCAGAGCTGGTGCCTTGTACCAAGCTTTCCCATCCAGCTCCAGTTCCCACATTCCACACACGCAAAGGTCAGCGCTGTGGGCAGGAAGATGCTGAGCCATGCAGGGATCCCCAGCAGAGACAGGGACGCCGTTTGTGGTCTAGGCGCCAACAACGGCTCTGCTGGAGAAGCCCACAGCTTCCTGTCCTGCACCAGCTGCAGGACAGCCTCCAGTTCAGCCTTTTGAACTCCCAAGCACCCACGTGTCTGCAGGAGTGAGACAGAAAGCTGATGCAGAAGCCTCAGGTCTTTTCAATGCCTTCTCTGTGACACACTGTTCTCCTTTCTTGGAAACCAGGCCAGTGCCTCACTCTGTTCTCCTTACAGAAATCAAGCCCCGTGTGAGTGCTCTAGCTTCTCCGCATCTGCGCTCTGAGGGGAGAACAAACCCTTCCTCAGCCTTCTGAAAATGTTCCTCCTGAAGATTTCACCTTGATCCTTGCTGCCTCTGCTGCGGCCAGGTTTGCTCGCATCCTGCAATATGCTGAGCATCCCAAAAAATAGCTGCCATCAGGGAGAGAGGAGAGAGAAAACCCTCCAGAGCCAGTGCTAGATTCCTGCCCCGTCATGCCATCTCTGTGCCTTTTGCTGGTGGCACCTGGCTCTCCCCACTGAGTGCCTGGCCACCACCACCCTGGCACAGTGTCCCCTCTGTCCCCACAGGCCAGGCAGCTGCCTGCTGCTGTCAGAGGTGTTTGTCACCCCCACCTTCTTCTAGCCACAACCAGCTGTCACAGGCACTGGGGTTTTCTCCAGTGACTAATTTGCCTGTGTTTATGCCAACGCCAAACACATAATTGTCTGTTTAACAACTCGGGTGAGAAGGGAGCCTGGCTGCTTCCTCGTAGTATAGGGATCAGACCAGCACTTTCCTGACGGCAGCACCCTCCTGTGCTAAACCTTCTCAGTTATAAATCCCCTGTCATTAAGGAGAGCAGGTCACCAGTAAGAGTGAAGCGAGAGCGGGGATCATTGGTACTTCTATCCCCAAAGCTGTGCAGTGCGTGTGCAGGACAGCAGGTGCATGAAGAAATCAGAACAGCCTGTGCTTTTATTACAAAAGGAAATGCTTCTTTTGTTGAGGGGGAAAGCATGTCAGATTACTATTATAAGTAATTGCTTAACGCTCCCTACCTTTACGTCATTGCTGAAGTAGACGGCAGTTATCTCCAAGTCCCTGTTCAGGGTCTCCTTTCAAGGCATGTTTCAAGGCAGAGCCCGTGGCCCTCCTGGCTGGCTGAGCCCTGGGGGAGACAGGATGGTGAGCTACGTGGGCATGCCAGCCTCCAAGTTCTTCCCCCTCAAAATCTCCCCACCTCCCACCTCTTTTTATCAGCTGCTGACAAGACTTGCCATGTGTGTAGGTGGCTCCCAAGCTTACAAGATGATTCCCCGCTCCCCCACCTCCATCCATGAGCGCCTTCAGGATTTCGAGGAGGGGGGAGCGCAGCGTTCCTCCGTCTGCAGGCCTGTTCTGCAAGGGACAGGCGATGCTTTCAGAGAGCTCCATGTGGTAACTCTCTCCCAGGATTTCACATGACAGCGTTTTCCACAGAAAGTCACAGCAGGGAGTGGAAGATTGCGGTGCGTGTGGGTGTTAGGAGGGAGCAGAGTGGGATGGGGAGATGGAGGGGAGAGGAGGTGTAACCGCAGAGTAAACCGGAACAATCCTCTTGGAAGAGGCTTGAATTTCTGATCCCAGGGCTCCCATCTCCTGCCTTTTCCTATTCATTTAAAAGAATGTCAATCCCTGTCAAGTCCAGCAGAGAAAAAAGGAGTCAAATGGAATCATCTCTTCCTTCCCTGAACACGTCTCGGGGGACCATGAGAGGCAAACAGAACATGAACTAACTAGATCAACCCAGAAAGTGTGTGCAGATTTGCACACTGGGGAGAGCCCTCCCCAGCCACCGGTGTCTTCCCTGGAGAGAAATAAACGGCTGCTAATGACATCTCCATCTGAGAAACGATCAGAGTGCATGTCATTACAAACCAGTGCTTCCCCAGGGCCCTGGTGGAAAATGACCCCAATGAGCTTCGGTTCTTGAATACGCAGCTGCTACCTCCTGAATGCAAAGCATCCCTCGCCACAGATCTCAAAGCTCTCCGGGTTAAGCTTCGCTGAGCCTTTCTGACAAACCAAGATTGCCATCCCTGCCCTGCACACAGGGGAGCTGGGGCCCCGAGAGGAGGAATAAGGGAAGCCCACACGCTCCTGGCACGACTCTTCAGGGCAGGGAGCTGGGATGAGACCCCCCCACTGCACCTCTGAGAGGTTTAAAACTACCTTTGTGCTACTTGGGTCCGTGTGTCCCTCTCACCTTCATCTAGACACCGGGACTACAGCAACCTCTTGGGTTTGTCCGTGAGCTGTCAGAGCACACACCAGGCTGTGCCCCGTGGCGGGTCCTCAGGAGACAGACCCTTAAAACTGCCATCTGTATTTTGGCACCGGTGAATCCTGATGCACCTGGGTCCCTTTAACAGCCCTGGCTGTCCCATCTGAGCGGGGCCAAAGGTCTCAACCTGCCCAGCAAAACCAGAGCTGAGTCGTTCCAGAGTGCCCCTGTCCCGCAACATGGAAGAATTCCTGGTGTAAAGCTGTTCCCCCACTTCCCCCTTTTCATCCCGTCTGTGGCTATTTCAAAAAGCAGCAACATGAGCTGGATTTTCTCTGAACTCCATCTGCTCTGCAGCCTGTGACCCACAAATAACCACCCATCCCTGCCTGGATAAAGAGGAAGAAAACCCGAGGAGACCCATGTACTTCTAGAGGAAACAGTCTGTTCCAGGGAGGGGTTCACACCTCAGTGCCAGAATGACCTGGAGGTTTCAGGCAGATTGAATCTTTATGTGTCCTTAAATAGCTGTTTCAACATCCCCGGTGTGTCCTGTGGGCCAGGGACGAGAGGAACAGGCAGTTATTTACCATACCTGTGCAATCTGGGTAACCAGGAAAGGGGAGGGGGGAGGGAGGGCGGCCGAAGGGGTTGTGGTAGAAGCTGGAGTTTCTATTTTATCGGCTGCAAACCAAAGCCGGCGTCCCTGCCTGCCAGCACCCCACCGCAGCAATATTCCCGGCCACGGCACACCCCAGTCCCTCCATGCAAATACTCCCAGTCTTGAGTTTCGCAATCCCTTCCCGGCAGCCAGCCTCTGCTTTCACTCTCTGAATTACCAAGGGGAGTTTTCATTACATCACCAGAGGCTCTTCCTCCTCGAAGCCAGTGACACAGCTGTCACTCTGCTTTTGAGGGGTTTTTTGGGGTGTGGGTGGCTGGGGTATTTCTCTGGAAAGTGACCTCGTGCCTCCCAAAGGCAGGTTCAGCCCAGTTTCCCTGGCTGCTCCAGCCAGACTGGGAGCAGCACCGGGGCAGCGTGGGTTGGCTCCAACCGGTGCCTGGACAAAGCACGTCCCGCTCTGCTGCTGGAAGCCTTTTCCTGGGAGATACGGCATTTTCAGGCGGCTTTGAAAGTCGCCTGTGCCAAATCCTGCTCTGATTTAAGCAGCGGGGTCGGAAGTCAGCAGTCTTCCAGCTTTCTGCCAGCGTAAGCAAGAGCAAATTTGCCTATCAGAGCTGGGATTTGCGGAGTGGTTCACTGAAGCGTTTGAATTCTCTCTCCCCCTCCTCCCCCCCCCCTTTTTTTTGTTTGTTTTGTGTTTATCTTTTCAAATATCCCTCAGTTAAACAGTCAAACTGGTGACGGTTTCCCTGCAGCCCCGGGGAGGGGCTGAGCTGATCTCACTCCCAATCCGGTGACTTTCCGATCAGCCTCTTTCCTCCCCTCCCTGGCAGCCTGTTTCCGTGCCCTCTCCTTGCCAGCCCCAGGACCTGGTTGGTTGGTTTTTTTCCCCAGTTTGAATCAAAACAAACTACCAGGTTCAAACTGCTCCCTAGTCAGGAAGGTGCTGAGCAGGAACCTCTGCTCCTGGCAAGGGCTGTGGAAACTCACCACGGAGAAACACCTCGGCCATAGAGAACTTGTTTTCAAGTAGATGGTATGTCTGGACCACGGCGCGGTCAGCACAGTTAGAGATCTGTGTCTCTGAGCTCCATAAAAGCACTGAATTCCCTCTAACATAGAAACTGGCAAGAGGTCTGCGCAACTCGGAAGCAGGGAAGATGGCTCTGAAGTCATCGTGAGCCCTTGGATTTATCCTGGCCTCCCCCAGCCCTGTTTGTATCGTGATTCCTCATTTAAGGGAATGAAGAGTCATTTCTGCCCCATCAGCACGTTGCGAGCTGATGCCTTTCCCAGGGACTCCAGATGGTTTTGCTCTCTATCTCTCTGTTTGTGTCTGCACTACTGGTAATTCAGGCCTGTCTCACATTAGCTTTTGAGATGAAACCTTCCCACAATTAGTTACAGTCTGTGCTCTTGCGCTGCAAAGGACGTAGGGCTGAGCTGTCAGAGCGCTGTCTGGGAGATCCGTCCCACACACAAGTCCTGTTCAGGTTTCTCTATTTCAGTCAGGAGTGTGATTTTTCTAGTGAAATCATCAAACCAAGACAGCCTCTGCCACAGATGGGTAGCGACAGCCATTTAAAGATGCCTCATACCTGGCCAGTCTCAGGCAGGAAGAGCTAATTTCCATGTAATCTTGTTTTACTACAGTACATCATCTTGCCTTTCTTTCTCTGGCCTTTCTTTCCCGGTAGTGAAATGGGGAGAGGATCCTTTCGCGTGTCGATGCACCCTGGGAGCTCCATATCAAAAGTGTCAGAGAGATTCTAAGCATCTTCATGCCTGCCTGTAACCTGTCAGGGACTGGAGCTCAGCAATTCAGGGGCAACACGTTCCATAGACACCCTTGGAGCATCCCTGCCTCTCTTGGAGCAGAACTGTTTGGCCCCCTTGCTAAATTAGCTTGCTAATAACAGGGTTCTTCATCCCAGGTGGGAATTTAACACTCCGAGGCCAATCCCAAACATGGTTCCAAAACTTCCATCTGGGCCAAAGCCATGTGTATTGTGGCAGGAATGCCGGAGCACAGCCGAGGCGAGGGGGAGATGACAAATGTCTGGGGAATGTAAGCTCTAGGGAAGGACTTGGGTGCAGCAGGCATCTTGGGATAAGGCAGGCACAGAATTAATTAAGAAAAGCACAGGGAAGTGAACAGGAGAGCTGAAGGTTGTTAGGAGAGGAGGCGGCTTCATTTGTGTGCTCTTATGCAGGTGATTTTTTTCCTTCTGTGCCTTCATTCACCCGTCCATCAAATGGGGAAGCGTCATCATTATCTCTGCTGTACAGACAGGCGCAGGGTCTTTGCCTACAGCAAATCAGGCAGCACGAGCACCGAAACCCAGGTGCTTTCCACCGTCAGCCTGGGTTCGCTTCACTGAACCTTGTTCTCCATCCCGGAGGCACTGAACGGGGTCCTCCGCAGCCAGGAAGGAGCCTGGTAATAACTATGCAAATAGGCTTTGCCGAGAGAAATGATTTCAGGAATGGCGATAGCTGGGAGACAGCGACGAAGCCACACTTGTCTTGTCACATGCATAACTACAGTCCATCCAGTCAGAAGCTGACAGTCTATGGGGAAAGCAGCCCCTTCTGCGCCGATTTAACATGCACTTCATAGACACAGCAGATCTTTCTGCTTCGCCTCCCCTGCATAATAAGAGGCAGCGTCCTTCCCGTTAGCTTATCTGCCTTTGAAGGGGAGACGAGGCTGGCAGACCCCTGTGGGCACAGGGAAACCCTGGAAGGAAACGGAGGCTTTTAAATTTCTGCATGGCTGCAGCAAGAATGTGGGTTATAGTTTCAGTGCCTCTGTATGAAAGAGGCCAAACCCTGCACTCAGGGAAGCGTTCCTGGGTGAATAAATCTCTGCATGACTCTTACAAATATTACAAAGGAAGGCCACACAGCCAGGGGCAAGATGCCCCAGCAGGATGAAAGAATTCAGAAGAGCCTCCTGCAGTTATAGGCCCCACTCTCCAAGAAGAGATATGTTAGAAAACAAACTTCCATTGGGGTACAGCCCTCCACCCGCCCCTAGGAGAGTGCCAGGCCCCTTCACAACCCATCATTAGCTCCAGGCTCCACCATTAGCTCCAGGCCCCTTCGCAACCCACCATTGGTCGAGGCACCATCCCTGGAGGTGTTCAAAAGACAGGCTGACATGGTGCTGGGGGACATGGTTTAGTGATTATTTTTTTTTTGTCAGAGTTAGGTTGATGGTTGGACTAGATGATCTTGAAAGCCCCTTCCAACCTAGATGATTCTATGATTAGCTCCAAGCCCCTTCACAACCCACCATTAGCTCCAGCCCCCTTCACAACCCACCGCTAGCACTAGGCCTGAGATGCGGTGGGGAAGCCTCTGGCTGGGTGAGGCCAGCGTAGCCCAGCCCAGGATGGCCAGCCATGCTCCGACCAAGCCATGCGGCCCTGTCAGTGCCGGGGACGAGATACTGAGGGGGGACAGGGCCGGGGACAGCCATCGCCTCACCGAGACCAGAGGTCCTCGGGCCTGCCCGGCGGCGCTGCCCTCAAACAAAATGGCGGCGCCGGCGGCGGTGCCCGCTGAGGGGCGGGGCGGGACGCATGCGCAGAGGGC
>JAOXJK010000009.1:443179-455959 GCA_025774025.1 Xenus cinereus
GGAGGGGGGTTCGGCGGGGGGGAGCCCCCCCGGGGTGGGAGCGGGGGGTCGAAGCGCGGAGAGCGGCCGGGAAAGGGTTGAGCCGAAGGGAGGGAGTTTGGGGGTATCGCCGGCCGGGACTTTGCCGGGAATCGGGTTTGGAAGAGACGGGCGATTTCGGACACGCGGCCCCGGGGCACCGGTGTCGGGAAGAAGCGGGCTCTCGTCCCCACGGGTGTCCCGGCGTGGGTGCTCACGGCCGTCCCCGGGGAAGGCGGCTGGTAGAAATGTGGTGTGGAAAAAAAAGGGCTCGGGGACGGCAAACAGACCCTCGCCCGACGCCGGGCACGGGGGAAGCAAAGGCTCTCCTGCCCCCGAGCCCCCTCCTCATGTCACGGGGCTGATCTAGGGAGCAAAAACCGGATCGGTTCTTCCAACACGACGGCACATTTGCCCTCACAATCCCCCTCCCCGACCCCTGCTCCCCCCAGGGCCCAGCCAGGCACCTCCGGGAGCCCTGTGAGCTCCTCCTGCCCCGGAGGAGCCACCTCTCCTGGGGCACAGCGTGTCCCGGCCACGGAAACCAGGCCCCTCCGGCCCGAGCAGCTCCCTCTGAAGTGGGGGATCTTTCGGGAAGGTGGAGGTCCCCAGGAGCTAGCTCTAATTTTGGAGCCACCAGGACGTGCTCGGGTCCAGCGTCGGCGGGGCCTTCACCCGAGCGCCCCATGTCTCGGTGGGTGCTGGTGGGTGCTTCCCAGCCGGAGCCAGACCCCCCCCCCCCGGCTCTGTGGGCTGCCTCCCTCCCCTCGCTGGCCGCAAGATGTTGGTGGAACAGCTGCTTTGATTTGCAAAACGCTGATTGCCAGAATATCTTGCATTCCAGGAGGCTGGGGGTGACTATTAGGGATGCAGAGCTCCGGGGAGTGGAAATTCCTGCGCCCGAGCCAGCCCCGGGAGTTGCTGGAGTTACATTCGCCCCCGTCCTGCCCACGCCGGGGCTGCAGCAGCCCCCCGAACGCCTTCGGCTCCGACACACGCGTCCTTGGCCAGACGTCGGCCCTCTGAAGTTGCCGTTTCACAAGTGACAGACCCCCGGGGGGAGATTAATGAAGCATTCCCGAAAGGAGGGAGCGATGGGGGAAAACACGGCGGCACAACGGAGGCGTCTGCGATTGTAACAGCCCTCCCGATTTTCCGTAAACTAGGCCACTTCCCCGGCTCTTCCTTATCCTTGAATCACCTCGGTCGGCTCCTGAGAGTAAACATGGGAGTTGTGTCCCTGCCCGAAACTGCCGCCTTCTCCTGTCTTACCGGCAGCGTTTCTCTGCCCTGAGGTGTCCCTGCCACGTTCGGAGCCGGGCAGCTCCGTCACCGGGGACGGCCGCCCTGTCTCCCGGCCCCGGCGTGCGGTGGGGAGGCAGGAGGCTCGGCTCCGGGCTCTGACGAAGCTGCGTGACCTTGGTGCTGGTGCCACGCACCCCCCGCTGCCTCCTCTCCCCGTGCTCTCCTTCGCCAAGGGCTGTGGTGGGCTCCCACCGCACCCCGGCGAGGCAGAGAACTTGTGCCATCCCTGGTTTTTTTTTTCCAGAGAGGGAAGAGAGGAATGAGGGGATGGAGTGATTTTCCCAAGGTCACACGGAGGGTAGTGGCAGCATCACCACCAGCTCCGTGTCCCCAGCTCTACCTGAGGATGAGGCCACCAGGGCGTGCAAGCCAAGAGTCATGGGAGAAGCCCATGGAGAGGACACCGTCCCCAGCAGGGTCAGGCAGGGATGGGGGCCGGGTGGTCCCTCCCCTTTGGACCCAGAGCTCATGCACGTGGGTTCAAAACAATGCCTGTTGTGAAAGGTTCAAGCTGGGAGCGGTGGCAAGTCCCCCTGCTGATGCAGCAGCGAGGGCTGGTGAGCGAGTGGCACCAAGCACAGACCCCGCTCTGAAAGGGGGCGGTTTGGCCAGTCAGGACCATTTTTGGGGCACGGTGATGCCAAGGTGAGCAAGAAAGGGAAGCAGGACGGGGAGGAGAAGGTAGCTGAGAAATAACCTCCACACTAACCCTCTGCCAGCCCTCGGCATCCCACCGGCGCTGGGTGGGTGAAGCCCTCCAGCTCATTCCTGCTGCTGCCTGCCTGAGGGGGTGCCCGTGGAAACATTCGGGATGGTTGGCAAGTCAGCAATACAATTTCATTTTGCAGCAGAGCTTGCTCTGGAAGCAGCTGGCCCATCCTGCCCAGCCAGCAGCCCCCTTCCTCGTTAGGCAGAGGTAACGAAGAGGGAGGTGAGCCGTGCCGGGCTCGGCGGCGCAGGGCGGCTGCTGAGGGCTGTAGGAGCATCAGGGAGATGCTGCGGAACGATGATGAAAGACCCCAAAATAGGCCACGGCCCCTGCAACTTGCTGGGGCAAACAGCGTCCCTGCAAGGGGTCTGCCCGTAGAGCAGCTCGAGTCAGGATTATTTCTGGGAGAAGGTAACACGCTGCCCTGGCGGAGGTAAAACTTCACCCTCCAGCACAGCCCTGGGCCTTCCAGCCTTCACCGGTCTCCAAGGAGCCCCCTAAACAGCTCCTCCACCTCCCCTGCCCCATAAGTGGCTGGATTCTGGTCGCTGCTCAGCTTTAAAGCACGTTCTCACCCCCCTGAACCACTCCGCAAACCGGGCTCCTCTTCCTCTGCTGAGGTGGGTCTCCATCCTCACCTCCTCCCCGGGCAGCCCCACCAGCTGCAGGGGGGAAGGAGAGCGAAGCGAAGGAGACAACCGGACTGCGGATGCCGTTCCCCATCCTGTATCTCACCAGGGTATGTTCACCTTCTGCTCCGAGCCGGGGGGGCTGAGCTCACCCACGGGCCGGCAGAAGCAAACCCAGAAGCGAGACAAGAGGGCTGGGCAGGGGCGAGCAAGCGGTGACGGGGCTGGCAGCTCTTTGGAGATGGCAACCTGACCCCCTCCGACCCCTTCCCGTCTCAGGGAGGCCAGGGAGATTCCCGGCCAGCGGAGGGACGGCGTAAGCACTTTATTGATTTCTGCGTTGGGCGTAGGAGAGATTTAATTGAAATATGGAGGTTTCTAACCTCAGTGTCAGCCTCTCGGCGGGGATGCTGCCGTGCAAAGCAGCCAAGGTTGTGCCATCCTCTTCCACACGCCGTCTCCTGCTGGGAATACCCATGTGGGAAACAGAGATCCCTCCCAGAGAGGGACACGCTGGCAATATTCACCACGTACACCACGGCAGGACCCAAATCAGCCTTCGTGGAGTGGAATCCCTTCACTGGTACCGGCTGTGGCCCCAGCTTTTTGGCCTTTATTGTTAAATAAACCCCTCCTGGTTTATAGAGTAACCCAGAGGCCAAATTACGGCCCGACTCCAGAATAATTCAATTAAAAGCAGGCATGTATTGAGCAGCAGAACATGCAGATCTCTGTGAGCGCAGAGCTGGGTCGGGACCAGGCAGCAAACTCCCGGGAGAGCTCTGGGTACCAGCACCCTGCGGGAAACTCCAGGACTGTCTCAACCCTCTCTGCCTCTGGTGGGTCTCCCCCTTATTTCTCTGACGTGACATAGGAGTGGGCTGAGAAGGGCTAGAAAAGACCACGATACCTGGTCCTCCCGGGACATACGGGTGCCAGATAAATCACGTCGTGACTCTGCTCTGGGTTGGGAGCGTTAAAATCCAAGTCACGGTGTTGGTGAGACCCAAGCGAATCCTGCCCGGCGTCAGGACTCGGAGAGTGGGACGTTTGGTCTCCCAAGTAGAAATCCCCCTTCCTTCTGCCCCGAGGAACTCCTGAAAGCCGGGTTGAGCACAGCCAGCATCCCCGTGCTCCCTGAAAGGGCTCCATCCTCCTTGACAGCATTTCCACCCGCGCACTTGGGTCCCCATTCACTGAGGAACCGGCGATAGGGCTGGGATGGGGGGGGGCGAGAAGGGGCTGGCCTGTTAATATCTCATTTGTAGAAGGGAGTGGGCGGTCAGCAGGAAATAATTGCCACTTTCCCAGACCGAAGAACCACCGGTTGGTCTTTCTGCTCTTTGAAAATTTCTCAGGGCTTAGCAAATAGCCCCCGCTTCCCGGGCAGGAGCAGGGGGGGCGGCGGTGGGCCCCGCTCCCTCCCACTCCCCTGCAGGCTCCCTTCATTAAAACACTCGGGGAAGCCGAGCGCCCGCGCCAGCCCTTCCTACATACCCCAGAAAGCTGACAAGCAATTACATCCACTGACGGGAGCCATGCTGGGAGAGCAAAGAAAGGCTCAGAAAGGCAGCAAAAGCAGGGCTTTTTGTACCCGCGCTCGAGGAGCGGGCAGCAGGGCTTCACGGAGAACATCACACGGGACCTTGCGGATGCTCCTTCCCCTTGCAGGTCACGTCCTTCCACCTCCCGCATCCCCAGGGAAGGGTGAGGTGCAGGAACAAAGAGGTTCAGGGATTTAAGGCTGACATTGAGTGCTCCGTGCAGCTCGCAGGTGGGTAGCACCGAGCGAGCCGCTTCGGAGCGCTCCGCTCGCCGGACCGTGTCCTCGGGGCTCTGGAGCAGCTGAGCCTTTCACAGCAGGAGAAAGGAGCTGCCCTGGGGGAGAGGAGCAAACTGACTCGGAAAAGCTCTGACCACAGCGTGGCCTTGCCCATGGAGGAAGCAACCGCGCTTCATTCCAGGCAATTCCAAGCAGAGGGAGTTTCCAGGACAGTTGAATCCAGAGGGAAGAGTTTTGGGGCTGGGCTGGGCCTCTCGGTTGGGGAGATCAGTCCAGGAAGAGGCTCTGATTCCAAACCTGCGGCCTGACCACAGGACTCAGCAGGCAGAGGCGACCCCCAAGGCTGTGACAGTTCCACAGGTTCATCCTTTTGCTCTAAGCAATGACTCTGCCGGCAGCTCTCGTGGCTGGAGGCAGCAATCCCAGCTCTCACCCCCAGCCCCACCATCAGAGCTCATGGCAGAAGGTGCAGATGGAGAGTGGTTTCAGAAGAGAGACACAACAGTAAGGAGAGAGACCACAGCAGAGGAGCCAGGAGCTCTGATCTCCTCCCAGAGATGTCTTTGCGGAGTAGGTACCTCCCTGATCCTAGAGCCAAGACACCCTGGTGTCTCGGACAACCCCTTTGCTCACCCCACCACCCTCCATCAGCAGCCCCCCCTTTCGCAGGTGGTAGCAGCACTGGGATGGAGACAAACCTTCTCTCCTCTCATTTTCCCTCCCCATCCCATCCACGCAACAGCCCTGATGGCGAAGCCAACGTAAGGGGCAGGCGAGTGGTTTCCTCTCCCTTCTGCCAGCAGCCGCTGTGTGGACAATGAAAAGCCAGACAGGAATCAGCCCAAAGCTGTAAAGTGCATTCTTCTCCCCCCCGCTCTCTCAAATAAAAGTCCATTAATAATCAGCAAAGTGTTTAATGAGAGGCTAGAAGGAGTTCTCAGCATTAAGAGGGGATTAAGGGTAATCTTCATGGCTCATGCCTCCTTGCTGCGTGGGGGCGGTTCTGACCTGCTCTTGCCAGAAGGGCCCAGGGTGGGCAGGAGCGAGGTGGGGCTGGGACACGCAGCCCTGGGGGATGTGGGACTGCGTCTCACCTGAGGAAGGGTCCCCGAGGGAAGGAAACAAGACACGGTGTAAGCACGCCCAGTTTTGAAGCAGCTATTTGGGTTTAAAAATCATTATTTCCTTTTAATTTATCAGGGCTCCTCCTTAAAGAGGGGGCTGCAATTTCTGCTGACGCGAGAACGAGAGCGTCTTTTCATCCGAGCTCACAGCTCAGATTCAAATTTGGCCAAAGAGACCCTCTGCTGGTTTGCAGTGTGTGATTTGCTCCGTCAGGCATCGCAGCAGCCTCTGCGCTGGCGTGGAGCTACGCTGCTAAACCAGAAATCTTGGACCATATGGATCCTTTCCAGACCAGGCAGGGGATGTGCTGGTCTCAACGTCTCCGGAGTAAACACATACGAGAAATTGTGGGAAGGGACTGCCCCTGGGGCCATCCCACCCCCTCTGCCTGTTCCCAGATCACCAGCAGCTTCCCTGGCTGCCGCAGGCACAGAAGGAAAGTTTCCAGGAGTTGCTTATGACTCTAGAAGGAACCAAACACTTCGATTTGGCACCTCTAGGCTCTGCTAGAGGTGCCGACCCCCTACAGCCAGCTGGGAAACAGGAATCGCATCTTCTCCATCTGACCTCAGCCGGGCTGGCACTACAAAGAGCCGCAACTGGCCCAGGGAGCCAAAAGCGGCGTGGAATAGCTTGGAACGGTGATGAGGTTTTAGAAAGTCATGATCTCATCGTGCATCTCCCGGGAGCGGGGAGAAAAGCATCCTCATGGCTTAAAATTTTGGTTCCAAATTATTCACTCGGCTCTGGGAGCAGGAAACTAATTTGCCTGGCTTCGTATTTCTATCAAACGCCGTGCTCAATTCTCTTCTCATACTGCTTTTAGACTGGTTTGACACCACTGATTTACGTGTAGCTACTCCTAATCTGTGGTAGTGAAAGGAAAGGCACGCTCGGATCTGCTGCCCTAGATTTCCCTGCATTATCTGCTGACTTCCACTACCCCGTCTCTCTCCCAGGTATTACTACCAAGGGGGTTTTCTAGACTGCTCTCAACCATCCACACCCCTGATTTTTCCTTCCCTCCACTCAGAGTCCTGCTTTGCAGGCTCCGAGCACCGGGTTGCAGTTCTGCCGAGTGCTTCCCTTCTGCCTCACAGCCCCCCACCCTCTCTCCCCCTTTCCCCGAGAGGTTTTTCCTCTTCTCCAGCTCTGCTGGGTCTTCCCAACTCCCCCACGTTTTACGTCATTAGGAATCTTAGATGCTTTTTTATGCTATGCCTCCCTCAAGGTCACAGATTTCAAAGGGGACCCGGGCACAAAGCGGGGTGTGATGTACGTTCCCTTTTCCCAGCCTGAAGCTTTTTCCCTGAGACTCCGCTCTCTGTTCTCACGGGGTTAATTCATCTCTTTTCAAAGGCCTCCTCAACCTAAGCTGGGTAAATCAGTGGTAGCTCCTAAAAGAAAAAAATTTTAGCTCCTAAAAATATCCAGGAAAGACAACCATGCCGGGATTTAACTGTACAGCTGTACTTTGGGAAGGGCGAAGTGCCTGGCTGCAGCTGGAGACTGTTTTGTCTCCCATCTCTCAGCTCTGTCATGTCCTCCGTATATTCTAGCAAATTCGTCAGGCGTGACTCACAGACCTTCCCTGTCCGCATTCCCATCCGCTGAGTGCCCCTTCCTAAAATTAGACCCTACTCTTGTTGGCACAGGGGTTCAGTCACGGGGGAAGGTGAGGAGCTGCAGACCCACGGCTGGAAGAGCTGAGTCCAGAAGGGACTAGTGTCCGGGCTGAGGGGGACAATCCATCTCCCCCAGCTTGGCATGTCCTTGGCCTCCTGCTGCAGTGGAGGGTGAGGTTGATAAACGTTTTCGTTCCCCAAGAGCTGGCTGGAGACCACTGCCTCATTCCGTGAAGGCCAGTCCCCGAGAGACAAGAATGCTCTGGGTCAATACTGACTTGATCGTCTGCTCCAGAGGAGGAAGGACACCTTCCCCTAGGAAATCCTGGAGGTCACAGTTTCTTGCTGCTCCTCCTTCTGAAGTCCCAAATCGATGGGAATTTAACCATGCACCTTCCAGTGACCTTTTTGCTCACTGAAGGACTTGTTAGAATCAGTTCAGACCCAAACAGCTTGTCCAGACATCCCGTTCCAAAGGGTCTCACTGGTGGGCATGGGTCTCGGTCTGCTAGAAAGGGCAGCTCTGAAGGCTCTGGGTGGTGTTTGAGGAGGAGAGAAAGGAATAAGGTCACCGCTCTGCTAAGAGTGGAACAGCTCTGACCTTCAGCTGGGGAATTTTGTGCTCCCGTTATTTTCTCTATTCCTGGGGGAACATTCACCAGGAGTGAAGTCAGTCATTAGGAGACTCTGACACCGCAGCTCAAATATTTTCGGCCACGTTCAGGCGGCTGGGGCTGACTATAAATCCAACAAGTGTTACTGGAGACGTGCACACGTGCGTCCTTCTTTTACTGGTGACCTCAGCCCCAGCCCCAGAAGGGCAGTGTTGTGCAATGGTTACAAAGCAATAAAAGTAGTATTCTTTGATGAGAGTCAAAAAACAAAAGGACTCCTTCTCACCCTACTGACCTCCTGGGGGCAGTCGGAGTCCTGGCAGTCTTGTTAGCATTTACTGCCTTTGGATTTGGGGGACAAGCTGGAGATTCCGAATTAAATTTGATCAGGGGAGAGGGAACAGGAGTCCAACCTTGGCGCAGAGCACTGGAAGGACTGTGCCAAGCCTAGGAGATAAAACCTTCCCCCCTGAGGTGCCAAGAAGGGCTTTGCACCATGCAGCTCCCTTGGGAAGAGGCTCTCAATCCCAGCTAGTACCTCGGACCTGGCTTTGGCAAGGCTGGAAGCTACGTAGATCCATCCTGTAGCTGGAAATTGGGAATAAACAGGGAGCCTCGGGCTACTGCTTTCAGGGTCAGCCCTTTTCACATTACAACGGTCCGTCGGTGCTGTTGCAGCGTGTTCTGTCCCGGTGGCTGTAAGCGGATGGTTGCTGGATGTCCTCCTACCACCCGAGAGACAGCAAAACATGTCTAAAAAATTCTCTGTCAAACTAACAGGGAAAAGCAAAAAGAAACACTCCCATTTACTACTCCTGAATTTCAAACCTCCAGAGCGCTCATCAAAGCGTTCAGTTTTCATACTTCCAAGGCAGAGTTTGCATTTCCTCCCGGCTGTCGCTGTCAGACCGTAACGGGAAACAACAGAGAAACCGTGGTACGTGGCTGGGAAGGATGAGATGAATGAGCTCCTCAGTGGTCTGCTAGGCTGTCAAAAGGAACTGTTCCTAAGGGTCAGATGTTTCACACGTGTCTAATGCGACTCATACTCTCAGCAGAGATCTCCTAGAACCTCACTGGTAATTGGGACACGGAGTTCCTGCAATTTCCAGGTCCCATCCCCAGACCCACATACCCAAACCTTGAGCAAGGTCCTTCCCCGCTCCCCTCCGTGCTCTGTCTCTGCCCGCGGCCGTGACTTTGCCTCCGTAAAGGCTCTGCTCTCCCTCCTTGCAGACAGCCCGTCGGCTCCAGTAAATGTCACAGTTAAACACCTGAAAGCCAACTCAGCCGTTGTGACTTGGGATGTTCTGGAAGATGAAGTTGTCATTGGATTTGCGATTTCCCAACAGGTACGGTGCCTGCAGTCACCTGGTTTTGATCACGTTCATCTTCACCCCAGGTCCCCTCAGTTTCCAAATTCTCTTGCTGCGGTTTAAGCCCATTCCTTCTCGTCCTGTCCCTCGTGGTCTGGGAGGGGACTTGGCTTTCCCCGTCCTCTTTGCAGCAGCTCTTCATGTATTGGTAGCTGCAGAGAGGAAAGGGTCCGACGGTCTCCACGTCCGTGGTGGACAGGGCAGGAAGAAGTGGTCTTAGATGACAGCAGTGCACACGGGAGGCCTCTCCACCACTCTGTGCTCTCCTCTCTCGGCTTCCAGAAGAAGGACGTGCGGATGCTGCGCTTCATCCAGGAGGTGAACACCACCACCCGCTCCTGTGCCCTCTGGGACCTAGAGGAGGACACTGAGTACATTGTGCATGTCCAGTCCATCAGCATTCAAGGCCAGAGCCCTGCCAGTGAGCCAGTCCTCTTCAAGACCCCCAGGGAAGCTGAGAAACTAGCCTCTAAAAATAAAGGCAAGTGTGGGTGAGTTCCTATGTGGCCCCTGGGACGCCCAGGCAGAGTAGGGCTCTGCAGAGAGGAAAACAGTGTCCTCGTGTGATGAGAATAGCTGGGTCAAACACACAGAGGGGTGAGTGCCCTCTCGCAGCCCCACGTGGACAAGTGGGATGCCCTGAGAGCAGCCCGCAGACAAGGCTGACGGGTGCACAAAGCGATAGGGAGGTGCTGCCAAAGGCTGTCTCTTCATTTCTCCCATTTCAGACGAGATTTAACAGGCAAAGTAAGGAGGAGGAGAAGGTTTCCAGCCTAGGAGCAGTGTGTCCAGCATCCTCCCAAGTGGAGAATGCCAGGGGAAATTCCTGAGCAGCCTGTGAACTCACGTGGAAGTGGGCTCCTGGGTGGCACAACACCGCTGTGCTCACAGGGCACTCAGGGGGATTTGCCGAGCCTCCTCTGCTTGGATGCCAGGACAGTAGAGGGAAATATACCCAGACTCTGCCACTTTTCTTATATTTCAAATAGTTCTGCCAAATCACAGAAAGTTGAGGTTGGAAGGGACCTCTTGAAATCACCCAGTCCAAACCCCTGCCCAAGCAGGGTCAACTAGAGCAAGTTGTCCAGGATCACGTCCAGTTGAGTTTTGAATATCTCCATGGAGGAAATCAGGCACTTCCTCACTGGCAGCTCCTTCACTTGTTCCTCTTAAGCCAAAATAGATTGTTGAAGGTTTTCTGTCAGCAAGAATTTGTTACAAAAAGGGGTACGGAGTACGGGGGTCTGGGCTATAAAGAGTTACTGCCTCCCTGCTGAGGACCCAGCCTGTTGCAGGGCTTTTGGCCGTGGTTCCTAGGACGCTGTGAGTTCTTGACTCTTCCTGCTAAAATGATTTGGTGTCTGTAAATACTGAATTGCTGTTCATCTGAAAGCACTAAGAAGAGCACAGCTTCCCTCCCCGGAGGCCTGAACTGTAATCTTCTTAGTGCTTTGAAGCCAAGGAGGCGCATTACGCCCTGCAAAAAGGCTCTACTCATTTTTGAATCCCATGGCTCCACTGAAAAATATCACGCCAGGCTCCACGCTCCTGAGCTGGGAGAGGAACTGCTGAAGCATGCAAGGCTTTGTGACAGGCGCAGACGGCACTAGCAGAGACCAGAGACTGAGCAGAGCGAGCCACCGCTGGGCCAGAAAACGTGTAGACTTACCCCATGGCAGCTCCTCTGTGGTCACTGCCTTGTTGATCCCGTCTCACGGCTCCTCCCTCGCCCCATAGAAGCACAAAATGGTTTGGGTGGGAAGGGACCTTAAAGCCCATCCAGTCCCACCCCCTGCCCTGGGCAGGGACACCTCCCACCAGACCAGGTTGCTCAAAGCCCTGTTCAACCTGGCCTTGAACACTTCAAGGGAATGCAATGTTTTAGAAGACTAAACCCAAAGGCGGGTGTGAAAGGGACAAAGGGCAAACACTATTTACCAGTCATTTAAAATATGTGATAAAAGAAAAATGTAAGAAACCCCCCCTTAGATCTGTGTTCTGTTGAGTGATTCTCCAGGAGAATCCAGAGACCCCATTGCCTGCAGCTTGACAGGGGGTGGGAGATGCCCTTCTGCGGGCAGGAGGCTGTCCTGGCTTCCTGGGCTGCCTCAGGGCTTTCTCCCAACACCGCACCCTCCCTCCTGCTGCCAGGTTGGCCACCGGGACCAGGCAGTGTGGTGACCATGCTGACCACCCCATCTCCTCCTAATGCCGGGAAATATGCCGATGTTTGCCTGAGGATCAACGCAAGGGTGAGCTTGTCTCTATCAACTTAGCTCTTAAGTATAAAATGCATCAAACACAGTGAGTAGAAAATGTCTACAAAGGCGTGGGTGCTCCTGCTCCGCAGCAGAGCTGTGAGAACTTCACCTCTCCCTTCTCCAGGCAGAGGAGGACACGGGCTGCAGCTGCCCAGGCTCCAGGGATTTCTTAAGAAACATTCAGGTTTTATGTTTCACATGTTCTTCCTGAATAGGCCTTTTTTCACTAACAAGGCTTAATGAAAAAACATTCTTTCCAAGTGAAAACAAGTTGGATTTTAGGATTTCCTTATAATAACGTCTGCTCTACGAGTAGGTAGGAGACACAAGGCGGGAGATAATTGCGTGCTGTGTCATGTCCTTTATTGGATCAGTATTGACCCGGGACTCGTCTCTGAGAAGGTAATACCAACCCCGCCACGCAATTCTCTCCAGGTTGGTTTAAGTAAAATAATAGAGTTAATGACAGAAGCAAAGCTACCCAGAGAGGTGTAATTCATCATGGAGTGTTTCATGCCATTATCTTAAAAACATACAGTGTAGTAATCACTTGAAGTAGTGATAACACATAATTGTATGCTTCTCATAAATTATAGGTGAATGGGAGTTTCAGCTAATGAGTGCCAAATAGCAGCTCGGGAACTGGAGTGATTACAGAAGATGTGGTGATGAATGCATTTATTATTGGGGTATTACAAATCTTTTTATAGAGGAGATGGCAAGTTTATAAATAAATAACCAGCCACAGAGGTACCTGAGCGACTAACCATGACAACTAAGTTATGAGCCTGCAGCTTAACCAGCCTCTTAAAGCAAAACATTTGAAAGCTTGGTGGAAACAAAATGAAGCAAAACAAAGAAAATAAAAGTCCCACCAAAATACCTGCATCCGTCGGTACCCACACGCTTCCTTGCTACCGCTTGCAAAAGACACATTGTTGGAGTATTCTCAACAGAAAAACAGCCTTTGGCATTGTTTCTCAAGGAAAACCATCCCCCCCACGCAAAATAATTAAAAGCAACAACGCTGCTTTATGGTACAAAAAAGGCGCTGCCCAAAGTGAAGAGATTTTTCTGGGTCAATGGTTGGGATGAAGAGCAGGGAGCAGGGTGGGCTGTGCGAAACCCAGCAAAACCCCATCCAGAATTGCAGATTTGTTTCTCTTCTTCCTCTGCAACACTCACTGTCAGAAGATGTTTTTATTTGACAACAGAAAACAGCCTATCAATACCTGAAGGGAGCCTACAGAAGAGCAGGAGAGGGACTCTTTGTCAGGAAGTGCAGTGACAGGACAAGGGGCAACGGTTTTAAATTGGAAGAGAAGAGATTTAGAT
>JAOXJK010000009.1:463414-491907 GCA_025774025.1 Xenus cinereus
GCAGGAGGTAAAAGGGTTATCATTACGTTCTTTAAAAGTAAAGTAATAATGCTATTAGTGAGAGGAAACAAATGTAGGCTGGCAGCAACTCAACGCATCAGAGAGGGACTCCAAGGTACCCGATTCAAGCGATTCTCTTAAAGGAAGTCACAGAATCATTTAGGTTGGAAAAGACCCTTGGGATCATCATGTTTTCGGCAACTGGGAATCGCAGTGATGTAATAAGCCCACACTTTAGGAAAAGGTGTTTCCCGTTATAAGAGAATAAAGTTACTTAAGATCCTAATTTTCTGTGGGTCATAATCATCAAAGCTTTAACTGCTCTTTCAGCATTAGCTTCCACTGTAACCCGTGAGAGCCAGAACTCATTAATGCTCTGGGGCTGTGTGACTCCAAGCCTAAACCCACCTTTAGAAGAGATGCCTTATTCTCAGCAACAGCTGCCAAAAGATACTCCTGAGGTGTTTTACTGTCAATAAAGGGAAGAGATCAAGAAAAAAACAACCAAGAGAGTGCTGAGGAAAGTCATGTTGGGCCACAGACGAACGCACCCTAAAGGCCACCCACATTTCCCCATGTGTTTCTGCCTGACTGCTGGTTTTAACTGGTTGGTGGAAGCAGGAGCAGGGAAAAGGGAGGATTCCATGAATACTAAAAAGCAGTTAAGTGGGAGGGGGCTGGCATGACAGGGATCCCAGAGAGCCCTGCAAGAACCCATTCCCCGTTGATCTCAAAAGCAAAGCAGCCAGCTCTGCTGACGCCGTGCAGCCCCCGAGGATTAATCCCCTTGATTTCCAAACCTCAACTGAGCAGAGACTACGAGGCGCGATAAGGAGCACGAAGCTGAAAACAGAACCCTTTGCCAATATACGCAGTGCGTGTTTAAAGTTAAGCACCACTCGCCTTCAGCCTTTCAAGCACTGCAATATTATGCCTACAAGTACAATTTAGCCAATATATTCCTCCCCCACGAGTTTAGTAAAAGGGAGCCGCAGGAGGCGGTGTGGAGCAAACAATCCCGCACAGCGTGTCCTTCCAATCGACAACACACGGCGCCATCCGCTTCTCACCACCTCCCTCCGTACAACAAGCAGCAACACGAGCTCCCTTCTCTGTCTCCTCGCAAGAAAATGAGAACATTAGGCGTTTTAGTCCCTGACAGTTCAATAGCATCAGAGGAGGAAACACCTACACGCCAGAAAAGTGTTAGTATAATCTCAGCTGGTAATGACTTTCTGGAGGAGATGTAAATGGAGAGGAACAGACTGCTAATGCCAGTATTTGCCAAAGACATTAAAGGTTACATCACTCAAAAGCGTATGTCACAGCTGCACATCCATTTTGCTGATAAAAATATGGCAATTCATTGACTGAGTAGTCAGACTGCACTTCCCAAGGAGAGAGTTGAAGATTATACCATATGTTGTACCAAATGTAATTTCCCCAGCTTTGCAGAAAAGCTTCCTAACGACATGTAATGAGCTATTACTGGCTAGACTGGAAGCAGAAGCCTTGCTGACCAAATTCAATCAGCTTTCTAGCATTTGTTAAAAAGCTGTATGATCAACACGCTTGTTATGCTAAAATATCTTCTGTTTCCTCCACAAATATGGTGTCTATTAAATCGTCTGATGACCTTATAGATTAAAATGATTATGTTCCTACTTGTTAGCGCTTTAGCCCACACATCTCGAGGAAAGCGAGCTGGATTCTCTTTCAGCTCATGCAGCAGCATCAATTTTGTTTAACTAAGTTCCAAATGAAGAATCTTTATTATTAGCGACAGAGCCAGGAAAGACACAGCTTGAATTTTAGATCCCAGATGGAGTCAGCAAAGTTGGCAGCCAGAAAAGCCATCTTTTGCCTTGCGATCTGAACACGCTGGATGCAGAGTCACCGAGTGGCAATAATGACATAGCCCCACGACGCCATTTGACACTTCCCAACACATCGCTGTCCTTTTTAACGGACAAAAAAAACACCCCCGCACTTAGTGCCACCAACTGCTAAATATAACCTATTTATGCCACCCAGACCTGTTTTTGCGGAGGATGCGACCAGCATAGCACTAGACATCCTCTCAAATCCAAGGGAGAATATTATCAGCTTCCACTATTGTTTCAGGACATAATTTCTTCCTCCCATTTAGAATTAGCTTCAGGACAAAAGTAGGGAAGGGTTGGTTTTGAGAGGGCAGAAAAAGCCACGCGGCAGCTTAATTTCAGTCTCATTGTTTTCTAGCTGCTGTTGTTAGAGTGCAATACACTGATGAACGTTATTAAATTTTTAATTGGAAGGCATTTCATCACAGAGCTCACGCAGGGCCTGCGCAAAACTGTCTCTTCCAGTCTTATCTGATGTTGCTGGATTCTATAAAAATCAGAAATGGAGCCCTTGGCTACACTCGAGCAGCAAACATGCAGAATGTCCTTCAACAAAGGCTTAATACACAATCTCTCCCTCCCCTGGCAGTATCTCTACCACTCAGCGTATATGAATCACAGTCGCAATGTCAAGGAATGAAATCTTCAGCAATAAGGCTGCCCGGAAGCCTAAAGACTTTACAAAGTGCAGAGCTGCTCCATGGCAGGGTTCATTCACGTGAGAGATTTACATTCACAAAGAAGATAAAACCCACGTTCGGGGAGGAGGCACCCGCATTTGCCCGAGGTCCCTCGGCCCAGGGAAACCAGTCGGAGACACAGCACACGTACAGACACCATCATCCCGCTGCCACGGGAAGGTGCTGCCTGTTCAGAATAATTTCATTTTCTCAGCATGGCTGAACTGGCATCAGAACGCCCGCTTTAAGAGAAGGCTAACACAAATAACATCCTGCCTGCTCCGCATCGCCTAATAATCATCTCATCAAGAGATATATAAAAAAATCAAGACGGCCAGCATGGAAATCTCTGAAAAAAGGCAACACCTCAGCAGGCACGGCAAAGGGAGCAGGCTGCCTGTGGTCTTCCTGCCCTGTTATACCGCCGCCGATCAGCAGCGACCATCGATCACCGGTTGAGCCAGAGCTTCACTATCCCAGCAGTGTGTGACTGCAACAGCTGCCGCCGGGCCCGCATTATTTCTGGGCCTTCAAAGAGCCACTCTGTTAGTGGTTTAATATCAGATAAACCCTCCGGCAGGCAAGCTCGTCCGCTTTTGGAAGGGGAGGGGGGGAACAGGCTCTGCAGTCAGACTCCCGCTGTGCCTCTTGCCTTCTCAAAATGCCTGCAACAAGGAGATTCGAAGCAAATCATCTTCCTCCCTTTATTATATGTGCTGGGAGAAGGTGGACTTTACAAACAACAACGTGGACAGCACACAGAACTGCCCTCAGGACCACAAGTAAACGGGTCATTTTTCAGAGAAGTATTTTGAATTCAATACATAGGATTCACTGGTTTAAAAGCCAACAGCACCACATTAATAACCCCCCAGCCAGGGGATGTCACCTTCTCTTTCTAAGCAAGGTGCTCTGAGAGCAAAATTTATAGTGGAAAGAGTCACCTGAGAGGCTACGCTGGCATTAAGAACACATTATTAACTGGAGAAGATCAATTATTGACACAAAGCCCTAACGCTGGGCACGCACCGCCCAGGCCTGTACAACCCGTCAGAAAAAAAAAAAAAAAAGAGACATTCCCCGCTGTCTATGGATTAGTTCGTTAACAGAGGCGGTTATTATCTAGGAGTTAGTGCAGTCAGGCAGCACCAGGCTCTGTTCCAAGCTCAAATGCTTATCCTTTGGACAAATTACTTCGATTCCCTGCGCCTCAGTCACTGCACATCTAGGACAGTGACAAACTTTGCCGGCTTTTTTAAAGCCACTTCCTCCCGTCCTGCTCCGGATTTGGAAGGTGCTACGGTAGAGCAAAATAATAAAATATATATGAACCAAAACACTGAAAAACTTTAGTACTGTACATAAATTTTATTTCTTTAAAATCCCAGTGTCACCAAAAATTCAAATTTCTATAATAAAAATATAGTACCATTTCCTCCATGAATAAGCCTCATTTGCTCCACCTACAAATGCCTACAGAGTTCATAAGGTCTGTGCGGGCCCTGCTGCACCTGGGAAAAGCATTTTATATAAAGAGTATGTATAAATAATTTATATAAATAATATATATATAAATAATTTGGAGTTTCTACACCCTGTTAGGGAAGGAGATGGAGGCAGTAGTCACTGTCGGGCTGCGTAGCTTAAATAAACACCAGGCGACATTCTTCTGGGCACTCCAGAAAGCAGGCAAGAGAAAGGGAGATGAGAGAAAGCCTCACAATAACACAATGGAAAAGAAAATTCCATCTAACAGGTGCAAAAATGTTTATAAACAGAAGCACAAATCTCATGAAACGTTTTGACAAGAACAGTTACAAATGAAACCACAAGCCAAAACAATCAAAGGAGGCAGCAAACTTTTCAGGGACAGAAAGAAGAACAGGACAAAACCAAACCAGGTAAATCAACTGCTGCTCCTGAGTTTACAGTGAACAAATACAACTTGGTCTTTGCCAAACAGAGGGAGACAGCAGCCATGAGCCATTTTCACAATTTAAAGCCTTCATGTTATTCAAAGGGAGCCCAATCACTGTAGGAGATTTAATACCAAGGTTTAGGTCCAAGCTTTAAAGAAAAGTTTTTCTACTTCAAAGCACATTTTCCAAATTCTATCATTGAAATGTTACATCCTCACATCCAACACACAATCTTGCCTCTTGAACACCAACTACTTTTGTTACCTGCTCCGTGAGGAGGTTGTTTTCAGTTCAAAGGATAACAAAGCATAATGCAAAACACAGAAGTTACCTCTACAGAAACAGATCACATTGAAATTGTGCTTCAAAACCAGATCCAAACGTTTCTAAAACACAGAAACTTCCATTGGCCTTATTACAAACACATCATAAAACAACTCGTGAAGATATAAACCACTCAAAACCAGAACAATTAAGAACAACTCTAAATGCAGAGTAAGAACCAGCACAGTCCCTCGGCAGCAAAATCAGACATTAGAACAGGCTGTCACGGGGCGACGCTGGAAGTGGTCAGGGATGCTCTGGAAATGGCGGTGTTTGGCCAAGTTCTTGCTCACCCACCAAGTGAGGCTGTACTTTTGGGCAGGTTTCTTGTTGGACCTTGAGTAGTTTCTGCGAAAGTAAGCAAAATAGTTAAAACAAACCCAAGAGAAGCACATGCATGACAGGCTCGAACAGCATCTTCTCTGAAAATGCCTTCTCCATTCCTTGGGGCTTGCAGCTGGTGCCTAATTTTCCTGTTCCGAGGTTTTAAAAGGGAAGGCACATTCTAAGGCTGCACCTTGGTAAGTAACAATATGAAAGTTTAAAGACTGTCCTTTCAGGAATGCTGCCCTGTGCTTTATTACCTCCTTTGCAAAGCTCTTTCTCCCTGGCCCAGCAGAGAAGGCTGAGGGCTCCACTACACTTAAGCACTACTGATCTCACAGCCAGGGCTGTCTGTGGACACAGAAGAAGCCCCTCTATTCAAAAGCACAGATCTGAAGGTGTCGCACAGTGAACCCTTGGCAAGAGACGGTTCAGAAGAACACAAAAAATCCTTGAATTTGTGTCACAAAGTACAAAACGAGTAACTTCAACCTTGCCGTAGTGTTCGCCCTCCTGCTCGCTCAGAGTAGGTGCTACAGCTCAGAGAAAGGCAACTTCCCTGGAATATTGCCCTCCCCCGAAGTTCACTGTTTCAAGATGCTCTCAGCACAGAACAGAGTGTGTCCTTGTCCTTGCCCAGTCAAAACTCCAAGTTTTTTCCATCCTGCCACCGCAGCCATGTGATTAATGTGAATCATGGCTCTGCGTAACACTTCCTTTCCAGGGAACATCGCGTCCCTTGAGCAAATCCAGGTCTCCTTCATAAACTGCAGTATCAGCTTTTATTTACCCAAAGGAATAACTTCTTGTCAAAAAAAAAAAAAAGAGATACTCCTAGAAGAGATTTCAGAAGTGTTCTGAAAAATCCATGTGTTTCAGGCTGCATTGTTTAGGAAGAAGGGAGGCACTTCAAGACAGCCAACAAAGGGGAAACTCTCACCACCACACAACAGTCCATAACAGTCCATATTGTCCCCAGTAAGCTGATGGGAGATGTGGGTGTGACTAGAAGAAATCACAACTTTTCACAAATTGTCAGCCTTCCTCTATAAAGTCCCCCTCCTTGGCCATTCTGATTCACAGTCAAAATGATGTCACAGAAACAAGGGGGTGATTTCCTACCGACAGGGGTGCACCCTTCACCCTTGCACCTGAGGGGAGACAAGAAGTTGTGCAAAATATCACCACTAGTCACGAGTACGAGGTTTGAGCTCCTCTGCAGGTCGCAGGAGCGGATTAACCCCATCAAATATTTGGAGAGCAATATCATCATTGTGCCTCATGAGCCTCATCTAACCCAAGACTCAGAGTAAGAATCCTCGTGGCCATTACACGAGGGAAGGGGACAATGACACCCTAAACAAACTGACCTGCCATGGAACAGAACTTAAAACAGTATGATTTGCTTCTCCTCAGGCCCGATCCATGCCCCCTCCTTCCACAACAGTTGAGACCAAACTACAGATTTAGAAAGAGATTTCTAGACAAGTTCCACTCTCATTTAGAAACCAGGAGCTCTGATTATCTCAGCAGAAGTACCTGCAAACTGAAGCCACGTGGTTTGTGACTAGAGAAACCCCTGGACCAGCAGCGCAGACTGAGAACAGGTATCTGCTCCCACCACTCCCCTGCCAGAAGCCTCCTTACAATCTGCTTTATTCCTACCCCACATCCCCTACACCAAGCCCCATCTCACACCCCTCTTGAAATGTAGGGTTTGTAGGTGGATTTCATTTGCTTTGAAATGAAATCTCCCTCCTGGGCTCAGCATAAACATAATTCCTCCTTTATGTCAGCACACCAAAGTCCTGTACCTTCCCTGAGTGCGTTCCACTCAAGCAAAATGAGTTTGGGCAGGTTAAGAACTGCTTCAAGATTAAAGTCTTTTCCTCAACCAGCTCAGGACCAATCCACAGCCCAGACTCTTTCAAGGCAGAGTCTGCTAACACAGCACTCATTTGTATTTCACAGATTTGTTTCTCCATATGTTCCCTTACACTATTCTCCCTTTCCATCACCTTAAACCTGGGGTGTCTGTTTTTTGAAGATACTAATCTTTTTTATTACAGCAAGACCAGATGGTCTGTGACTCTTTATAAGGTATTTCCTCCACCTCCTCTCCTTTTGATTCAACAGGGATCCAAGAAAACAATTTATCAGGTTTCTCCCAGGTTGTAAGAAGTCTGATAAAATTGCTAAGCATCAGAAACCTCTACCGACCAAACCAAGGCTGAAGGAGAACTCCTGCTGGAGTCCTGCTACAGAAGCCCTCAGAGAAAGCAGTGGTTGGAGGTCAGAGAGGAGCTGGCTCAGCCTCCCGGGTACCCTGGGGTGCGTGACTCTGCCCACAGTGATCCCCCTCCAAATAACATGAGAATACTCCTCTGAGCAGCAGGTGGTGTGGGCTCTATCCCACACGTACAACTGCAACGTCAATGACCCGCGAAAGCAGATCTCCTGAAGTACAGATGTTTGGGTGGAAACCAAGAAAACGCTCTTTTTAGAGGGAAATGCTTTTTCTGTTCAGTTTGTCCGTCCCCTGCCCATTCAAAAATAGGCCTAATCCAGCTACGTGCAAGGCTAAGCAGCAGAGATAACACCCAGTGCCAAGAGGCAGTTATAAAAGCAGGAGCCCCATTACTTCTGCAGGCTGACGCAGAACCAACCAGAATTGCCAAGGAGGATCTCATCAAGAAGGATATGATTCTATTTACTGTTGGATAAAGGGCAATAATGAAGTGTGAATGCTAACAAATGGTCAGCTGGCAGAAATCTTTTGTGGTCAATTATCAGTTTCAGCCACCCATTTCCAAGCAGATGTTCAAATCACATCTCATTTTTACATCTGCTACAACACAGCCTCAGCAGCATTTAGATTCCTATGGGAAGCTGCAAATAAATTTATCTATTCAGATTGAATATCCTCTAGATACTAGAATGAGAGAAAGAGCAACCAGAACCACGGGTTATCTCCCAACTCGCTTGAGATGGCTGGATTTGAAAGGTTTACTCAGAATACACAAGGATTTCTTCAACCAGTCGATGATAAAGACTCCACACATGCAACTTTTAACACAATATCACACAACATGGATATAAGAAAGTTATATTTATAGAGAATCTGCAAGTAAGTGCAAGATACAGTGCAGGTAAGTGAAAAGATAAAGCCCTCTGCTGTAACCAGCCCATAATTTACCCAGACAACACATGAGCGAGAGACAGGATCCAAGGAATAGCAGAGAGATTACGTAGGAGAGAGGAAAGCAAAGTCAAATACCACCATAAGACAAATGCCAGAGGATTTGCAATACAAAACAGAGCCGAAGATTTGTAGCAGCAATATGTAAGTTACTGCTTCCCAAAGGGAATCCCCTTGCTGGCTCTGAAACCTGCTAATTTGTCTTTTAGGAATTTCTTGGGATCGTTGTGCATTATCACATCTCCCACACAAATGATACACAAGACACTGCCACAGATCCAGGTGTACGGAAACACCACACGGGGTCAAAGCCAGCCCACTGAGGTGGTTTTTCTGCGACAACTGGGAAAGCCCACGCTGTCTGTCGGGCTGAATTCCAAGCCTCCAGCTATTTGGAATAAAAGAGGTTTGCACTAATAAGAAAATCAAATTGTGTGCATCGCAGACAATGTTCTTCCCCAGCAAAATAGATCTCTCCTGCGCTCACCAGCTTTGTTCATTTGGAGCTCCTGCCTGATTTTCTGTGACTCAGAACATACGTCTTGCATTTTTAATTTGAAAGGAAGAGAAAACAGGCCATTTTAGCTTTCCTTGCGTAGTCCCCTCTGCATTACTTATGCTGTATTCATAGGCTGGAAAGCAGCCCCGTGGCTATGCAGCTGCTCGTGCTGCCCAGATAAGTGCAGGCTTCATGCAACGAGCCACAAAACTGTCAGTTTCTTGTAACTCTCAAGAAATGACAATTATTGCACCCATGAACACCCAGAATAACCACAGTGGGAGGGCCATCTCTGGAAGCTACCAGAACACTCTTTGCCCTTCTGAACATCCCAGTTCTACCCATCAGATTCTGCTCTGCAGCTGATATCCATACGTGCTCGCTACAGACATCTTGCTTTAAACCTCCACAGCTGACAGACCTCGGATGACACCGCTGAGAGAGGCAGGAGGTGTCAATAGTGAATCCTCATTCCAGCACTTAAGCTAAGGATTCCCTGAGTCCCCTGGGCTCATAGTTATGAACCCAGTTATGAACCAGTTACAGAGAACTGGTGATCTCCCAAAAAGTGACCTCTCAACACAAACAGCCAGAGCTCAGCTCTGCTCTTCCCAGGTAACACGGGCCTGTTTTGGGAGCATCCCTGATTTACCGCAGCAAAACCTGTATCCCAGGTATCCCAAACCATGAAACTCATCTGAACCAGCCCTGGGACGAGACCAGTTGCTGTACAGGAATTCTGTGCGCGGTATTACTAGCAGGTGTAGCAGGCACTTTTTATTTCCCTCTCAAAAACAAGTACATTCAAAACATCAAAGAATACAGGTTGAGCAGGCCAGGCCTCCCGCAGGATTATCCATCCTCCATCCTGCCCTCCCCACCAGCACAGCCTTACCCCGTCCCATCTGGGAGTTGCCTGGTGTAGGAGCTACGGTTTTCTTCATATGGAGACACACACTCGGGATGTAAATGTTTCTTTTCCTCAAGCTCCGCTTCTGAAATGCAAATCCGTTGTTTCAGGCTTTAAAATAAAAGACAGCATTAATTGTTTTTCAGACAATTTGTCGAATTAGGTTACAGATGACAGAGGGGGCAAAGTCTCCCGCAGAACTATTAGAGACATCAACTTCTTGCAGCACTCTTCTGCGAATGCAAAAATAAATTTATTTATTCGAGCAAAGCTGCAAAGGTAACCTACTGAGAGCAAAGCAAGAGTGACTGTCAGCTGAGCGAACCTGCAAGTCACTGTCCTGATTAACAAGCCAGGAACCTGCAGCGAGCCCCCAAAAGCCGCAGATTTTTCGTGTTACTCAAGGCCACACGGAGAACAGCAACGCACAGAACGCCTGAGTGCAGCAAGTCTGCAGCAGCCACAGCGAAGAACCACCGAACTGCCAACTCCGGGCCCAGAAGCACCAGAGAGGAGAAGACAACCATCCCTGCAGCGCCCGGAGCTGCTCTGCTGCTGCCATCTGCTGGAAACCACTCCAGGAGAGCAGCCACCGAGCCAGGGCAGCACAAACATCTCCTCTTCTGCCCTACAGACCACTGCCCGGGACTCTCTTGGCAACCTTCTTTCCCATTTGGACCAGCCCTATATTGTTCCCCCTCTTACAGTATCTTATAGGGTAAAATATTAAGTATTTTTCCCACTATTTCAGTGCACCATAAGAAAAAAAAAAGATAAAACCAGCAGCACACAACCAAACAACTGGTTTGGGAAACTCCTAGGACATTTTTCACAGTGCAAAAGGATTTAGAAGTTCATAAGAAACTACCTTTCCTCCTCCTGTGGCACAGGCTTCTTCCCACTGGTTGTCTCTTCTTGCCCAATCTGGCCTACAGCTATATCACTTAACTAGAAAGATAAGGAGAAAGGGGATTAACACCTGATAGAAAAAACATTCAATGGAAGTCTTACTTATGCAGTTACATAGAAACTCACACTTTGCTCCACTTGAAAAACCTCCCCTTACTGTGTAAAAATGCACACTTGTGTGCATATGGACGTTACTGCAAGTACCAATCAAAAGGAATGGAATTTAAAATGTTTAAGTTACAAGAATTAAAATGTATGTTTACTTTGATGCTGTTTGACGGCTGTTCAGCTGCTGAAGATTCCTGCTCCCCATTATCCTCTAGAAAGTTTAATTTCCTTGAAAAATATCTCTTTGTTGCTTTGGAAAGTTCTTGGTTTCTGGACCCAGAAGATGGCGTGGGACACCTTGGTAACCCAGGGGCTGATCTCTCCTCAGCTGGGCTCTGGCCGCTGGCAGGGTCAGAAGAGGGCATGGACCTTTCCAGCTGATCACCACAGGAGTCAGGCACATCTCTGCTCCCAAAGGGCGTCTCTCCCAGGCAGCCCACACCCAGGCTTTGCCGCCCATTAGACATCAGCTCCTCCAAGGATTCTTCAAGAACGCGGCTACTCGCCATTTTATCAAACTCTAGGCAATCACTCTGGTTTTCTTCTGAAGCTTCTCTTTTGGCTTCCTCCAAAGAATCGTCCTCCAGAGGCTGATCCACATCGTCAGCATCAATTGGGCTAAGACTCAGAAGCTCCTGAATGTCAAGGTCAAACAACATGCGGGTTACTTGGGCTGACTGCAGATGGTGCTCATCCAAACTAACACTCTCATTCGAAAGGCTGGGATAAGGTTCCGAACCAGGTGAAGAACACTCTCTGGATGGAGGTTTGTTTGGTGTCTCTGTGATCTCTGAGGCCACGCTCGCATCTTCGCTGATGACTGATGCCCCAGTGCAGCTGCTGCTCTCGTCCTTTTCGCTCTCTCCATTTACATTTTGGCTCAGAGTGCTTTTTCTCATTAGGTACCACTCAGATTCCACACGATCATCTGCCAAGATTTCCTGGATCTCTTCCTCGGTGTAATTGAAAGGAGAATTCCCTACTTCATTGTCTGACAGTTCCAACAAGGAGTCATCTGGCTCGCTATCATCAAAACATCTGGTTGTATCTAGAGAAATGGCTACATCATCATATTTTGAGGCAGAAGAACTGGCAACAAGGTCGTCATGGCCAGTATCATCCAGAAAATTAGAGGATCCTTGAAAGCAGGCAGAATCTGGGGAGCAGAGCAGCAGTTTCTTGGATGGATCTGGAGTGCTACAGTGATGACTCAACACACAAGGTTTCTTAGCTGAGTGCAGGGCCTGAACGTGCTCTGAGGAATCGAAGAGCCTTTTGGCCCTTAGAACTCTATTATGAACAGTAGGTTTAAATTCAGGGCAAAGACGAAGCCCAAAGTCATGAAGGGAACGGTCGTCCATGTTGCTGCTGGTTCCTGTATCTCAGTGACCCCCTGCCTTCTGATCTAGAAGCCTGTTTTGAAGTTCATCTGACCCCGGTGCCTTTTGATCAACCCTTTCAGAAATCGGCAAGAGTCAGCTCCAATCTGCCAGCAAAAGACAACAACTTAAATAAAAGAAACTCAGCTGGTTTTCCAAAGATGCAGTAATATAACGGGGAAGGCAAAAGCACTAGCTGAGGCACAGCAGGCACAGTTTTAACTCCCTGGTCTCCATTACCTCTACTCCTGACTATTTTAGGTCTTAACAACATATAACAACAACCAGAACCTCATTCCTTGAGTGTTACCAGGTTATTTGGCTTTATCAAGCAGGACTAAAGCCCAAACCATCACTGTAGTCTGTACCATCTCCTCCAAAGCTGCTGTAAATCAGTCACTCTAACACCAGATACCAGTATTCACAAATTATTCTTTACGACCTTAAAGTACCAAGTACGCTTTAGGTATTAAATAAAGCCTCACAGACACACACACACCCCCAGCTCCCAACCCCCAGCTCCGTCCTTCAAAGCCACTAAACAAATAAAAAGTCTTTTTTTGGGTTAGGAAAAACTGAGCAACGGAAGAGTAACTCTGTCAGAGAGCTAAGAGGACATTCAGCAGGTATTAGTCACTAACACACTCACACAAAACACATCTTATAATGAAAGATCAGAAGATAAAGAACCTTCCCGTAAAATAGTTTAGAAGTATTCACAAACAAAACCTGTTTTCCTCTTAGTGAGGACTCAAACTACCATGAATCTTTTGACCTGAAAGCCCTGCATTTGACTCTCACCCAGCAGGAGAACCCTAACTAAAGAAAGGTATTTCCTGTCCTCTTTGTGCAGTAGATTTGAAGCAGTACCTTTTGTCTTTCCCTACCTTTGACTACTCACTGCTTTCAAAAAGGAGGGGGTTACCTACTCCAGGAATAAAACCCAGTTCTGCTGCTTCCTCTTCTCATTCAGTCCAAATACTAAAAATGAACACTTTCAGAATAATGCTGTAACCACACTGAAGAAAGAAAATACCTCAGGAATCATCTACGTACACACAAAACCTACACAAGAACACAGGGAGTCACGGGCAGTCCTCACTAGATAGTACTTGCCTGGAGTTCTGCAATTTAGCCACAAGTGCTCCAAAGAGAAACAAAAGACAAATAAAACCAAATTAAACGTGGGTTTAGTCCTACAGAGTGCAGCAGTCTGATCATCTAGCTCCTAACCAATAAGGACCTGAAAGAGAAGCAAACATTTTCAAGCCTTTTTGCTGAAACTGGCTTACAAAAAGGACGCTGGGAGATGTTTGCACGCTCAGCTTGCAGACAAGGAAACGGTTTCTTCACTGCCGTGACCTTCCCAATTCACTAACTCCAACCTACTCCCAGTCTGCAGTTTCAGCCCTTACAGCAACTGATTCTGGAAGCAGAACCCTGGTAACTACGCAACCAGGCAGAGACCCCTCCCATTCCCCACAGATGGGCTGAATTCAGGGGCTGTTCCAGGATTTACACCAGGGTAACGCTCATTAACAGTTTAAATGGCTCTTAAATTGATGTAAGACAAGGCTGCCTACTGCCACCCTCTCACCCTGTCTGTCGCTCCAGCACTAGTGCTCATATGGTCAGCCCACCCTGGAGCCAGCTCAACTGCAAAAGCCCAGCCCTCGATGGGCCATTCTCCATGGGCAGCCAAAGGAAAGCTTGCTGGAAAGTTACACATGCTTGCAAATCGTGGAGTAGTTTGGGTGGGAAGGGACCTTTAAAGGCCAATCTAGTCCAACCTCCTGCAATGGACATCTTCAACTAGACCAGGTTGCTCAGAGCCCCATATAACCTGGCCTGGAATGGTTCCAGGGATGGGACATCCACCACCTCTCTGGGCAACCTGGGCCAGGGTCTCACCACCCTCAGTGTAAACAATTTCCTCCTTATATCTAGCCTAAATCTTCTCTCTTTTAGTTCAAAAGCATTAGCCCTTGTCCTATTGTTACAGCCCTACTAAAAAGTTTGCCCCCATCTTTCTTGTAAGTCCTCTTTAGGAACTGGAAGGGGCTCTAAGGTCTCCCCGGAGCCTTCTCTTCTCCAGGCTGAACCCCCCCAACTCTCTCAGCCACCCCTCCCAGCAGAGGGGCTCCAGCCCTCCCAGCATCTCCGTGGCCTCCTCTGGCCCTGCTCCAACAGCTCCATGTCCTTCTGTTGTTGGTGGCCCCAGAGCTGGAGGCAGCAGTGCAGGGGGGTCTCCCAGAGTGGGGCAGAGGGGCAGAATCCCCCCCTCGCCCTGGTGGCCACACATTTTTGGTGCAGCCCGGGATGGGGGGGGGGGCTGTCCCGGTTGCCAGCGCACGTTGCCGGCTCATGTTGAGCTTCTCTTCCACCAACACCCCCAGTCCTTCTCCTGGAGGCTGCTCTTCGGGGTCCCCTGGAGCAGTGTGCCAGCTCTGGTAGCCACAGACTGTGGCTCTGAAAGCCTCGTGGTTATGCCCACGCAGAGACCTGTGCCCCTGGCTCCTGGGCCTGGTGGCACCCACGTGGCCACCACCACCCCAGCATTCCAGGCCCCCTCTCAGTGTCACTCCTGTCCCCGCAGCGTCTCCGCCTGCAAGCTGTCGGACGAGGCCTGCTTCATCCTTTACGAGTTCTGGCAGGACGTGACTTCCTGGAGAAGGTTGGAGGCTTCCCTTGTGCGGGGCTGGGTCTGGATGCTCTGGGTTGTGGAGGGGGGGGGGGCTGAAAGGGGTTTCCTCTTGGGGCTCCGCGGGGGACCCCGCTGCTCCCTCTCCTTGTCCTGCTGCTCCGGCTGCTCAGCCCAGCCTTTCCCCGGGAGTGTTGGTGGTGGAGATGGGGGTCAACACCCCATTAAGGGGTGTGGGGGTGCCACAACAGCCGTGCCCCCCGTGGGTGGGATCCCAGTGCTCTCCTGCAGCCAGGAGGCACCCACAAACCCTGCACCCCCCTGACCCCGCGCCCTGTTTTACAGCCACTTGCAGTCCAGCTGCAGCAAGACTTTCCAGCGGTCCATCATCAGCTTGCTGGAGTCCCCGGAGCTGCTCACCACCATGCTCTTCCCAGGTGAGGGGGGCCGTGGGGACAACCTGGGGGGGCTGCAGGACCCCCGCAGTCCCACAGCAGCTACAGAGAGCGGGAGCAGCGCAGGGAACAGGTCCCTTGGGTCCTTCCAGAGCAGAAAATTAGTTGGGAGTCACCTAAATTGTGTTTTTTGAAACTAGAGACCCGTTTCCCCTGGCAGGGTGGTTGTGGGTGCTGGCAGCACTGGGGGGCCTGTCCCTGCCCCGGGGGGTGACACCGTGCAGGTGGGACAGCCACACGGCTGAGGGCACTTCCCGGAGCCCTGTCTGGAACACATCCTAGCTCCGAAACCCCTCCAAAGCTCCGAAACCCCTCCAAAGCTCTGGCCCTCCTGCGTCAGGCCCAGTTTTATTTAACTGCTCCACAGTGTTGGGGCCGGGGAGGGACCAGCTCGGGGAAGATGCACATTCCCAGTGGTACCAGTAGAAATCTGACCGAGACGTCAGGAACTGGGAGAGCTTGGTGATGGATAAGACCAAATTAAGCCCTAATTTGCTGTCACTCCTGGGTCACGAATAAAATAATGTGGAATAAGGATTAATTTGGACTAAATCCCACGCTGGCAGTGCTCCTGCTGGTCCCACTGGCCGCATTCCCGGTGCTCACCACAGCTCCAGCGGGTCACCCATCTCCCTGGGGCGGTGGGTTCCGAGTGCCAGGGTCCTGCAGAAAAGCCTCAGCTCCCCCCGGAGCAGGGGAGACCCCCCATCTCTGCCCCCTCCCACCCCCTTTCCCTCGTTTAAGGGTGCCCCCGTGTCCCTGACCCCGTCCCCTCTCTCTCCCCCAGCCTCCTGGTGGATCATGAACAACAACTGACCCCGGGCCGTGGCTTCCAGGACACGGGCAGCGTGGGAAGGAGGGGGAGCCCTCGGCACGGCCATCACCTTCCCTCCCGTTTGTCACCTCCCCGTCCCTCATCCCCTCGGGTGGCCCGGCGGGGGCTGCCACCCACGGTCCCTGGCAGCGTTTTACCCTTTTGCTCTTTTCACGTTAATTTATTTATTCCTCCCACGACAGGCTCTGTGTTGCCCAGGGGGGAGCTGGCACCCCCCGCCCCCAGCGGCGCTTTGGGGGTGGCAGCCTGGCCCATGGGGGGGGGGCACTGGTCTGGTAGCCACATCCCAGCAGCCTTCGGCCCCTCCCGCACCCCGGCTCCTCTTCCTCCCCATCCTCCTCTTCCTCCCAGCTCGGAGGACAGGCCGATGCTCCGCAGGCGGGTGAGATGGGCTGGGGGGGACATGGCTCTGCCCAGCTGTGCCTTCCCCCGTGCCCGGCTCACCCCAGCCACCCTGGGCCACCAGCGGCTCTGCCCAGGGAGCCGGGCCACCTCCTACGGATTGTGAATAGTGTTTTATAGAAAAAAAAAAAAAAAAAAGGATAAGTATTTGTGGCCCTGGCCCCAGTGGCAGCCTCTGCAGCTGCTTTGGGACTGGACTCGTACCCCCCTCCCCAGTTGTGCAACCCCCCCCCAATAAACCACTGCACATACCCCCGGGGAAGGCCAGTGTGGCTACTAGCCCTCTCGCTTCCTCCCGCCGCTCAATTCACACAAAGCAGGGTTGGCAGGAGGTTGAGATGCGTTCATGGGGGTGGGGGGCACGAGAGGAGCGGGGAAGCCCCCGGGGCTGGGCCGGGGGTTGCACACTCGGGGTTTGGGGCAGAAGCAGATGGTCCCTGAGCTGCTGGACAACACGCTGGTGTGACCAGCGTGGGGCACCCGGGGCAAGCAGGCAGGGACCCCCCAGGGCAACGCCTGCCCCCGGGCAAAAGCCTCCTGGTGGGGACAACGACACTGTCCTTGCACCCCTGCCTGTCCCCAACACCCAGCCTGGCTCGTCCTGTACCCCAGACCCTCACCTGGGTACCTGCCCCCCCTGTCCCAGCCCCTTCCCCCTCCCCGTGGGTGCTGCTCCCAGAAACACCCATTTGACTGGTTCATCCCCAATCCCTGGGTGCACTAATTAAATGCAGTTAATGTGGGGTGGTGGGCACAGCTCCAGCCCGGGGACACTTCACACAAGCTGTGATGGACTCGTCCAGCATCGTGTCATCCCCCCCGCAACCCCGGTACCATGGGGCGACAATGGGGCAGGGTGGGGTGGGGGGTGGCTAGTTTTGGGGCGCTTGCTTTGCCCAGTGCCCATGTGGGGACCCAGCCTGCCAGCACCCACTTATTTATTTAATTACCGATAACTGCTAATTTCCCTGGCCAGAGCCGCAACGTGATGTGATCAGAGGTGGCTCAGGCAGCTGTGAGGCCATTGCCAGCTGGTCACAGGGCCACGTCACACCCCCAGGAGCCACACAGGAGGGGACAGGGAAGCGCCAGGGGGGCACGGCCAGGGCTGGGACAGAGCCGCGGGAGCCCCAAACTGCCACCTCGCCCGGCTGCAGGGGACACCAGGGGCCTCCCAGTGTGGGGGGGTTTGGTCCCCAGTTTTGGATTTCTTAACCACAGAATAGTGCTTGAGACTGAAATCCTCAGATTAGGCAAATCGTGCCCCGTGGGCACCATCCTCTGGTGGCCGTGGGGACACGGGGACGGTGCTGCCAGCCAGCTGTGACAGCACCTTGCAGGCTGTTCGCTGCTCAAATTGACACTAATATAAATATAAAATAATAATATAAAAAGCTCAGAGAAGACCAGCTTTAAACATGAACCCAAAGAACTCCCCGAGGACATCACTACCACCCAGGGGGGCAGTTGTTGTTCCCCCCCCCCAGCAGCCCTCTGCTGCCGCCGAGGGAGGAGGGGGGAGCTGTACCATGGATATAGTCCTTTTATTGACTACTTTGGAGTAGAACAAACTAAATCCATCTGTAACAGTTTGGGTTCCTTTATACAGTACATTAAATAAGTTATGCACAGGAATGAAGTAACAAATTTCTATTACAGAGTTCAATGTCAAAAAAAAAAAAAATTAAAAATTAGAAACCTCAACCCAACGTCTTCCCGTGTCCCAGTTTCACATTTATCATTCCAGGTTTAAGAAACAAACAAACAAAAAAAAACCAAACAAAAAGAAGCAATTGTTCTACCCACCACTGTTAGTATTTCACCCATTTACACCGGGGTTAATTTCAATACACGGCCATGGAAGTTGCATGAGAATTATGGAAGACGATCTATTTACAAGCGATTTCTCCCGGCCCTGCCCTGCTCTTCTTCCCGTGTCCCACCTCGGGGCAGTCGGTCCCCGCTGGCAGCTCAGGACTCCGGGGACATCATGCATCCTCCTCCTCCTCCGTGATGCAGACTCGGGACCTTTGTGCCGAGGCTGCCGCAGTTCGGGGTCACCCCCCACCTCCCGTCTCCCCCGGGGTGAGCACCCCCAGGCTGGTGACACCCTCCCCGGGCTGCGGGGACCCGGCTGCTGCTGCAGGGCAGGGTGGCTCCAGTGTCACCCCCATTTGGGGCTGAATTCGTCCCTCGGGCGTCCTCAGCTCCTGGGGGATGCTCCCAAGCTCTCCTGAACCAGGTGACTTTGTGGCTTTTTTTTTTTGTATAAAAGAACCTGGCAGACAGGGTCACCCACTCCGTCACCCGCTCTGTCCCACGGCAGCAGCTCCCAAACCGCTCTCCCCCAGGACAGAGCCGGATCAGCGCCTCATTGACCCCTGGGCAGCCCCAACGACGAGTCATGACATGGCCATTATTTGCCTCCCATGGCAAAAGCGATCAGAAATAATTTGGGAATTACTCGCCTCATTGGGCTCCAGCACAAAACCAGTCACGGCCACACGCCTTTCCCGAAGAGCTGGTTTTCCAGAGCCCGTTGGTGCTCAGGGTGGGAAATGGCTGCGGCTCCCTCAGGCTGTGACTCCGACCCCTCCGCGGAGCCCCCCAGAGCGGCCCTGCCGTGGGGCGGTGACGGGGTCTGCGCTGCCCCGACCCCCTCCTTCCACGCTGCAGCAGGGACTCTCTGAGCCCTGGCTGTCCCCAGGCATCCCCGAGGGACCTCACTCTCCCCGACAGCATTTTTGGGACGGTCTCCGATGGCCGGAGGAGGGGGTGGTGGCCGCGCAGCCCTGGGCATCTCCGGGGAGAGGAGCGTGGGGGGGGGTCTCTACAGGCTTAGAAATAACCCATGGCCAGCGCGTGGGGGTCTCTGTGGTTAAAAACAACGGCAGGAACTCTCAACCCAACCACTTCCACGCAGGGACAACAACCCACCCGCCCCCCTTTCTGCACAGCAACCCAACGGTACCCGGGTGGGAAGGGCAACAACCGCCCGCAACCCCTCCGGCTGGGCTCCGCTCTGCGCGCCCTCCCCTGGCAAAGGTCCCCCCGGGGTGACACACAACCCTCCCTCCCGTCACGGATCGGGGTTAAACCCACAGGGAAGGGCCCCTCTGTACTTCCCTGGAACCCACACTGGGTTTAGAGCAGAGGAATCCTCTCCTTCCCGCTCTGCAGCCGCCCACCCGCCGGGGGGAGCAGAGACCGGGGGGCGCATCTCCCTTTGGCCGTTGCACTAGAGGATGGGATGATCCTGCTGGAACGCGGGCTCCGGTCTGGTCCCAGCAAGAGCACGGCCCTGGGAGGCACCACAGCAGGGAAAACCAGATGCGTGTCCTGGGAGAGAGGCAGCTGAAGGAGGAGAGGGCTCGGAGGCCTCGGGAAAGGAGGTTTGATCCGGGAGGACGAGGCTCAGCATCTCCCACGTGTGCCGGCAGCGCTCTCCGGCCAGTCCTGGCCCCCCCTCGCCCTGAGCGAGTCCCCGGCCTCCTGCCTGGTAGCCCCCGGCACGGAGACGGGCTGTGGGCAAGGGCGACACCAGTTCTTCATGAGCCACCGAAGGAAAAAGGCAGAATGAGATGGCAAAGCCCGAGCGTGGGCGCTCCGAGGAGGCGGCGCGATGGGTCCAATGTGTCAAGTGAGACAATTCGCTGCGGGTGGGGTCTTTTTTTTTTTTGGCTTAACATCCCCCCCCTCCCCCCATCCAAATCAACCAAATGGAGTGAAATGAAATCTCCCCTTTAGAGCCCGTTCGTTTCTATCGCTGTCACGGATGCCGGGGTGGAGGAGCGGGAGGTGGTCGCCGAGGTCTTCTCGAGGGCCGGGCTGGGGATGCCGTCCAGGCTCTTGGCGGTGGCCGATCGGCCCGTGGGCAGAGCCAGGGGCTTGCTCTGGCCGTGCAGGCCCTGGCCGCAGATCCGGTGGTGCCTCTCCCAGTCCTTGTGCTGGCAGAAGGAGCCGCAGTACCGGGCGATGTTGCAGCCGCTGCAGGTCTCGCTGGCTTTGCGACCGCAGTTCCAGCAGCTCTGCAAGACCAAAGGCACCGCGCTTCAAAACGGGTTTAAGTTTCCAAGAGCCGGGGGCTGGTGGTGACTCAGGGGCTCCGGAGGGGACCCTCCAGCCCCCTCTGGCCCAGATTTACTCATATTAAAACGAGCGATGCATTAATGCCTGCTCTTTGCCAAGGTACGAACCCCTACTCCTCTCTTCTGCCCCAAAGCGCCTGCCAGACCGCGTCGCTCACATCCTCTCCCCTGAATCCACCCAAACGCAGAGAGGAAACAGCAGGCAGGGACTGAAAAACACGCTGCAGATGCTGCTGTTTGGCCTTTTTATTTCCTGTTTTAAGCAGCTCTATTTTGGTATCGCTCCCAGCCAAGTGCTCTCCGCAGGGATCCGGGCGTGCGGCACCGGCACCGCTTGCTCTGCGCCCTCCCTGGTGGCACAGGAGGTCGGAACGGGCTAATTTGGAAAAGGAGAAGCTGGTTTGAAAGCTTCCCAGCCAGGTGGAAGCACTGCCAGAGCCCAGGCTTCCATCTGGAAGAGGAGCAGAGCCCCTCTGGCCGGCGGGAGAGGCGTCAGCCGGTGGCTCACAGGGTGTCACCGGAGCTCGGGGACAAGGGCCAGCACCGGGAGCTGGGGGCGCAGCTGCTCCGAGGAGGGGAGCAGGGGGATTTAGCCTTCCCACAGCTGGACCAGTGCATTAGCCATGGCATACTGGGCAGGGCAAGTTCAGCTGGGGGAAGGCAGCCTCCGCTGGAGCCTGCTCACCTCTCACCCTGCCCAACGGGGCACCTTCCGATGGCCACCGCTTCTGCCACCACAAGTGAAAAAGCCTCCGAAGCAGGAAAGGGAGGTGGTGGGAGATCTGTCCGGGAATACAGCCCCATCGTGGGGAAGAGCAGTGAGATTCCCGGTGCCCGGGGTCTGCACCGGAGCCACCAGCTCCCGGCGATGATTTACGGGCTGGCAGCGAAGCCCCAAAGCGAGCTGGTGAGGAGTGAGCTGCTCCAGAGCCAGCAAGTCCCCAAGGCTCCTCAGTCTCCTGAGAAGGACTCGCGACCAAAATAAACCCCCACCAAAGCCTCTTGGAAAACTGGGTCACTGCTTCACAGCTGTTTGTACTTCAGGTGGCGTTTTCAAACCCTATTTCAAAGGTTACACGGTGCTAGAATAGGCAACAGCTTTTCAACCTGTCCTTTAGAGACACCTCTGGGTGCTGGGGAGACGGGGCTTGCGCTTGCAGGGGGTGCTCGGTGGCTCCCGAGGTCCCACACCGCTCCCCGGGACGTCCGGAGGAGGAGGAGGACACTCCCTACGGAGAAATCATCACTTGTCTCATTCCTTCCACGGCTTCCCGAGCAGTTCCACCCACTCCCATCATGTGTTTACTGACTGGTGCGTTCTTCCTTCAGCGATTTAATCAGGAAATGGCACAGACACGTTCTCTGTAACACCACCCAGCACGGTTCCTGCCCTGCACGGGGACCCCAGAACCAGACCCTCCCGCGCCCCCGTCACTGGGTGAACCCAAACCCCGCGGGAGGAGGGAAGGACCGGCCGCCCGCACCGTCCCGGCGGGCGTTAGCTCCACCTTCCCAGAAGGTTTTTCGCTTGGGGGGGGCGGGGGGAAAATAAAGCCTCTGCTCTTGCAGAGAAATTCAAACCGGAATTAAATGGCACGCGGATGGGACGTGGAGGCACAGGAATCATCCTGTGGATCTCCAGAGAGATCTCCAAAGCTTAACGAAGTGAGATTCCAGCTAAGGAACACTGAGGGTAATTAACGGCTGAGGAGTAGAAAGAAGCTCTTTAGGAGACACCCGTTCAGTAGATGCTGCTGGCTACGACAAACCAAGAGTCACCCCTTCTTTTCCAACCTGCAAACGTCTCATTAGGCGTTACGAGGCTTAGGAACTTAATTAGACTGATTCCCCCACCAGCAAAATTAAAAGCAAAAGAGGTTTTTTAGGTATCAATGTGTCCTGTTAGTTATTGATTAGAGAATGACTTTGAAAAGGGAAAAGGGACAAGGACAGGCTCCGAGTCACTGCCAGGCAGGACCTGGCGTCATTGGAAGTCCCTTCCCAGGATGTCCCCTGGCACCTTACCTCTGTGGACTCCTCCTGTTCGTTTATCACTAAGAAAGCATCCTCGGTGGCCTGGCGCTTGGCATCCGCGATGGTCTGCTCCATCCGAGCCCTCTCGGAGGCGATCATCTCAAACGCCTTCTGCTCGGCCTCCGCCACCGCCTTCTGCACCTCCGACATGGCCTGGCGCTTCACCTCGTTCACGGCTTCTTCTGGAAGGAAAGAGCAGCTTCACCCGCCCGCCCGAGGAGCGGGACGAGCCTCAGAGACGGCAGGACGTGGCGGCGCGGGCATGGGGACACCCACGGGCGTGGGGGGACAAGGAGACAGGGTCAGCACCAGCATCACGCGCGCTGCTGGGAGCGGTGGGACCCACGGGCATCGGAGAGAAGGAGCAGAACGCACGGGCAACCCAGGATGGGGCCATCGCTAGCCAGATGTGCACGTCCCGGGGCTTTGCTGCAGCTGGGCTTCTGGGGTTCCCGCAGAGCGAATGTGTGGCACCTGTGTGTACCCCAACCCGTGCGGCAGAATCCCTGGCCGAGGCCACCAGCAAACACTCACCAGCTTTTTTCCAGATCTCTTCGGTGACGTAGCCCGTTCCTGAGCGGCTGCCGAACTCCCGCAAGGAATCTGTTGGAATAAGGGACACGGGGAAAGGTTGGCAGAGCCTCCTCCCACCCGACCGCTGCTTTGGTGCCTCGGTGCATCCCGGGACAGGGCAGAACTGACCAGCTAAAGCTCAAAGCAGAGGATTCCTACAGTTAAAGCCATTCATCAAACGCTCAGATGATAAATTACGATGTTTAATTAGTGCCTTGCATAATTTATGACACTGGATAACCCGTTTCCATCTCCTGGTACCCTATACCAACAGGCAGTGCTTATAAACACACGCCATCAAACATCGGCACTGCCCAGCGACGCGGAGCATCCATCTCTGTGTCCAGAAGTTTACATTAAAGGCAGCGCTTTCCATCCCAGGAGTGATTCAAAAAATCGATGGACAAACTGTCCCGCAAAGACCTCTTATGGGGAGAGGTGTACACACCCCCCAGCACCCCCCAGCCTGCAAAAGAGCCTGAGTGACAAACGGGGACAGTCACACGAGGACCCAAACACGGACTGGGCGAAGCTTTTCAGAAGCCTGGTCCCGTGTTTCTCTCTGCCTGCCTTTTTTTAAGGCTTCAGAATAACTTTCTGAAGGGTCAACCCAAAAACTGTTTCATGGCAAAGGCTGGAGGGAGAAGCAAAGTGCCCCAGGAAGGCGGTGAGGGTCATTCCAGCCCGTGGCACATCTGGGGATGCTCCTTGATAATCAGCCCTCGGTCCTACGAGGGAAGAAAGCACCAACAACGTTCCAAATTTATTCAAAAAATTAAATAATTACATTATATCACCTTTACCATGGGGCTCTATTTTAGTCACAATATACTTAAATACAGAAGGGCTAAAAGCTGGCGGTGCCCCTCAGGTTGTCACACACCCAGCCACCCCACGGGCTCGCCCCACGCCGCTCTGGGGCCACGGGGGCTCCGCTTCCGAGAGACTCAGATGAAAATATTCTATTTTAGTTCCTTCTGCTCCTGCACTCGTTACAGTTTTCCCAGGAAATGCTTGTTCTTGCTGATTGGGGACTATCAAACCTTGTTCGATCGCAGCTAAATCCGGGCTGGGCTCTGATTCGGATGGTTCTTTTTGACACACGGGAGGGTTAACTATTTTGCGTACAAACAAGCTGGATGTACATAAAATGGAGAGTTTTAGCTTGACATATATTATTATTGTTAGGAAACTTCCACCTTCATTACTGAATGATCAGGGTTGTGGTACTTTTTTTTTTTTTTTTTCAACATTTGATTTGCAGCGAATTTATTTGGATGGGAATTTGAATGACACCGAAATGCTTAAAATCAGCACTTCAGACTTGTTTTGTGTAAAGGGTCGAAATCTCTACGTACTGGAGGGGAAAAATCATCAGCTTTAATAAAGTTAAGTTGACTCATGATACAAAAATAGAATTAATAACTCAGGTAGCAGCTCTTACACTTAGAGCAGTCTCTGCTATTTTTAGAATTAGTAGACCTTGACATTTAGACTCCTTCAGGCAAGACAGGCTGGAAGGGGCAGAGGGGGGGAACCAACCATTTCTCCTGCCTTTTCACCCCCCAGTTTCTCAGCTTTGGATGAGGTTGGTGGGGTTTGGGCAGGAGGTATGGCTCGGTGACAGGGGAGATGCTCCTCTCCTGGCACCAGCAGAAGGTGCTGCTGCTGCCCAGAGATGCCCTCAGACAAACGCTGCTTCCAGGAGCTCAGCCAGCTCCTGTCCTGTGACCTGTCTCTCTCAAAAGCTTTGAGAGCAGCAATGAGCTGCTGAAGCACGTAATTTATAATTTGAAAATATTATCATAGAATTGCCAAGGTTGGAAGGGACCTTTCAGATCACGGAGTCCAACCATCAGCCCAACACTAACAAACCCACCACTGACCCATGTCCCTCAGCACCACGTCTGCCCGGCTTTTAAATCCCTCCAGGGATGGTGCCTCCACCACTGCCCTGGGCAGCCCATTCCAAGGCTTCACAACCCTTTCAGTGTAAAAATTTTTCCCAATATCCCTCCTAAACCTCCCCTGGCACAACTTGAGGCCGTTTCCTCTTGTCTTATGGCCTGTGACTTGGGAGAAGAGACCGACCCCCCTGGCTACACCCTCCTTTCAGGGAGTTGGAGAGAGCGAGAAGGTCTCCCCTCAGCCTCCTTTTCTCCAGGCTGAACACCCCCAGCTCCCTCAGCTGCTCCTCACATCGCTTTATGCCTGAAATAGCTTCGTGGTAATTAAACACCCACTTAAGAAGGTCCTGTCCCAGCTGGTGTCCCCCCCCCAGCTCACCGCTGCTGATGGAGTCGGAGCTGCCGGGGCTGTGCTGCCGGGAGATGAGGTCTCCCCCCGCCTTGCGCGGCTCGGCCGTCTCGCTGCACCGACGCTTCCAGTAGTTGAGCTCTTCCCGATCGGCCTCCTGACAGCGCCGCAGCACGGCCATCGAGCGCCGCGTCTTCTCCACCATCTCCATGATGCAGTTCAGAGCCTGCAGGGAGGAAGAGGAAGGCGTTTCTCAGTCTCGCTGCCCGCTCACGAGGTCACCTCCCAAATTTCTCCTCAGGGACCATCCCAGGAAGATGAAACACGAGGTCACTTCCCAGGAACAGGCTCTGGGCGCAGTATGTTGGGTGATGTGGTGCTCAGACAGGCGGGTGGGATTGGGACCATACCCACATGTGCAGCAGCAGTGCTGAGCACCACCACCTGGAAGGAGGTGATGACACCTGCACCATGGGGCTTTGGTCACCGTAGGAGGTTTAGGGCTGCACTTCTAAAGGTGGAGGTGAAAAAACCCCACTTTCCTATGGGAATAGGTTGTCCATGCAAGGCCTGGCTGTGGTCCTGGTGCTAGCTCTCCACAGCCACATCCCACCTCTACTGTCCAGCTCCCTGACCATCAGCTTTAGAGCATAAGCCAGTGCGGGGTCTCGCTGTGTTTGTGTCAAAGTGGAATTTCCATCCCATCTCTCTGCAGGAAACACTCCAGTGAAGTGCTTGGATGAAGAGCCTTACTCAGAGGGAAAAACCAGACAGCCTGCCAGGAGCACCACATCTTGCTGGTGGTACCTCATTGAGGCCCATAAGAGGTTGATAGCCCAGGAAAAAAAAAAAGTCTTTACAAAATAATGATGTGTTTCCTGATTCTGTATCCTCCACATCCTGGCTGCACATGGCACATCTGCAGGCTCACTGGGCCACCGCTGGCCTGGGCTGCTACAGAAAACACGCGTGTGGGGCCAAGGCTGAGTCTGGTTGCTCATGGCCATGCTCTGCAGGAGAAGCTCCCCGGCTCCAGAGACTACATCCAGAGGGATTTTGGCTTCCACTGACCATGGCCAGAGAAAACCTGCCAGGAAAGTGCTACTGCTCCTATCTGCCCTCCCCACCATCTACTTTCTTGTGGTGGCTTGTTCCTCTACAAGGGGCTTTGGTCACCGTAGGAGGTTTGGGGCTGCACTTCTAAAGGTGGAGGTGAAAAAAACCCACTCTCCTATAGGAGCAGGGTGTCCGTGCAAGGACTGGTGGTAGTCCTGGTGCCAGCTCTCCATAGCCACATCCCACCTCTACTCCCCAGCCCCCTGACCATCAGCTTATTCCTCTACAAGCCACCAGGAAAGAAAATAACAAACTGGGGCAGGACGAGCACTGGGCTGCTCCATCTCGTAGAGCTTCCCACCACCTCTGGCCATTCCTTACGTGATCCAGATGCTTCCACTCATCAGCCCACTCTCTCTCCGTTAAGCGGTGGTCCACCAGCTCGTCCTGGTATCCTCCATTCAAACCTGCAACAAACCACAGCCAGAAGAAGAGTGATGAGACAAAGCGATGGCTTTCAGTGCTGGAGAGGGAAGGTGGCCCCAGAGCAATAATAAAGAGCTTTACTTCCAGCTATGTATAGCTGGGATTTTAAAACTCATCTCAAGGAGGTGGCTCTACAGGGGCAATTCCAGACCGGTGCTTTTATCCCTGTCTGTGTCGCTGCCTCTGAAGTGCTACCATCCACTCCCGGGTCTGGGTCTGACCTGCCTGGGGAGCTGGGGCCCTTCTTGTACGCCCCCAGGAGCTCAGAGCTCGTGATTCAAATTGCCCAGTTGGAAACACAGCGTGCACCTCCCACACACCCCTGGAGAGAACTGGGACGGGGCAGGCTCTGCTCTGTGCTTTAGAGGTCTTGGAAAGGTTCATTTCCACTTCCCTACCCTCACTCTTGTCTGCTGGGTTGGCCTTACTCAACTCATGCGCTGGGTCCTTCCTCCTCATCCTTGGTGGCTCCAGCCTTTACGTGTATCCAGGGAAATACAAACTCTCAATCTTCCCATTTTTAACCTCCCACCATCACTTGTTTTCTCTGAATTCCCTGCAAAAATTCCCAGCCTTACACAGCTTTGGGTTCCAGTGGCCAAGAGGGACCAGTGCCGCAGCTCAGCTGCTGGACCTCCCAGCTCCTCCCACTAAAAAGCCCTCTAGGCCCTCTCACCGAGACTGCCGTGCCTGTCCCGAATCTCTCTGTGCTCCAACATCTTGCTGGGGTCCCTGTAGAGGTGGGAGGTGGCGATATCTTCCAAGGTGTAGTGCTGGAGGGGCGGCGGGGTGGGGTGGAACTGCCCCCCGGGGTTCATCAGGGGGATGGTGAGGGCAGGGCTGTGCCGGGGCGCGGGGCTGATGGTGCACACCCTCTTGGCCGGAGGCTCCGTCGGCAGCGACTCCCTCTCAAAGCTGTTCTCTTCCCTCCTGCAACCACAGCAGCAGACAGAGGTATTCCTTAGCACCGCATAAACATCCTCAGAAAGGGAAAAAACGCAGGTTTCAAAACAGTAGAGTTTGGGCAGCGATGATTTTATCAGGGAATTAAACCAAACATGCTCAACTTGGGATCAAATCCACGAAATGACCCCGTCAAAGTAAAAAGTTCAAGACGCCCGAGTGTTGTGATTCATTTTCCTGAGCATGACCAAATTAAAATTGCACAGTTTCTATGAATTTGAGGCATGTTCCACATAATTACATCACAACTTTTAACTGGGAATAAAAAGCGGTGAAAATGAACCGCATCCTTTCCAGCCCTGACAGTGCCTCCGTTCAACGCCTGGGGAGGTGGAGAACCAGGTTCTCCAGCTCAGGCTTTTCAGTGCTTCCCAACAAGTCCCTCTGGGACAGAACCTGCCTGAAAGAGGATCCCAACCTGAACTGACAGTGCAGGAGGAGCAATCATAGAATCATAGAGTGGTTTGGGTTGGAAGGGACCTCCAAGACCATTCAGTCCCACCCCCTGCCCTGGGCAGGGACACCTCCCACCACACCAGGTTGCTCCAAGCCCCCTCCAACCTGGCCTTG
>JAOXJK010000009.1:492007-512481 GCA_025774025.1 Xenus cinereus
AGTTCCTCCTCATGTTTAGGTGGAACTTCTTATATTCAAGTTTGTGCCCATTTCCTCTTGTCCTGTCCCTGGGCACCGCTGAAAAAAGACCAGCCCCGTCCTCTTGACACCCACCCTTTCAGTATTTATAAGCATAGGGATTGTGCTCTCCTCTCACCCCCACAGGCAACACTGCCTTTCACCTCCACAGCTCCCTGACCTCCCCCTCTCTGTCAGGGGTTTACTCGTACCCCCTCTGGGCCTGTCCCTACCTCAGCAACCCCCTTCCAACCCACATCCCGCGGGCACGGCCCGGAACCGCCCAACCGGCGCCCAACAGCGCTGCGCGGGGCCGCCCCGAGGGAGGAGCCCGACTCGCCCCCGGCCCCTCCTCCTGGGCCAGGCGCCGGCTGCTCCCGCGAGCCCCGACGGGGAAAAGGGAGCAAATAACCTAAATCAATAAACAAGAAGCTATACTAAGACCAATGAATCGCCTGGGCCGGGCCTTGCAGCAGAACAGGCCGCGCCTCGCTCACCCGCCGCCATTTTATCACTCCCCCCCCGCCCGCGAGGCACCTCCCGATTGGCGGAGCGAGGCCCCGCCCCCTCCCCATCGGCAGCTCGGCGCTCCGACGCCGGAAGTGACGCCCAGGCGCGGCAGGCGAGCGCCGAGCGGGGCTGATGCAACGCGGGGAAGGTCGGTGGGACCGGGCCGGGGGGGAGCGGGGAGGCCCCGGGACCGGGCAGAGCATCGGCGGGCTCCCGGAGGGGCTGGTGCCTCTGGTAACGCTGTCTCCTTCCCTGTAGCTGCCGCCATGGAGCCCGCACCCGGCCCCCAGGAGAAGTATCACCTCATCACCCGGAATCTGCAGGTACTGGGGTGGGGGGATCGGGGCCTAGGTGGGCCAGGAGGTGGAGATCGGGGCCTGGGGAGGGTGGTTCCGGACCGAGGCAGGCCCTGGGCGTAGCGGAGGGGAGCCCGGATCAGCGTCAGGACCCGACAGGAGCCCCGGGGACATGCTGCATGAATGGTGGGCCGGAGCCTGGGCACGGCTCGGGGCTAGGCCATTCAGCAGAAATGTTGTCCGACCCGCGTCCTCCCGCAGCGTGTTTCTGGGGAGGCTCAGCCCTACCAGATGTGTTGTCTTGGCCCTCCACAGGAGGTGCTGGGGGAGGATAAGCTCATGGCCATCCTGAAGGAGCGAGAGTTGAAGATCTACTGGGGGACTGCCACCACAGGCAAGCCGCACGTGGCCTACTTCGTGCCCATGTCCAAGATTGCAGACTTCCTGAAGGCAGGGTGTGAGGTAGGTGGCCAGGCTGGGAGCCCTGTGTGACTCTGTTACCACACCAGTGGGTGGGAATGTGCGTTTCCCCTGAGCAGGGTGGCACTAACTCTGTCCCCCTCTGTCCCAGGTGACCATACTCTTTGCTGATCTCCATGCTTACCTAGACAACATGAAGGCCCCTTGGGAGCTGCTGGAGTTGCGCACCCGCTATTACGAGAACGTGATCAAAGCCATGCTGGAGAGCATTGGGGTGCCCCTGGAAAAGCTCAAGTTCGTCCGGGGCACTGACTACCAGCTCAGCAAGTGAGTCCTGGGGCGTCTGGCCCTCTGGGGAAGGGAGAGCCTGACCTGGGACTCTGCTCTCCCTGAGCCTGCTCTCAGGCACTGTCATTCAGGGAACAAAGCGAAGGTGCCTCCAGGCCTGGGCTCCTCTTGCTGTGGCTAGAACCGGTGTTTATGTGAAGCGGCTCTAAAAGATGCCCCCCTCCCTGGTGCTCACAGCCCTGTCCCTTCCCACAGGGAGTACACGCTGGACGTCTATCGCCTCTCCTCCGTGGTGACGCAGCACGACGCGAAGAAGGCGGGTGCGGAGGTGGTGAAGCAGGTGGAGCACCCTTTGCTGAGCGGTTTGCTCTACCCAGGCCTGCAGGTGTGTTGTGGCGAGGCCGGTCAGCGGGACTGCTGGGCTGGTGGGGAGGTGCTGGGCAAAGCTGGGACGGCAGGGACACATGAGGCTGAATGCCAAGGTCATTATACTCCACCCCGATATTCCACCTGGCAGCAGCACAAAGCATAACCTGAACACAGGGCTGCTTTTACAGCGACTCCAGCCAACTGCAGGACAGCAGGCAGTCCAGAGAGCTCCCTTTCCCCATCAGAGGCTGGGCAGATCCTGGGGGATGAGCAGGACCTCCAAAGGCTGAGCGTGGAGTCTTGGGTCCAGTCTCAAGGCTGTGTGTGTCTTTCTGCAGGCCCTGGATGAGGAGTACCTCAAGGTCGATGCACAGTTTGGAGGAGTTGATCAGAGGAAGATATTCACCTTTGCAGAAAAGGTGAGGAATGGGTGTGTTTCTGAGCCTCCTGCGATGCTGACACCTGGCTCAGGGTTCAAACACTCACTAATCCCTTGGGAAAAGCGTGTCTGTGACTTTGGTTGGCACCACAGTGCCCTTTGCAGCTCCTGCTGCTGCTCTCGTGGTCTGCAGGGCTCTGGTGTGCTGCCAGTATCTCTGGCTGTGGCTTTCTGTGCCCTGTGAACTCACAATAGCTTTCTGGGTCCCCAATTTACTTGGAGCCAGGAGCAAACAGGGATTGTGGGTTAAAGCTGATCTTCAGAAGAGGATTGTCCATGACTTGCTTCCTTGCTTTTTCCCAGTACCTTCCTTCCCTGGGCTATGCCAAGCGCGTCCATTTGATGAACCCGATGGTTCCTGGTCTGACAGGCAGCAAAATGAGCTCGTCAGAAGAGGTTGGTCCCTGAGCGGTGGCTGTGGTTCAGGGGTTCTGCAGGGGGATGGGTTAATGGCTGGGAGTGCAGAGGCTGCACCCCAAGAGAAGGTGACATCTCTCTCCATTCATGCTGGGGTCTAAGAAGAAGTTGCAGCAACTCCAGCATGAGTTGTCTCTTTTGGGCGAGAGGTTGGGTAAAATGCTGCGGAAATCTCTTCCCGCAGGACTCAAAGATCGACCTTTTGGACCGCAAGGAGGTTGTGAAGAAGAAGTTGAAGAAGGCTTTCTGTGAGCCAGGGAACGTGGAGAACAACGGTGTCCTCTCCTTCATCAAGCACGTCCTCTTTCCCCTCAAGTCAGGTGAGGAGCTCCCCATGCTCGGGTGCTGGGGCTAGTTTTCCTGTGGGAAAGAGGAGGGGACAGCAGTGTGTGTCCCCTGAAGCTGGGTGGTTTATCCAGCTGAGCAGGGGGTGAGTCTCCGCTTGGGTTAATCTGAGCCTTAAAATCTGTGTGTTGCAGAATTTGTCATTCTACGAGAAGAAAAATGGGGAGGAAACAAAACCTACACGGCCTATGAGGCCCTGGAGAAGGATTTTGCTGATCAGGTGAGTGTCAGGAGGGACTGAACTGCTCCTGAGAGCGCTGCTGCAGGGCTCTCAGCAGCAGCGGGAGATGGAAATCCACACTGGGGGAGGTGTGGAGCAGAGCACGGCCCAGTGGCTGTGGTGGCAGGGTGCTGCTCACCGGGAGAGCCTGAAGGTGAGAGGACGTGGGGACAGCAGCTGTCCCGCTGCAGGACAGCACCACGTCAGCCACATCCTGGAACAGAGCAGCACTTTAACTGTTTTCAGCTGTTCCCAGCTGAGGCTGCAAGCGAAAGCGTCCAGAAGAGGGGCTTTGTTTTCCAAGGAGGAATGAGTCTTAAGTGCTGGAGTTCATCCCCCTGCCCGGGAGGAAACCAAGCAGGAACCCGTCTGTTTATCATGATACAGGTTGTGCATCCCGGAGACTTGAAGAACTCGGTGGAAGTGGCCCTGAACAAACTGCTTGACCCCATCAGAGAGAAATTCAACAGCCCGGAACTGAAGAAGTTGACCAACGCAGCGTATCCCGACCCTACCAAAGCCAGTAAGGAGGTGCTGGGAGCTCAGGGAAGTGGGGCTGGGTGAGAGAGAGTCCCTTCAGGGGCTGAGGTTAGAGAGAGGTCTGGAAACTTCAGTGTCAGGAGCAGCCCCGGAGAGCATTAGGAAGGGTGAGGAAAGGTCAACAGTGGGGGTGTTTGCCTGGCCTGGAGAGGACAGAGGAGGGACCATGCTGTCTGGTCTAGAGACAAGCAGCAAATTCAGGAAGCCCCAGTGCCAGCGTTTGGGGGTCACTGTGTGCTCCCCAAGGCCTGGCCAACTCCCTGGCTTTATGCTGAGTGGCACAACTGTTCCCTTTGCACTGCAGAGCCTGCAGAGAAGGGCACCAAGAACTCAGAGCCGGAGAACGTGGTCCCATCCCGGCTGGACATCCGTGTTGGCAAAGTGATCAGCGTGGAAAAGGTACGGGCGCAAAGGGGAGAGGGGAGTAACCTTCCCAGGTGGTGGCATGGGCACTCAGGGCATGTAGGGGGGCTCTGTCTCCTTCCCTGCTCCTCACTGTGCTTCTGCTTGGCAGCACCCCGATGCTGACAGCCTGTACGTGGAGAAGATCGACGTGGGGGAGCCTGAGCCCCGCACGGTGGTGAGTGGCCTGGTGCAGTTCGTCCCCAAGGAGCAGCTGCAGGACAGGCTGGTGGTGCTGCTGTGCAACCTCAAGCCCCAGAAGATGAGGGGTGTGGAGTCGCAGGGCATGGTGCTGTGTGCCTCCAGGTGAGGGAGGGGACGTCGAGGGGCCATATCCCTCCGGGGGTGCAGTCCAGACCCCTATCTCCCGTCCCAGAGCCCGGTGGTTCTGGGGGGCAGATGGGTGCTGCCTTGGGGTGACTCTGCTTCCTCCACACCCCTCCGCAGTGTGGGGGAGCCGCGGCAGGTGGAGCCCCTGGACCCGCCGGCCGGGTGCTGCGCCGGGGAGCGTGTCTACGTGGAGGGCTACGAGAGCGGGGAGCCCGACGACGAGCTCAAGCCGAAGAAGAAGGTCTTCGAGAAGCTGCAGGTGAGGGGCTGCGCCGGGGGCCTGGGCCACAGGTCAGAGTAGCTGGGGTTCCAGGCATTGAGTGGGGCAGTGCTTAGGGCCGCTGTCCCCACTTGTGTGACCCCAGATTAACTCTTTGCTGCTCAGTGTCCCCATTTGCTACTGTCAGCAAAGCCGTGGAGGAGACAAACCTCCCCACCGGCTGAGCGAGGCGCCACCGGCAGCCCAGACCTGACCCCGCCTCCCCTGCTTTGCTCCCCAGGCCGACTTCCGCATCTCTGAGGACTGTGTGGCCCAGTGGAAGCAGAAAAACTTCCTGACCAAGCTGGGGAGAGTCTCCTGTAAAAGCCTGAAGGGAGGGAGCATCAGCTAACAAGCGCCAGAGCCCCTGCTCGTGCCTCCTGCCTGGTCCCCTCCATCGCTCCAGCCAGGCTCTCCTCCCTGGTCCCTGCCATCTCCTCCCCAGTGCCCGGAGCCGGGGGCTCAGCTACGCGGGACCTGGGGGCTCTGGGACTGAATTTGCAGCCTCTCAACCTGGGGAAGCTGCCTCTGACATCCCGCTCACCCTGGGGCCTGCTTAGCCAGCGTCCGTGCCTCAGCCGTGGGCCAGCTCTGGGGACTGGCACCTGGGACCTGCGTGACTTGTGCCCGTGGCCTCGGGATCTACGCTGGGGCCGTCGGCTCGCTCCCAGTTGTGCCACAGACTGGATGCCTTGCCCGCTGGCCCCAACTGGGACAGCAGTGAGGGCAGAAAGGGAAGGCTGCTTGCTCGAACCTGTGTTGCTGCTAACAGAGCTGGGGGCAGCTGCCTGGCACCCCCTGCTCTGCCCGGGCACCCCCTGCTCCGTGCTCAGTCCCCCCCAGGGGGCTGGGGCTGCTGCTGGGGCTGCTCTTGGGCCAGGAGCCCGGGCAGCACCGGTGGGTCTGTCCTGAGCCCTTGGGGGGCACGGGCCTTGAACACTGACTCGGGAACCATCTGTCTGTCGTAAACCCAAATAAAACGTGAAGCTGAACGTGCCCGAGTGTGCCCGTCTGCCTGGGGGGAGGTGGCCAAGTTGGCAACTAGCCCCATTCCTGTGGTTTAGTGCTGCCTGAGCCCTCTGCTCCCCCTGCGTGGGCAGCGGGGCCGGGATCCAGCCCCCTTGGGGGGGGGTGGTCTGTGCCCACCCCAGGGCTCAGCATCGCTGGGAGGGGCTGCTGCCGCGCGTGGCAAGGTCGTGGCCAGGAAGCACAGGAGGCGGGCAAGCTTCGGTCATCATTTTTACCAGCCAGTACAGAGCTCTGAGCAGCTACTCGGCGGCAGAGGGTTGGTTGCTTTTGGTTTGGTTTGGTCGGTTTGGTTGTTTTGTTTTTTTACAATCAAAGAAATCAAAATGTGACCCGAGGTTACAGAAATGGAACTCGAGGCTCTACCCCAGGGTCTGAAGACCAGCTCCCGGGGCAGCTGGGCTTCCCCTCCACCCTGCGGCCAGCGGGCAGAGATCGGTGCTGGCCAAGAGCCCCCCCTCCTGCCTTTCCAGCAAGGGCTGAGGTCCTGGTCCCTCCCAACCAGCATCTCCATCCCCTCCTGCCTGCCTTCCCCGGTGGCCAAAGCCTTCCCCTTCCCGTGTCCAAAGTGCTTCGATTCCTCGTGGGCAGAGCGGCTTCAGCATCTTCATCCTCTGTGGGGCTGCTCGGCTCCGTACCCCAAACCAAGCTGGAGGGAGGAGGTGCTGGCTCTGGGCACGGGGTCTCCAGTCCAGTTTAAAAAAAAAAAAAAACAACAAAAAAAAGCAAAATAAAGCTGTAGTACTTAGGAAAGTGAAACCAACACCATTTTTGCATAAATATCATCAAGGCCATGGAGGCTAAGGCTGTTTGCTTCCTGTATTAAGTTAGTTGCCAGTTCCACACTCGTCCGTTGACCTGCCCAGGTCCCTGAGAGATTTGGATTCCTGTCCGCGGGGCACCAGTTCCTGCAGCTTCGTCCTTCAGGCCGTCTCTCCCCGTCCATCTGCAAGGCAGGAGGGAAGAGCCCATCAGCTTCCACGAGCCCCATCTTTCCACAGCCCTGCCCCACGCCTGGGCTCTCCCAACCCGTCCCGGTGCCACCGCAGCCCCACACACAGCCCAAGCGCTGCGTTGGGAGCCGACAGCTCCGGTGGCTATAGCGCGGGTGCAAACGCATCCCATGGGGGGGGGTCACCGGCCCCCCCCCCCCCCCCCAAGTCCCACGTACCTTGTGCAGGGAGGCTCTAAGCCGGTGGCTCTGTGGCATTCCTCCCCTCCGTCCCCGTGGCCGCCGTCCCTGCCGGCTCGCTCTTAGTCCTGCTCTCGTCGGCCGGCGCTGCCTTGGCCTTCCCGTCCGGCACGGGGGAGCCCAGCGCCTCCGCCTCCGGTGCCTTCGGGCTCAAGGGGGAAGGAGCCGGCCCCGGGCCAAGAGAGGGCTTCTTGGCTACCGGAGGGGGAATCTTGCCGGGTTTTCGGTGGGTCTGCGCCTTGCCGGGGCCCTGCTGGGCGGCAGCCGGGGCTGCCGAGCGCTGCCCCGAGAAATTCATCAGCTCGGCCACCAAGTTCCTCTTCAGGTCAGCCTGCGCCTCGGGGGACGAGGCCGTCTCGATCACCAGCTTCTTGGAACTCTTGGCGAAGATGAAGCTGGCGGTGGAGGCCGGGGACTTGTTCCTGGGGGAGAGCTGGCCGTCCCCGGAGGGTCCCTCGGGGACGGGCAGAGCCGCTTTGTTGCCCGGTGGCTTCTCGGCAGCCTCGCCAGAGGAGGACAAGGCGGCTGCCTTGAGGTGCACGGCGTGGTGGAGCTGGTTGGAAGGCACCGCGTCTTTGGCAGGAGGGGGCTGCCGCGTGGACAGGGACCGGCGGACGGGCTTTTGGGGTGCCAGCCGCTCCTCGGCACCGGCCCCGGCCCCGGCGGGGGGCTCCACGTTGACGGAGCGCAGCCGCACCATCTGCAGCAGCGACGGCGTGACGATGGGCAGGCTGGCGTCCTCCTTGGCTACGGGGCCGCTCTTGCTCCGTGACACTGGCTCCTTCTTGGCGTCCGCCCGGGGGCCGTTGGCCGCCTTCTTAAGGCTGGTTTGAAGCGGCGGAGCCGGAGCCGACGGTGGGGGGAGAGGCGGCGGCGGCGGCGGCACGGTGGTCTCAGGAGGGAGCTTGGTGGGGGAAGGTGGCCGCGGTGCCCCGGCCGGTGGCCCTTGCTGCTGGCTACGTGAAGAGACGGTGGCCGAGAAGGAGGAAGGTGCAGCCCCCGGGGTCGGTGCCGCTGTCTGCCCGGCCACCGGAGCCGGTGCGGCATCGGGCAGGCTGGACAAATAGGCTTCATCTGGAGGGGGGAAGTCCGCCATGGACAGGTCGTGCTCCTCAGGAGCTGGTGGAGGTGGCGGGGGCCAGGCAGCATCGGCGGGGGCCTCACTGGTGGCCTGGGGGCTCCCCTCCACCTTCTTTGCCGGCGGGGGAGGCGGGTGGTAGGCAGGCGGCGGCGATGGCGGTGGAGACTTGCTGCTGGGCTTGGCCGAGGGCTCCTGGCCGGCAGCGCTGGGTGCCGGCTGGTCTGGAGAGGGGAGGAGGGGTCCGGCGGGGGCCACGGGCTGCTGGGGCTTGGTGGGTGGTGGGGAGAAGGGAGCAGGCACCTTGGGGTGCGGCGGGATGATGAACCGGTCCGAGCGGCACGGCAGCGTCTCAGGGGGGGCCGGGTCCGAAGCCGAGGAGGAGATGGAGGTGAGGGAGGAGGACACGGAGAGCGCAGGAGACTGCAAGGAGCAGACCCGGTCCGACTTCGGGGGCTGAGCCCTGCCCGGGGACACAGAAGGGGGTCCCAGCCCCTTGGTGGGCAGTGTGGGTGTCCCGCTCTGGCTGGAGTAGCCGCTGGAGGGGGACATGGTGCGGTCAAACCCATCTGGGCAGCTCCATTTGGGCTGAGCCTGGGGCTCCCTCAGCACCACCGTCACCCCGGGGCTGCCCCGCGAGGCCTCGGGGGAGCTGGCACCGGCCAAGCTCTCGGAGCGGAGGCTGCTGGTCTCGCTCAGCGATGACGGGGAGAAGACCTCGTCCTCGGCCGTGGGGCTGAAGGGCTCGGGGCGCGGGGTCCAGGGCGTGCTGCTGTCCCGCTGGGACCGCCGGTCGGGCTTGGGGGGCAGCCCCAGCACCTTGGGGTCCTCCTCGGACTTCTGGTGCAGCGAGTAGGTCCTGCGAGGGGGGGCCGGGGGCTTCTTCATCTTCCTGAGGGAGACGCTACGGGTGGAAGAGCGCTCGCTGGCCAGGCTGCCCGTGTCCGAGCCCTCTGCCTGGCTGCTCGTGCTGTAGGCAGGGGACGCCCGGCCGCTGCTGGCCCCCACGGCTAGTAGCCCAGGGGCCGCGGGCGTGGGGCCAGTGGTGGGCTTGGAGCAAGAGCTGGCGAAGCTGGCAGAGCTATAGATGCTGACTTGGTCGGTGTCGGAGCGAGCAGCCACGTCCACCTCACCCCGTGGCCCTGCCTCGGGCTGCCCGGAGCCCCCCTGGGAGGAGATGGTGGAGCTGTTGGAGACGATGGTCTCCGTGGACTGCGAGTGGCTCCAGTTGTCGCTGGAGGAGGAAGGCTCACGGCTGCGGGCGCTGCGCTCCGAGAAGCGGGCAAGGGAGCGCACCGAGGCCGGGCTGGACGACACCAAGCTGCAGCGGCTCAGAGTCCGCACGCTGCTCCGTGTCAGGGCCACCACGTCCACCATGGGCGGCAGGATGGCGTTGGGGATGATCTTGGACATGTAGGTGCCTTGGGGCGAGATGGACATGACGGGGCCCAGCAGCTCCGGAGGGCTGGTGTTGGTGGTCATGCCCGGCACGGCCAGTGACTTTGGCCTCACCATGGGTGACAGTTTGGCCGCCGTCTTCCTCCCCACCAGCATGTCGTCATAGTAAACCCGGTCGATGTGCTTCTGCAGGGCCGCGTCTGCCTCCTCCAGGGCTCCCAGGCGGACGTGGGCACCCCCGGGGACAGCCAGGGGCTGCAGCTTCCCGTCGATGGTGGGGATGCGGATGGCATCGCCGGAGACCTGCCCGCCGTTCAGCAAGACCTGCGGTACCTGGTTGCCCTCGCGCCCCGCCGGCCCTCGCCCATCAGCCTCAGGGTGTCTCTTGCCTTCCCGGCTGTTCCTGAGACCTGGGAGAGCAGGGAGAGACGAACCCGGCGTGATCCCAAGGCAGACACACTGAGCCAAGGCAAACAGAGCCTGGGCAACGAGACCAGACCCTAAAAATCCCCCCCTCAGACTTACCCAGCTCCTTCTGGACGTGCTGGGGGATGCCCAGCACCGTTGTCCTCCTCTCCTTCCTCTTCTTGCCAGCCCTCTCCGAGGATTTGGGAAAGGAGTCGTGCGGTCGGAAGGTGGAACCTGCGAGAGGCACGAGCCGGCGTGAGGGGGGGCCTGGCCAGGGGGTCCCCAGTGTCCCCAGCACCCCCTCCACTGCTGGAGATTTCTCCAGGACAAGCCGAGCACAGGCGCTCAGCACAGCCCAGAGAGGCACCAGCAGCTGACAAAGAGCTGCGTGGTCTGAGCAGGGAGGAGACGCTGTCTGTCTGTCCGTCTGTCCCCCCTCGCCCAGCCCCAGCGCTCTGACTCAGCCAGAGTTGCTCCCTTCTCTCCAAGGGCCCCCAAATCCCTGCGCTGGCTCCTGGCCGCGCTGAGGCAGAGAGCCCAGCTTTCCTGCCATGCACCCCGGCACCCCCCCCGGCAACCTCGTACCCCCTTGGCTCGTGTCCCCCTTGTCCACGCAGCCCCCCAGCCGGGTACCTTTCCGCTGGATCATCTCGGAGCGGATGGAGAGGGCGTCCTCGGAGGTGCTGTCAGTGGCACAAGAGGCCGTCCGGCTCCGGAAGGACACGCTGTCATCCTCCAAGGATGCGCAGGACTGCGTGGGCAGAGAGGGGGCTCAGGCAGACCCCGGGCTGCGGGAAAGGAGCTGCCCCGGCCCCCGCCAAGGCCCCTTCTCCGCCGCAAACTGACTCCGCAGCCCAGCGCTGCCGAGACAAAAGCTTCTCCGAGGGCCAAAGGCTGAGTCAGCCACGCCGGCATCCAGAGTCCTCCCACCAGAGCGGGGCTGGGAGCAGCCCCAGGGACCCCTCATGGCCTTGTAGCCCCCCTGGAGAGCAGATGAGCTGGGGTCGGGTCTGCCAGAGGAGGACCCGAGGGAACCACCAGCCTTGCCGCCATGCCAAGCCGAAAATGTCCCCATGGCTGTGCCCAGCCCTGCTGTGCCCCAGAGCCCGGGGCTGGAGGACTGCCATGGCTGGGAGAGGGGTGCAGGGATGGGGCAGGGGGGGGACAGGGACAGAGAGGCAGCGATGTGACCACGCTGGGGACCCAGAGATCGCACATTTACCCCCCAGGCAACAGCACAGCTTTCAGTGACACCCCACCCCACCCACCCCCCATACCTCCAAAGCATCTCTTGGCACAGGCGGAGGTTGGGATGAGACACATCAGCGGGAACCACCGCCCAAACCCTCCACCACGTCACCCTGAGCCATCCCGGCTCCCCCCCCCGTGGCTCTGCGCCCCCCCAGGGACTCCCGGCCCTGTGCTTCCAAGGGGTTAAGGGGGCCGAGAGCCAGCGGGAGGCAGTGGCTTGAGCAAACATGGATGGCAGCGGGGTCAGAGCCCTGGGAAGCAGCAAAGCTCAGCTTGGCCAAGAGGGTGCGAGTTTCTCCTCGTCAGCAGCCAGGGAGGGGCCCGGCTGTGGGGCTGGATATGGCCAACAGACCCCATCACACCGTCCCGTCACCCCACCTCGCTCGGGGCTGCCAGGGGCCAACAGTGGGGTGGGAAGGGGGGGGACAGAGGGACGTGGGCATGGTGGGGGTCCCCGGGCACAGCAGGACACGCCAAGGCTGAGGAGGAGGACAGGGGCAAAGGGGATAATGTCGAGGGACAAACGGTCCCTTCCCACCCCACAAACCCCCCGGCCAAGGTCCTGCAGCCCCAGCTTCAGCTGGTTCCCCACTTGCTCCCAGCCCCCCAACAGCACCCAGGGAGGGACAGAGGGGCCACCCGGTGTCCCCTCACCCCCCCAGGGCACCCCTAGAGCACCGAGAGGCAGAGCCATCTCCTTGGCAGGGCTCACCTGGAGGCTGCTGGTGTCCCCGTGGTCCCAGGCACTTTTGGTCTGCTTCTGCTTCTCTGGGGAGGGAAGGCAGGGGGTAAATCCCTCCGGGGGAGCCGGGGGGGGGTCACCAGCCAGAGAAACGGCTGCCGAGTGCGGCCGTGCTGCCCGCACACCCCAGCCCCGGCTGGACTCCGGTCAGCCCCATCGCGCCGCCCACGCAGCCCGGCCAGCCAGGAGCGTCACCGGGGCCACCTCCGGGGTTGGGGGACACCTACCCTGGTGCTGCAAGGACTTCAGTCCCTGCTGAGCCTGGTTGTGCAGCTCCTCCAGGTGGGGGGGCCGCGTGCTGGGGAAGAAGACGTTGTCGGGACATTCCTCGCCCGCCGTGTACTGCACACTCAGCCGCTTCTCGGCCTCGCCCTTGGCAGCGCCTGCGGAGACAGAGGGATCAGCTGAATATCGCAGAATCTTAGAACAGTTCGGGTTGGAAGGAACCTTTAAAAGCCATCTAGTCCTACTCCCTGCCACGGACATCTTCAACTAGACCAGGTTGCTCAGAGCCCCATACAACCTGGCCTGGAATGGTTCCAGGGATGGGGGATCCACCACCTCTCTGGGCAACCTGGGCCAGGGTCTCACCACCCTCAGCGTAAACAATTTCTTCCTTATACCTATCTTCCCTTTTTTAGTTTAAAGCCATTACCCCATGTCCTACTGCAACAAGTCCTGCTAAAAACTCTGTCCCATCTTTCTTACAAGTCTTCTTTAGGGACTGGAAGGGGCTTGAAGGTCTCCCCGGAGCCTTCTCTTCTCCAGGCTGAACCCCCCCAACTCTCTCAGCCTGTCCTTACAGCAGGGAAGTTCCAGCCCTCCCAGCATCTCCGTGGCTGCTTCTGGCCCTGCTCCAACAGCTCCACATCCTTCTGCTGTTGGTGGCCGCAGAGCTGGAGGCAGCACTGGGGAGGTGTCTCCCCAGAGCAGAGCAGAGGGGCGGAATCCCCCCCCGGCCCTGCTGGCCACACTGCTGGGGATGCAGCCCAGGATGTGGGGCGTTTCTGGGCTGCCAGTGCACGTTACTGGGGCGTGTGGAGCTTCTCACCTACCAACACCCCCAAGTCCTTCTCTTCAGGGCTGCTCTCCAGCCATTCTCTGCCCAGCCTGGGGTTATGCTGGGCATTGCCCTGACGCAGGTGCAGGACCCTGCCCTTGGCCTGGTTGAACTTCATGAGGTTTGCAGAGGCCCACATGAATCTCATGGTTCAGTTTTATGTGCAGTGATGTGAAGAAATGTAGAGAAATCTCAGGAGTTCATTTAGCAACTGATTTTGTGGTATAAAACATTTAATATTGTGGTGATAGAGGAAATTATTTGTCCGTTTGCACATGATTTGAGGGCACACACACATACCACCACTCAAAACTTCGTGATTTTGTTAGTCACATAACATTCAGTGTTTCTACCATAGCTTCTCTCAAATTTGATTTTGATAGTATATAGAAGTATGCCTGCCACCACTGTAGTTGAAAACAAGTGTGCATCGTCTGGCTTTTAGACTTCTGAGAAATCATTTATCTGTTTTCTCATATTTTGGGAAATAGGAACTGTGTCATCCCTGTCCATGTCCTCCCCTCAACCTATAATAGGCATCAACCATAAATTTCTATTGTCTTTACTAGGAGCTGGAAGGGATGAACTTACCCTTATTCTTGTTGTGAACACTGTATTTTTACAGCTCTTAGTTAGGGAAGGGATGATGTGTATTTGTAAACATTCATTTTATTATTAGACTGCTTCTGTTGTACTAGATTTTTGTTATCATATAGCTGGTCTGTAAGCTCTGCAGCCTCCTGAATGACACTGTCATAGCAGTTAAACACCGGGGTGCCTAAATAAGTGTTTAAAAAAAAAAATCTTTAAAGTTCCTAGATCATGTGATGATTTTGTGTAACTTAATGCGTGACTGGGTTGAAAGCATGTTGAATTGTTCTTTCCTTTCCTAGGCTTACTCGTAGCCTATTGCCATAGATTTGATATTCAGGTGCAGTCGTCCAGAGTCTATTTTGTAGCCTGCACAATAGGTATGTATCACAGTGACGCCTTAACAGTATCTACAGAAGTTGTTCCCTTTAAAAGTATACCATTGATCTCATATTACATACTTCAGTTTTATATTCTTCTTCTCCCTTTGCTAAAAATATTTCTGTTTAATAATACTTTCAAGGCCAGACCTTCTGTCACAAAGTTTTATGATGTCATTTTCCTGGTCTGTTTTGTCTGCTGTATATATGCAGAGCTTTTTGTTATCATGGTTTGTCTCGCTATAATATATAATAATCTGCACTGTCTTTATACATGCCTGGCTACTCATTTCTGGTTTCTCAGTTCATGAATCTTTGCATTTAATACGTATGAGAATTCAGGTTCAGGTATATCTTCCTTTGCCTTTGTTCTTAACTTCTCGTGTATTCTTAAATCTGTGACCTGTGATGCAATGAATTGTATTATGATCGCTGTAACACCTCCAAATTAGTTTTCTTCTTTAGTTTTTAGAATACACAAAGTTACATGCCCTGGACTTAAAGATGACTGGTGAATAGGATCTTACAGATTTCTGTTGGCTTTGTTACAAAGTGTGCCAGCGAAGACTTAAGATGCTTGCAGTTAATAGCATGAAAAATTTTAATGAAAAAATGCTTTAGAAATTCTTTTGAAAAAATAGCAAGGTTCTTGAAGACTTATAGCCAAGTTAGAGGGATGCTTTTATTTCAAAGTACTAAATATTAAATATTTTCCTCTCAAATATACTTAAATGAAACTGTTGTCTTACCTGGTACTTTCACAGAAATTGATGGGAAAATCGTGTACTGATGAAGAGTCAGCAGTGCACTATTGCAGGAATTAAAACTAACCACATACAGGGCTGTGTTAGGAACACTGAGCACTATGAGAGAAGCGAGTATTCCCCTCAGTTTGGCAGTTAAGACATTAACCAGGATTCCTTGTGCAAGACAGACATTGACGTACTGGAGAAAAATGCAGTGGAGGCCATGAAGATGGCTGAGGGCTGAAGTCTGAAGTACATGATTTTAAAAGAAGAGAAGGCAAAGAGGACATTCTGTTGCTGTCTACAGCTACCTAATGTAAGGATGCAGAGAAGACAGACAGACTTTTCTTACAGGTGCACAGGGATAAGATGTGAGGCAATGGACTTAAATCACAAGAAGAAATATTTCAACTACATATAAGGAACTGTCACTAATAATATACTCTGCCCTGAAAAAAACATTTTTGAAGAATTGAAAAAGTTATTGAGTATTCTAATCATAGAATCATTTAGGTTGGAAAAGATCCTTAAGATCGAGTCCAACCATTAACCCAGCACTGCCCAAAACACTACTAACCCACATCCCTCAGCGCCACATCAGCCCATCTTTTAAATCCCTCCAGGGATGGTGACTCCATCACTTCCCTGGGCAGCCTGTTCCAAGGCTTGACAACCCCTCCTGTGAAGAAATTTTTCCCAATATCCATCCTAAACATCCCCTGGGGCAACTTGAGGCTATTTCCTCTTCTCCCATTGCCTGTTCCTTGGGAGAAGAGACGGTTGTATAAAGCGAGGTCTCCCCTCAGCCTTCTTTTCTCCAGGCTGAACACCTCCCAGCTCCCTCAGCTGCTCCTCACAAGACTTGTGCTCCAGACCCCTCACCAGCTCCGTTGCACTTCTCTGGACATGCTCCAGCCCCTCAATGTCTGTCTTCATCTGATTATGAGTAAAAATAATTTGGATTTAGCTTCATTGTTCTGAAAATGTAATTGAAAATAATTACTTTAAGCCATCCTAGCTGCTTCTGTTCTACTTAATAATTTTTGCAGAATATATGCAGAAATTAAGTAGAAAGGAATAGTAAATTATAACATACAGCTTGTTTGTTGTTAGTTTGGGGGGTTTTTTTGTGGTGTTGCAGGTTAGTAAGAAACAGCCAAAAACCAGGCCAAACAACAAGCATGTGTTATAATGGTTAAAATAATTGTCTGTCTCTGACTTCATAAAGACAGTATGAGGCAAATTATTTCATGTGTTTGTTTTGCCTTTCTCAAACTGCTTAAGGGAATGATCTAATTGCCCAGGATGGACTATGCCGATCACGCTGCTTTCACAACATGTTATTATCAATAGAAAGACTGTAGTATCTCCATTAAGTAAAGCACTATTCCAAGTTTACATTGTGTATATAATGCTTGTGTCTAAAGAGACCTGAAAAAAATCTGGAGATGCTGTTTTACATATTTCTTGAAAAAGTTCCTGTTAGCATGCTCATCTCACTAATTATTTAGTTGTTATTGAGCAGGGCTATATTGAAGTAACTTTTTTCCTGGGTTTATTTCCTTCCAGCATATGGCATAGGCCTCCTTGTGACCTTTGTTGCCCTGGCATTGATGCAGATGGGCCAGCCCGCCCTCCTCTACCTGGTGCCCTGCACTCTTCTCACCAGCTTTGCCGTGGCTCTTTGGAGAAAGGAGCTTGCAATGTTCTGGACGGGCAGCGGCTTTGCGGTGAATACCAGTTTGATATGAGTGTCTTCAAGAAATACTAATATTATAAAAACCTAACTAGAATTAAAGTTGAGTAAAATATTGCAGTATTATCAAACAAAACCAAAGATTTTTGTTCTGCTTGATTGTTTGCTTTCTTACATACTTTTTTTTAACCTCATTAAGGTCTTCTTTCTTTTAACATTTAAATTTTTGGCCACCTAAACTGGCTAGTGAAAAGTAAAGTAGACCTTGTCTGTCCTTCTTGATTCTGCCTAATTTTACTGGTTGGACCTCTGTTGAAATTATTATTATTGTTGTTACTGTTGTTGTATTATAGAAAAGATAACATTATATTATATTACATTATATTATATTATATTATATTATATTACATCATATTATATTATATTGTATTATATTATATTACATTACATTAAAGATGTCCTTAAAATATTTTTCTTCATATTTTTTCACAGCCTACTGCTTTTGAAGGTAGAAATCTAGTTCAATATAGTAAATTGTCACTTAGTTTCACTGTGGAACAAATTAAATTAATTTGATTCTAAAAGAAATAATTCCTATTGTGATGCATGATTATAGATTTTGAATAATTACTTGAAGGACAAATCTATCAAGCCAGAGGTTCACCCCAGTGAGTTTTATTTATTATTTAATTATTTATGATAAACTTCACAATTTTCCTTTAGAGAACTGAATTTAATTATTGGAAAGATATTTGAGATCATCTGAAATGTGATGAAAAAGTTAGCAGTTGTTGTACGCTGATAGTAAGGGTGGGCAAAGCCAGAGAATGAAGAAGTGCCAAAGTGCTGTTTGTCTGTTCCTGTGTAACAGCAGAGCACATCTGAAATCAGCAAGGAACAATCGGGCAGAAAGCAATTAAGCACATTTCTGGAAGAAAAATCCCTTTGTATACTGTAAAACACAAAGACAGGGTAACAGTATGCATATGTCCACTACTGGAGAATGATAAGAGAGATGGTGGACCTTTAATCTTCATCTTGTATGACCATCACACCTCGTAACCGGGCACCAGTAATTCTTGCTTTCTGTCTATTCTGACTGTTATCTTCCATTTGCAGAAAGACCTACCTCAGCCTCCCTTGGTGATCGCTCCTGTCAACTGCCCTGAGCTTCCCAAAGACAGTAATGTACCAGCCTCACAACAAAACACAGAGCAAATGACCAGTCCTACCCTCCATGTGAAGGAGCTGCATGGCCCCACCTCGGCTGCGGAGGAGCCGGCTGATACCGACACAAAGATGGACCAGTCAGAAATTTCTGTTGCACAGAGCGAGGAACCAGCTGGTCAGAATAAGGACGACCTTGAAAGCAAATGCCTAAATGCAGAGCAAAAACAGCTGGAATAAACAATGTGATAAGAACTCATTATCTTCCCTCACAAACATATCCATATAAAACCAGTATGTATTTAGGACTGGTTTAGTAGTGTTTGTGTCCATTGAGGAACCTCACTGGGAGTCTGATCATCAAATGCATCAACGAATGTTCTGCCTCCAGCTTCGGTACAGCTATACACTTCAAACATCTTTCTGAATTATGGTGCTCTACAAGGGTTCTAATGTACAGATTTCAATTATTTCATTTTACTAGTGAATGCCTTTGACCGTTCCATTTTCATTATACCGGGATAGTATTAAGAGTCTTTATTTACACAATGCTCTGTGCTTGTGTGGCTATTCTGCTGCTTTAGCATAGTGTAGGTTAACATAGAGGAGAAAAGCATTGAACAAGTCTGCTACAATGCTTAGTTGAGAGAAACATGATACTTTTTTTAGCACTTTCCCTGTTGTGACCTTTTACTTTACTTTTCCCTTCTTGTCAAAGCCATTGATACAAGGGAATGCTTTAGTATAAACTGACATTCAGGAAATGCAGAGAATGGTTCAGTTACCAGCCTCTGAAAGGATTTATACTACCATGGTGCATTAAATGCATCTCTTAACTTTTTTGTCTTTGTTTTTACTTCCAGGTACCTGGGTTGGCTACTAGTCTAGTTTAAAAGGCAGGATGAATGGAGCTACAGGAAGCTTTCTAAACACTCGTATGAACTCTAGGGGCCATCTCTGAAAATAAATAGTGTTTGTTGCAGAACACTGGAAGCAAAACCATATTGAGAATGTTAAATGTTTTAGAAATAAAATGCAAACCAAATAGGTAAGAAAGTAGGTAGCAGCACTATACTGAGCTTAGTAGGCAGTCTTTTCATTGGGAAAATGTTAAAGTCAATCAGTAAAAGCTCATATGTTTGGGGTTTTGAGCATCTACTTGTTATTTGTTTAAGCAATATAATTTCAATTTCTAATTCTGAAGAAAATAATCTGGTGTATTCATTTCCAGGAAAGCACATATGGTGCTACAGTCAGTTGTGATTTAAAGCTCCTTCTTCTCAGTAACTAATCAACTGCCTCATGTTTTGTCTTTGCCCCAAGAGTAGCCAAAGCATGGCCGGTCAGGTTCTGGAATGATCCAGCCTATTATTTTGCACCTCTTGATATATCTCATTGTGAAGGACTAAATTTGTGAATTCAAAACTTCTTGGGGTGCAACTGGTCTTACTTTATTTTCCTGAAATTATGCGCTTTCCTGTATTGCATGATTGAGTCTTTTATGTATCGGCTTTAGTACACATAGAGGGATGATCTGATTTGCATATTATTTATTCCATCTAAGAACATTTGGCTTTATCAAATGTGTCTGTCCTATACTTAAACTGCAATCCCAGAAAGCCTCAAACACTTCACATTGAAAATTAAATAGAAAATGGAAGTATTCTAGGATCGTAATGGACCTTAATGGAAGATGGTAGTAGTAAAGAAATATGGTTTTCAATCTTCTCCTTAATGGACTATGTTACTTTTGCCAGCAGTAATCTGAACCAATTGTTACTAATAAAAAGCAGCAGAGACATTTTACTAAAAACTTCAGCCAGCTCGATTATGCCTTAATTTAAGTCATTGTATAAGTATGTATATTAAATTTAAAAAAAAACTTGTGTTTAAATAATGAACTTGACAAATAGCAAGAAAACAAGTTTGGAGACTGATTCAAAGATCTATGTTTATTTGCCTTGATTGTCTTTCAGTCATAATGTTATTTGGAATAGTTTTTTATATACTTAAAAGCCAGTAGCTTGTTGATAGAGCATTTTGTTTTATCATCTACTTGAAAGTGTATTTTAACATTTGTTCTCATGTTGTGGGTTAGGGAACAGTTTCTTTCTCAAGTTGTTTGTAACTCAATTAAAATGGAAGAATTTGTAACACTTAACTTGCAGGCATTTAACAGTTGCTTTGTTCCCATTACATGCTAGATAGGTCTGCTTGGAGCAGGTGCTTCACCTTATGTTTCCAGGGCTTTCTATCTATTTTTAAGTGTGATATTTTTTTTAAATTAGTTTTCTTTCCGAACTACAAAGATCGATTTGGAAAAAAAACCTGATAGCTACTCAATGCAATATCTCCAGTTAAAGTATGCAAACTGGCAATAAGTTACATACTTTGACTGTTCCAGTACTGTACAAATCAGGTGACCCTGGTGCACCAGTTTGGCTGTGACTGTTTGGACCCTGATCCTGGTCAGTTCAATTACCTTCTTCAAAAAACAAGGCTGTGCTTCTGTGTCTTTCAAAAATCACCCTGACCAGCTTAATGTAAAACTTAATGTTGTATAGGAAAATGTGATTTTATTTGAGTTTGCAGATAGACATTCCACACCAAACTTGAGTTAAGGTATTCAAAGTAATGCAAGTAATGTTAAAAGTAATGTTGACGTACTTTGTGTTTACATCTTTTACATACTAAGCCTTTAGCTAACTATCTAAAAATTCAATACTAAGGATTCTGTTTCTGAAAACTTGTGTGTGTTTAAGGGAAGCACTTGTTTTAGTCAAACATCACCCCTACCCCTCCCACACCTCCACTACCCCTGCAAAAAAAAAAACCTAAACCAACTCCACTAAAAAGAAATAAATAATAACACCCCACCCACCCACC
>JAOXJK010000009.1:514449-531142 GCA_025774025.1 Xenus cinereus
CACCGCCCGCTGCGGGTGGGCGAGCACCCGATGCGGGGGCAGGCGGGGGTCCTGGCGGGCAGGGGTTGTGTAAGGACAAGGCGCCGCTCCTTTCCCCCCCTCCCCATCACTCACCCTTCTTCTTGAAGAAAGCCAGAAGCGAGGAGAGGTTCCTGCCCATGAAAACCACCATGGTGGACGGGGAGCTGGTCTGGTCCCCACGTGGGTTCCGTGGGTCCCCAAGGGGGCTCCGCCACCCCCCACGGAGGCTCTGCCTATTGTGCCGGGGTGGCTCTCGCCCAGCCGTGAGGCGGCGAGGCGGATGCTGGCAGCCCCAAGCTCCCTCTCTCCGTCCTCATCCGCACGGCAGGAGGATGCTCGGCCGGGTGAAGAGACTCCGGCGCAGCTGCCTGACCCTGGGGACGGCTGCGTGGTGGCAGGAGGGGACAGCCCCAGCTGCGCCCACCACACTCCTCAGTCACGGGAGGAGGAGAGCGGGGGGGGCCCCTCCTCTGGCCTCCCCACTCACCCCCAGTCCTCCCGCCTCCTCCCACGCACGGCACGGCCGGCAGGGATCCATCCTGTCGGGCTCAGGGCTGGAATTTCCCCAACTCCCCCCTCTTCCCCCCCTGGCACCCCCCCATTAACTCCCCCCGGGACCCTCCTTGCTTGCTCCCCACTGGGCACAGCATCCCTGCAAACCAGCTGCTCGCTTCCACAACAGTGCATCCAACTGGGAGGAGGTGGGAGGCTTTTCCTCCGGCCCTTGGGATGTGTTGGCATTCCCTGTCCGTCCCCAGTGCCCCCCAGGACCCGGTGCCCACTGTGGTCCCCCCTCCCCGGTCCCTGCCAGGGAGAGCCCTGCTCCCAGCACTGCTCAGCCCGCAGCGGGAGGACACGAGCCATCACGGGGCAAAGGGTGTTTGTCCTTAGGGACCGGGCGTCCAGCACGGCTACGTCACGGTCACAAGAGCTGGCAGCACTGGGGCAGAATGAGGTCTCGGACCAGTCTAACCAGTAGCTCCAGCTGCTGGCACAGGGGCACGTGAAGGCAGGGGAAGAAATGCCGGGCGGTCAGGCACCGGCACAGACTTTGGCACTGACAGCCACCCGTCCCCACCGCACGAGGTGCTGTGCAATGCCTCGGACAGAAGGGGAAATTGCCTTTTCCATGAGCTCCGCGTGCCCAGCACCTCAGGGAGCACCATCCCTCCCATTTCCAGGCGTTTGGCCCCAAAAGGTGAAGAGCTCCCATTATTTACGCAGCAGGAAGGGTCGTCCTCGTGCCAGCCGGGGGCCAATGTGTCCAACCCTCCTCCCCCTGCCCTTCCAGCTCCCCAGGGGCTGCTCACAGGTTTAACTGCAGCAGGACAGAGGTTTGGCTGCAGACGGAGCAGCGTCACCCAAAGCAGAGAGCGAGGGTCCCACCAGGCACTGAACAGCCCGAGGGACACTTTGACCTTGCAAAGGGCAGTTCGGCGTCCCCGGCCGGGCAGCTCTGGGCTTCGGGAGGATTTCTCCCCCTGCATGCCCACAACAGCACATACAAGCAATGCCCTGCAGCCCCTGCTATGCATAACCCAGCACCCTGCCTCCAGCACGGGCAGGACCGGTCCCCGCTGCCCACACGCTCACCCAGAAGGTGCCGGCGGCTGCAGGCAGACGCTCCCCAGCTCTTTTCACAGCACAAGTGGAAAAGGGACATAATTAAAGGGCTGAGGATGCACAAAGCGGGCGGCCACGTGCTGTGCTGAACGCTGCCCTCTCCTCCCCGGGCAGCCCATCACGAGTCCCAGCGAGGGCCAGGGCGACGGTGGGCAAACGCAGCCAAGAGTGACACCAGGTCCATCCCTCTGGGATTCATCCAGCTCTGCCTCCATGGACGGGACTGCACCCGGGAGCCCCCAGCACACCACCAGCAGATTTGCAAGGCAGATAAAGGGGGACAGTCCCCTCCCCGTGCCACCAGTCCAGGGCACAGGCACCGCTGAGCTTCAGCCCTGACCTTCCAGCACACATGGAAGCTGCTGCCCGGGGCTGTGAGGACATTCCCGGGTGCCAGCAGACAGACCCAAAAGGGTCTCGAGACTGTCCCTCGCTGATGGAGACGTGTTCCCCTCCCCAAGCGTGGGGAAGGAGAAGCTCAGCATCGCTGGCTGCAATCACCCCAAGGATAATCCAGGCAGGATGCCGTGGCCACCACCCACAGCGGGAGCAAGAGCCCGGCCTCGGAGGAGCCTTGTGCCGAGGGCTGACGCTGGGGAGCGCGGCGGCGTGCGAAGAGCTGCCTCCACTTCTCCTCCCACTCCCTGCGACCTTCGCTACCGCGTCCTCCTCGCCCGGGCGGCCTCACCCCGGTTCTGTCAACACATGGCTAAACCTGCTGCAAAAGGGACTGGAAAAGGGGAGAAGCCAGGAGGGAGAGAGGTCTGATCCTGAGGCAGAGGCTGCAGAGCTCGGTGGGCCCAAGGAAGCCGCCGCAGCTGCAGCTGATGCCGGTACCAACACGCCCGGTGGGAGCTGGCGTCCCGTCCCTCGTTGCATTCCTTGCGACGCGCCCTGGATCACCCCGTCCCCTCCAGGCTCAGCAGCGTTGATCCGACACACGTGCCTCGGCTGCACGTGGCAGCGGGATCCTCCCGGAGAAGGAGCCAGAGGCCTCTCGGGGCCGGGCACTCTCTCAAGGACGGTCTCCCTGCCTCGGAGCTGGTATCCACCACCACCACCAGTGCTAGGGATGGTCCGGAGGGAGCAAAGCATCCCCACAGCAAGGCAAAGAGACAGGAAGGGGCAGGGAACCCCAAGCATCATGCCTTCAGCTCTGCCTGCTCCAGCAGGGTTGGAAGGCGCCGGGATGGGAATGGAAAGAGCTGCACTGGGAGAAACTGGAGCTGAGACCCTGAAGGAACACGGCTGGGACCGTACAGCCCTGGACCAGCGATGCTGCAAGCGGGATACAATGCCATCCCAGCTCCCTCCCGGAGCTGGCTTAGCCACGATGCCGCTCTTCCCACCGGGAGAGCGGGAGGAGGAAATGCTGGCTCCTGTCCCCCTCCTCGCCAGGCCTGTGCCTCCTGCAAGCAGCAGGTTGGGCCGGACTCAGCTGCAAAAAAACATCCATCTCTGCCTGCACGGCACTGCCCCGACTTGCCTTCTCCCTGCGCAGCGGCGGGTCCTGCGGCAGGAGGCAGGGAACAGGCAGCGCAGCTCCACCACCACTGACTCACCCCAGAAAAATGGGGAGGAGGGGGGAGCTGGCAGGCAGGAGGGAAGGGGGCTGCGAGGTCCCCAGGAGAGGAAGGGGGGGTGAACCTGCCTGCCTGTGTCCTGCTCTATGGGATGGAGACCTGCCCCCCTTCTCCCAGCAGTTGGGACGGTGCAGAAGGCAGCGAGAAGACCCCCTGCCCCATGGGATCGATGTTCTCCCACCGCTTTGGGGCTCCTTCCCACCATTGGCCACCACCATCCACGTGAGCACCGAGGCTTGGGGACCCCTCTGCTCCCCGCGCTGGAGAGGGGACAAAGAGGGACTTGCCTGCGGATGCCAGAAGTGTAGATAACACCAATGGGCTGCACCATGAACCAGCCCCAGACCCCTAGGGAACAGCCAGCACAGGGACCGTGCCATGGCCACAAGAGTCCCCGTGCTCTGCTCCAGCATCCAGCCCTTCTGCTCTGGGATCCAGGCCTTCTGCTCCAGGATCCAGGCCTTCTGCTCTGGGATCCAGCCCCTCTGCTCCCTCCAAGTCATCCTCTCCCCTTGCAGCACAACCAGCCCGTTCCCCAGCTGACAGGATGGAGCAGGCAGCTCTGCTGGCATCTCCCCATCGGGAACGCCGCCGCCTCTTCACGAGCCTGAGCCCGTTTAGCTTTCCCTTGGGCCCATCACCTCCAGCTCCGTGGTCCTGGCACCCACCTCTGCCACCCTGGTCCTTGGCTAGGGAGGGAGGCTGCGTGGCCAGCGACCCTGCTGGAGGCAACCAGCCCGGCCACCCTCACTCCCTGAGCCCTTGTTGTCTCTGCACAGGATCCGTGCCCTGGACACTCCACGGGACTGTGCTCTCTCCAGGCAGGATAAGAGCACAATAATATTTACTGTGGCTCCGGCCACGCAGCCCCCCGCTGCCAGCCCAGGGGCTGTAGCCCGCCCTTGGCTCACTCGGGGGCTGCTGCTTCGGCCAGGAAAACATCTCCGCAAAGCAAATAAACACGACCCGATCTGCACCGCTGGCTCCACTCTCAAACACGATCCCACGCAGAGGCAGGAATATACACTCCATTTCAAACGGGGAAACAAACTTGAGCCTGTTTCTTCCTCTAAATCGTAGGGCAGAAAACTGCCCTGCATGGCCCCAGCGAGCCAAGGGGCCGCGGCAAAGGAGCCGGTGTGGGGTGAAACCCCGCTCGGAGGAGAACGGTCACCCCGATGGCCACCCCCAGGCAGGGCTGCCGTCACGGCAGGAGCACGCTGGGCTCTGCGACGGGGCTGCGCTGCAGCCGGCTTGGCCCTGACCTCGCTGCTGCCCGTGTGGTGACGTGTGACATTGGCCATTCCCAACCCTACGTTATCTCGGACCCTGGGCGAGGGTCTGGCAGCACCCCACGGCGGGGGTCCCGGCACCGCAGAGGACGGCAGGACGCCCCCCCTCATGCCTGACTGTGCCCCCACTCCCATCCTTGGCCCCTGTTCCAGCCTCCGTCCCACCACATCCCCACCCTGCACCCGTCCCCTCCCCGGGAGAAGCCACCAAACAGGTTTGAAGGTAAATAACAGCCTTTCCCCGGGCCAGGAGCCGGATCCGGGCGGGAACGGCCCAGCTGGGGAGCGCGGGGCGGGAGAAGGCGGCGGGCAGAGCCTCGAGAGCCACGCGGGGCCACGGAGGCAACGCCGACGGCACACATGGCCGGGGACAAAACCCCCCCGGCACCTCCTCCTTCCCCAGAGCCGTGCCAAAGTCCAGAGGTTTATCACAGCCCTGCTTCACCTTCCCTGGGTGTCCTCTCCTCCCGTGCACATGCGCCGTTTCCCCGGTGCCCGCAAGCTGGCTGCGTCCCCCACGGCGCGTGCCGTCATGCCCGGCGTGTTTGCAGAGCACCCAAGGGTGCTGTGGAGATGGCAGCCCTGCCTGTCACAGCAGGTACCCGGCTCCGACGCAGGAGCCAACCCAGCAGAGGGATTAAGGACAAGATCTTGCAGGTTGTTTTGCTTCCCCGTGCCGGGATCCACCATCCCGCAGGCGGCACCCAGCCCCGCTCCGGCCCACGGAGCAACAGAGGATCTGCCCGTCCTCCCCCGGGAATGGAGACGGACCCGGTGATGTGGGATCAGGGGAGGAGATGGGAGAGGAGCCATCAGAGATCACAGAATCACAGAATCACGTGGGGTTGGAAGGGACCACTGGAGATCACCCAGTCCAACCCCCTGCCAAAGCAGGGCCACCCCAGAGCAGGTCCCACAGGAACGTGTCCAGGTGGGTTTGGAATGTCTCCAGAGAAGGACACTCCACCACTTCCCTGGGCGGCCTCTTCCAGGGCTCTGCCACCCTCAAAGTGAAGAAGTTCGTCCTCATGTTTAGGTGGAACTTCTTATATTGTGCCCATTTCCTCTTGTCCTGTCCCTGGGCACCACTGAAAAAAGACCAGCCCCATCCTCCTGACACCCACCCTTGAAGTATTTATAAGATGGGAGAGGAGCCATCAGATGGGGCTGGGGCTGCCCCCAAAATGGGGTGGGTGGGGGACAACCAGCAGCAGAACGACAGTTCCCTGCCTCTTGGTGACAGGGGCGGCTGCCAAAGAGGGCACGGGCAGGCATGTCGGAGCCGAGCGCTGGAGGCAGCTGCCTTCCCGGGACACCCACGGATCCCCCCCTCCCCTGCTCCGGCACCGCTCCAGGGGCACCGGGAAGGGCTCAGCCCTCCCAGCCTGGCGGGAAGATGCCGGTAGGCGAATCCGGCACGCCGGTGTGCCGGGCTGGCGGTGCCGGGAGAAAGCGCCTGTGTAAATCTCGGCTCGTCCCCCGCCAGGGCGGGCCCCCTGCCCTTATCTGCTCCCCCGGCTGTTTGCGGAGCCGGCCCCGGCGTGGGTCTGGCACGAAGAGCGGCTGTGAAGAAGAGAAAAGACGCCCAGATTTACTCAGCCCACCCCGGAGCAAGAGCAGGGCACCGGTGCCGGCTGCTGGGGACCCTCGCCGCCACCATCACCCCAAACCTGCCTCCACCCCCCACCCCGGGGGATTTGCCCCTGGCTCCTGCCCCAGCGCCCACCGACGGGGAGGTGGGGTGTCAGGGGACCCCCCCGCCAGCTGCAGCCGCATCCCCGCTGGCTCGGCGGGGCGAAGCCTGGCTGGCCGCCACGTTCCTCCACCCTGACTCAGCGGGGCGTCCCGATAAGGAGGCGATAAGAGGCTTCGGTCTCCCTGGTGCTCAAGGACCTTCCCCGGCTGCTCCCGCCGGAGATGAGCCCCGGGGAAGAGGGGCAGGGGATGGAACCCAGCCGGGCCCCCACTCCATGACCGGGGATGGGGACGTGGGGGTTTGGGAGTGGGGAAGGAGAGTGGGGACCCCCGCCCCGTGGGGAGCAAGGAGGCAGGGAGCAGGTTGCAGGCAGCTGCCTGCAGCGGGTCGAGCGATGCCGACAGCCCTCAGCCATGCTCCCGAGGCTCCTGCCCGGCCAACCCCATCCTTGATCCCGCTGCTCTCGGGATCAAAAGGCAGTGGGTGCCCACGCCGTCCCACGCATGGCAGAAGCACAAAGGCAGCCGCCGGTGCCTGCCCGGGCCTGATGCAGTGGGCACGGTGGGGCCAAACCGGTGCTCCCGACGGAGAGATGGGAACTGGGGGATATCGGTCCAGTTGCCCGCGAGATGCAATTAGCCCCCAGAAGCACCCGAAATCCAGCAGCACCCAGAGTCTCGGTGAGGGGCAGGAGGGAGACGGGAGCGATGGCGGGGGCCCGTCGGGCGGGTGCCAGCACACCCTGCCCCCAGCCGGTGATCCCGGCTGCGCCCCACGAAATGCTGAAGCGACACAATGCAAATTCTTTCGCTTTGTGGCCGCCGCGCCGTTGCCATGGAGCCGCCGCAGAGAACAAACACAACTCGCCCCATGTTTTCTCAGCACCTTCCACCCCACGGCCTTCGGCCCCAGCGCCGGCCCTCGCCTCGCCGGGATCTGCCCCGGTTGCATCGCAGGGTCCCACATGGCACCCGTTTCAGGGCACCCGAAATGGGGCAGGGCTTTTCCCAGCCAGCCCTGGAGAATGGCAGCAGCGGTGGCACCAGGGACTGGGACTGGTAAGGGTTAGCCAAGGGGTAGCCAAGCCTGGCAGGAGGGATGGAGAGGAGACGGAGGTCTGGATGGGGATGGCACAAGGGAAGGGTGAGGACTGTGCCAGGGGTGCTCACAGGAGCCCCCAGACCACCTCTCCTCGGGAGGTGGCTCACCCCGTCGCCTGCAGCGCTGTGGCTCAGGGCAGAGGCAGAGGGACAGACCAGAGAAGAGCAGGAGCCCGGCTACGACACCAGCCCGGACGGTGGCACCCAGCCATTTCGGCGTGGAGACCACGACGAGAGGATGGCTTTGGCGGAGAGGAACCCACAGCCAGCTGGTGAGGAGGGACGGGCAACAGAGAGCCAGCGGTGAAGGAGATGCCATCCCCGCACAGCCATGGGTGACTGGTGTAACTGCTCCTGCCTCAGTTTCCCCAGGCACCGAGGGGATGCTGCCGGTCGGGGCACTTGGGTACCTCTCCCCGTGCACCCGCAGGGCCTCCCCATTCCCTGGGGCAGTTTTGCTTGGCATGATTGCTCCCCGAGCCTGCAAGGGGTTGACTCCAGACCCTGTTTACCCTGCAGACAGCCCGGCTCCCCGCACCTGGGGAGCTGCTGACTGTGACGACCGAGGGAAACGGGGAGCTAAGGGCAAGAGGGACGGTGGGGCTGGGAGTCCTGTGGGGCTGGACGGAGAAAACCACCCAATTCCCACCATCCTGGGCCCGCCATCCCCAATCCTACCAACCCTGGACCTCTCCCCACGCATCCATCAAGTCCCCTCCCCGACTCAGACCGGGCTGGGGACACAGGGACAGTTTAACAACATCAGCAGGGAAATTGGCAGCCCCGGGATGGGGTGATGTTACCGAGAGAGACCTTCCCTGCTCTCAGAGCCCCAGTCCAACGGAGGAACCTCACCGGGACCGGGTGCCCCATGGGGCCGAGAGTTCAATACACGGGTCCAGGCTGGCGTAGGACCCTTTTCCCTGCTCCTCTTCCCCACAGAAAAGAGCTCCCCCTGCCCCCTGCCTCCTCCCGGGCTTTTCAGCCGCATCCCTGGAGCTGGGAGCATAAAGAATCGGAGCAACGGGTGCATGGACAGACAGACAGACAGACACAGCGCAGCATGGATGCAGGGGGGAGCAGCCCGGTGCTCTATGCAAATGCTCCCAGATTCCCGGGGCGCAGCGAGGGAAACTGAGGCACGGGACGGGAGTGGAGGGCGGGGAGGAAGGTGACACCGCTGGGACGCCGCTTGGAAAAACAAATCGGTAACTAACTCAGGGGACGATCCCCTGTTCCTGATAGCGCAGGCGAGCCGACGGCTGGTCCCCGGCATGTCGGCACAGCCCCTGCGTGCTGCCGGAGGCTTTTCCCCAGCTCCAGCACCAGGAGTCAGGGGGCCTGATCCTGACACCCCCCTCCCCAGCACGGGGAGGGCAGGAGGAGCAAAGCCACTAGCCACGGTGGCCCCAGCCCCACGCCAGGGTGGGCAGAGCAGAGGCAGCAAACTTTCCCGGTGCGTTTTCCCCCCCAAAAAAGTCACCAAACCGGCACCTCCTGCAGTCGTCATCCCCCCCACATCGTTCCTACCTGCCCTTGGCTTCCCGGTGCGGCCAAAGGGCCAGTAGGAGCCGGCCTTGACGCCCGCCGGGCTCCTCTTGCGGTGCACGTTGCCCATGAGGCCGCTCTCGCCCTCCACCGCGGCCGGGTGGAGGAAGCCGGGACGCTACATGGCGGAGCCGAACGGGCTCCGGCGTGGCCCCGGCGGCCGCGGGAGACGAGGGCTCTCAGCCACCGTCTCCCATCCCTCCGGCGGAGCTCGGCGCTCGCAGGCGGCGGTGCCGGAGCCAATGGTACAGGCAGAGAGGAGGGGCCTGCCGGGATCACCCCTCGGATCCCACGGCACCCTCCCAGCCCCATCCCTCCGGCAGGGATGCGTGGGTGCCGCAGTCAGGCCAAGCGGGCAAAGGGAGACACACACACACACACCCCCCAGCTCCCCCAGTGTCCCCAAACACAGGGACAAGCTGGACACAGAGCTCTCCTTCCTCCCCGCTCCCACCTACCCGGGAGTTTGCCACGCTCCACTGATCCACCACCATTTCTGCCCATCCCTGAGCACAACGCCGACAACCGAGGCTACAACACGCCCCCGCTGTGGGTCTCGGGGGGGCCCAGCCCCATGGGGACACCCCAGCCAAGCCTGGCACGGGACGGACAAAGCTAGAACAGGACCTCCAAGACCCTGAGGACACGGGACGGGTCTGGCTGTTGCCCAACCTCAGGGCGAGCACCTACATGCCCGTAGGTGGATGTTAAACCCCTGCCACCCTCTCCACGGTCACTCCTGTCCCAGGGGCAAGCCACAGGTGGACGAGCCAGGAGGACATCTGCATCCACATCGGCTGACACCCCTGGCACATCCTTCCCGTGCCCTCCCCAGGTGCACCCCAGTTTTTCCCCGCTCCAGCGGGGTTTTGCAAGCACGGAGCAGGCTGGGGCTGGCAGGGGAAGGGCAGATGGGTGCTCCACCAGCTGCCCACGCTGCACGGAAAAGCCCTGCCATTGCTCGTTCCGAAACACGTCTGCCAGCCTGGCCCTGCCAAAACCCAGCTTTCCCTCCTGATTTTTAATTAGAGCATTAAATGCTGGGAGGGCAGGGAGGGGTCAGCCGGGCCAGGCAGTGGGCAATTCCTGCTGGCAGTGTTGATGTTCCTTAGGTGATTCATCAGAGACGGGGATAAATAGGAAGGAGGGTTTTGTGGGAAAGGCATAGAACCGGGGAGATGATGCAAAAAAATAAAAATAAATTACAAATCAACCGGCAGCTCTGTCCTGACCTCCCAAGGTGAGCAGTAATAAACTAATCTTTGGACTTCAGCCTCCTTCTCTGCAATGGAAATTGTGATGCTTCCGTTTCTCACCAGCTTGGTTTGCTGCCCAAAAACCACGGTCAGTGGGGCAGAAACCTTCTTGTACCTGGCACAGGGTGGCTGTCCCTGTGTCCCTGTGCATTTGCTGCCCCGTCTGCTGTGGGAGCTGTCAAGGGAATGGGGGATCCAGTGGGAAACTATTCCCTGTTTCCCATTTACTGGCTGTACCCGGTTCAAGGCACAGCCTTTCCGTCTCGGGGCAGATGGGATTAAACATGGACATAGTCACAAGTGCAACGGAGTCCAAGGTCTCTGCCCAGCGACTTGGGGAGATGATTTTTCCCCTGGGCTGCAGGAGTGGGGTCGGCTGGGGGCATCTCAATCCTGGGACAGGGCTTGATCCCACTGCCCAGCACCTCCCGAGCCTCCCTGGGACATACATCCCTTCGCAGCAGCTCCAAACAGGGTGCACGGACCCCCCTCATATGGCTCAGTCCCCTTCCCCAGTGACACAGGGGGCTCCTCCGCAGCCACACACACCAGCGTTCCCAGTGAGGCACTTTTGTGTTTCCCCTTCAAGAAAAAGAAAGGCTGGAGCCTGTGGCTGCCCCAGATACAGCAAAACACTTCCCCCTCTGCTCCCAAAACAGACGCCCTCCGTGCCAGCACCTGCCAAGAGAATGCGGCCACCGCCGGCACCAAAGCTTCACCGCCCCCAGCCGCAGCAACCCCGAGGTGCTGGGGGGGCTCTGAGAGGGAACTGAACCCCAGGAACCCAGAAAAGTGCCATAAATATCAAGGGGCTAATGGGGATAACTCGCAGCCCACGTAGCAACCCAGCTCCTCCTGGGTCCCCCGTTTCAGTCCCTGCTGTAGCGGGGGGCTGAGGGCAGCACGGGCAGCTCCAGCATCCCCCGCAGACCCCACTGACCTGCATCGCTGCCCCGTCGCTGCCTGGGGATGCAAACCCCTCCGAAACCCGCCGACAGGCTGCAGGGCCAGCCGGCTGCTCTCATCCTTCATCCCGGACCCGGGTTTACATCGCTGCACCCAGAAATTCGCCTGGAAAGAGCATTTGCAGCTTCCCCGGCACGCAATTCCCAGCCCAGCGAGATTGGGAAACTGGGGGCAAGAGATGCTCATCCAGGTCTCTCCGGGCTAGAAACCCCTGGTTTTATTCACTGAGAGGACTCTGATAAGAGCACGGAGCTCGGAGGGAGGTGGGGGGAGGGAAGCTGCTCATGAGATACAGATCTTGTCACCGCAGCGTGACCGCTTCGAGCACATCTGATCGTCCCCAAGTCACACGCTCCCTGGGTCAGACCGGCCAGCCCAAGCATGGGGTGGCGGGGACCCCCCTGCGCTGGCACGGGGCTTGGGGGGGAAGGATCTGTCCCTCCTGGTGTTTTATCCCTCCCTCGTGGTGTTTTCTAAACCTGATCCCTTTCGCCGAGCAAACAGGGAGCCGAGCTGCCTGAATGAGAAAGGAATTCAGCCCTTGCTCACTTGACGGGGAAGTAAAGCGCAGCGAGGCAAAGGTAACACAAAAACCCCACTTGAGATCCCCAATCATTAACAGAAATACATAACCAGAAAGGTTTCAGACAATTTCCTGCTGGAGCCGGAGTCCAGGCCGGCTCTGCCGATGACAGCTCCAACCCCAGCCCATGGAAGCGGAGGGAGCTCAGCTCCCTGCTCCCAGGAAGGCATTTTTTGATCCGTGCACGGAGGGGACCAGCCCAGGGCCCCGGCTCCCGCTTGGCAGGGAAATGCTTTTTCACTTCATCCTCGCCCAGCTCTTCACCTCCCAACGGCTTATGTTCCCATCGCTGCCGGAGTCAGAGTCAATGATGATATTGTCTTATGAAATAAGACCTCCCTTCTAAAGAGAAATATGACTCCGGCGAAATAGTTTTATCGGATCTTATGGAACGTTATTTGCAAGAGTAATTCTTCCAGTTGTCTCCAGGTGGAATAGCTGTGGTTGCAGACACACCTCTCTTTGTTCGCAGCAGCCGCTCACCGTTGCCAGTTCAGGCCAGCCAGGGGATTCCTGCTGCTCACATTTGCTGAAGTGTCACTCTCTCCCCTTTCTTTGCAGATTAACAGATTCGTTCCCACACACACACACACACACGCACACGCGCGTGGAGGAACAATCCCAGGGCGCGGGGGTGGCGGTGCCCACCCCTCTCCTCCCTCTTTTCAGTCCAGGAGCTCAGACTAACACATAAAACCCATGTTTACACCAAAGCAACGTGCCACACAGCGGCAGAGGATGGAGGAAATCAAACGTCCGGGGAGATTTCACATCCCGGTCATTATCAGAGCAACACACTGGGGGGGGGGCAGCCCAGCCCCAAATTGCCCTCGAGGACTCAAGTGCCATCCCAAAACCCGTAGCATCAAGCCCGGTCCCCACCGCAGCCCAGCCCCTGCCACTCGCTGCTCACCCCACAGGGTTTCCAACCAGCCCTCGCTAATATGACGAACCGGCTGAGCGCATTTAAAGCGTTATTTTTAACATCAGGCTGACACCCCCCCACCCCCCAAGTCAGGAAATCTGTTGCTGCCGGACCAAGCCGGCATCAAAGGCGGGGAAAAAAAGCCAACCCTAATTTAATATTTCTGGAACATCGATTCCTTCACTTCACTGGGGAATTAAGAAGAATATTGCGAAACTCAGATAAAGCAGTAGCCAAAAAACGGACTAAAACCGCTCGCAGGCAGCAGGACTCCTGAGGGTGGGTTAACCCGAGCCGCTGAGGGTTAACATCTGCCTTCATCCCAGGGGCTGCGGGAGGAGAAGAAAAAGCCTTTGGCTTTCTTGCTCCCGGTTTCCAGCAGGAAAAAGCAGCCAGACAGAGCAAACCGGAGCTGGCCGAGCACCCCAGAGCCCACCCATTCTCCCCACCTCCCTTCCCATCCCGGGGGTTAATCGCTCCTCGGCCTCCAAAGCTTATTGTGGAAATAAACAGGTCGGGAATGGCGAGGTGCTGGGATACCATGGGGATGGGGCCACGGGGGTGCTGAGAGCCGTGGGGGGGTGTGCTGTGTACAGGTAAAACAGCCCGGGGCTGGCAGCACCCTGGCAGCCACCGCACACCCCGGGACGGGGCGTTAAAACAGCTCACGGCAGGAATTATCCTGCTGCAAAGAGTTGCACCGGCATAAAAAGGGGATGGTGCAACCAGCAGGGCCCGGACACCCAAACAGGGCAGAGCATCCAGCTGGGAAATGGGAGAGGACTCGGCTTCCAGCTGGGATGGAGCCCTCCCCCGTTCAGCATAAAGCCGTTGGTGTGTGTCCCCCCCGCCGGGAGAGGGGGCCTGAAACTCGCCCATGAGCAGGATTAGTGCGTCTTTCCTCTACACAGCTCAGCCCTTTGAGCGGCCAGAGATGGGAGCTCTGATTAGACGGACCCGCGGGGTTTGATCCGAAGTGGAAATGCTTTCATCCTCCTGCTCCCGTGGTTTCCGTGCTGAGCAATTCCGACCCCGCCGACACCCAGGCTGAGGAACTAGTCCTGACCCAAATCTCCATGGGATGGCTTTCCTCCCTCTCGTCCTCATCCCTGAGTCCCTGCGCAGTCCCTCCCCGCTCCCCCACGGCCGGGATGCACCGGGGAGGGTGGGACGTGCCCTGTCCCCCCTCTGTGACCAAAGCCACCTGCGGGAACGGCAGGATGATGGAGCGGGTCAGACACAGGGGGAAAGCCAAGGGTACCCAGAGCCTACAAGGACCTGCGGAATCTCTCCCTTCTCCCTCTCCCACAGCTCCCAGCTGAGGTTTGGAAAAATTCCCAGGCTGGGGCAGAGCCTGGCCGGCTCGTGGTGTGGGCAGCGAGGCCAACGCAGCCTCCAGGCAGGTCAGAGCTTCCCAACATGGCGGCCGACGCCACCAGCTCCTGCACGCAGCTCGGCAGCCGCCCTCGGCAAGCGGCCGGCACTGGGTGCTGCCGGAGCCATCGCTCCTTCCATCTCCACCGCTCAGGTCGGGGCGCCACTCCAGGCACCCTGACCCCGTCACACGGGGAAGCTTTATCCCCCATCTCACGGGGAAGGATGCTGGTATCCTAGAGGATGCTGGCAGCCACAGCTGGGCTGGAGGCGGATAAGCTGGGGGGAGACCCGGCACGCTCGGCACACTGGAAGCACGCGGAGAGGGCGATTCAATCATGCACACAAGCTGCGACCACGGGGCGTCCCCGCTGCTTCCACGCTGCTTTGCCACCAAGCGAGCGGTGACGCGGTGGAACTTTGGCACCTCCCGCCTCGGTGCATGCCAAGGGGGATGCCATTGGCTGCCAGCATGGCCGTGGGCATAGCCCCAAGGGGAAGGGTCCCACAGCCCCAAGGGGAAGGGTCCCACAGCCCCAGGGCGAGCGTGGCCTCTCCATCACCAGTATGGACCATGGTTAGGCAGGGTCTCCGGGCAGCAATTCCAGACACAGGGATATCTAACGGAACGGCACGGTGGCAGCGCGGTGACAGAGGACACGATGGTATTTTGTCAGGGTGTGTTCATGGAGGACGGCGTGGCAGGCGGGCTGCAGGTACCCGAGCTGCAACCCTGATGGGCAGTGACTTCGCATTTCGAGGATTTGCTGGCGAACGTTACAACTTCAGGGGGAAAAAAAATAAAAATAAATTAAAAAAAAAAAAAAAAAAAGAGGGCTGGCAGAGCTGCTGGGGGCGTTTCCGTGCTGCGAAGAGGAACATCACATGCTCCGGCAGATCTCATTTTTTCTGCTCAGGTTTCAGCGTCGGGCCGTGGCAGCGGTGTCCACGCAGGAGGGAGGCACCGGTAGCATCCCGTGGACCGGCTGAGCCTCTTCCCGAGACCCTCCCGCCTTTCCACGGCCACCCCTCTCCTATCACGGATCTCTACGCGCTTCTCCAAGTGGTAAACGCGCCTGCATGCAGTCCTGGATGCCTGGAAATTCGCTCCCCGGGGCAAATCGAGGGAGAAAGTCCCAGGCGACGGCATCCGGCTGGGTTTGGGTGCTGCAGAAGCGGCCTCTCCCTTGGCGAGAGCGCGGTGACGTCCCCGCCGGAGGTGCCCTGCAGGGAGGGCAGCGGCGTGACGCAGAGGGTGTCCCCGAGAGCACGGGGTGGGAGAGGCTGAGCACGTCTCTGCCGCTCGGGGCGATACCTCCAGCGACTCCCGCCTCGCCGGGACACCTACTACTACTGCAGAGCAACCGTGCCGAGGAGACGAGCATGACCAGACACGCCACCACCCATCGCTCTGCTGAAGGTCCCCGGCCCACGGGAGGCCGGGCTGAGCCCACGGATCCCCGTAACCCGGCCCTGGGGCAAGGAGGAGAAGGCACCCGCAGCACCTTCCACTGCAGGACTGTCCTGGTGGGGTCGGCAGGGCCGTGGCGGGGCGATGGAGGGAGCACCCCGCAAACCGGACGGGGTGAGGGCCATATCTAGGACAGGAAGGGCCACACCTGGAGCACGCAAACACCCTGCCCAGGAGGAGGAGGAGGAGAAGGAGGAGGAGGAGGAGGAGGCAGCGGCTGGCGGCTCTCCCGGTTTCCCTCAGCCCCAGTGACCTTCTGACTCAGCGGAGAGAGAACCTACCCAGTGAACCGGCACCAGCCCTCGGGGCAGGGGCGAGATTGCACCGGGGACTGCCGGATCCGGCCTGCTGGCACGGCTGCTGCAGCGGCGGCACCGTAGCCACCATGGCCACCACAGCCACCACGGCCACCACCTTCTTCGCTCGCCTTCAGCCACCTCCGCTGCCACCACGGCCAGCGCCTCCACCCCTCCTGGCCACCACCACGGCCAGCGCCTCTGCCCCTCCTTGGCCACCTCCGTGACCCCTCTTTGGCCATCACCTCCGCCCCTCCTTAGCCAGCGCCATGACATCTGCTTGCCCACCTCCATGGCCACCACCGTGACTCTTTTTTGGCCACCACTGTGGTCTGTCTTTGGCCCTCTCCTCAGCCAGCACCTCCACCTCTCATTGGCCACCTCCATGGCCACCACCTTGACCTCTCCTTGGCCACCTCCACAGCCCCCACTGTGACTCCTCCTCTGCCATGACACCTCAGTCACCACCTCGAGCCTTCCACAGTCACCACCCTGACCCCTCCTTGCCCACCTCCATGGCCAATCTGACCCTTCCTTGGCTGCCTCCATGGTCACCACCCTGACACCTCCTCACCCACCACCCTGACACCTCCTCGCCCACAACTCCAACCCCTCCTTGCCTACCTCTACAGCCATCCTGACCTCTCCTTGCCCACTTCCACGGCCACCACCCCAATCCTTCCTTGCCCACCTCCATGACTACCACCCCAGTCCTTCCTTGCCCACCTCCATGGCCACCACCCCAATCCTTCCTTGCCCACCACCATGGACACCACTCCAACCCCTCCTTGCCCACCTCTACAGCCATCCTGACCTCTCCTTGCCCACTTCCACGGCCACCACCCCAATCCTTCCTTGCCCACCTCCATGGCCACCACCCCAATCCTCCCTTGCCCACCACCATGGACACCACTCCAACCGCTCCTTGCCCACCACCATGGCCACCACTCCAACCCCTC
>JAOXJK010000009.1:553095-566236 GCA_025774025.1 Xenus cinereus
GATAAAAACGGATCAAAAGGGGAGGGGGGGCGGAGGGACTCGGCCCCGGTGCAGGCCTCCCCTCTCCACGAGGCAACACGACGAGTCTCGGGCCCCAGGCCTCCCCGGTGACGAGGGGCGGCGGGCCATGCCGGCGGAGCCCTGAGGGGCCCGCCCCTCCGCCCCAAATCCCCTCACACCGGCCGCCCCCGCGCCTCACGGTAGGCCCGAGGGGGAGGAGGCCGCGCCGCGGGGCCTACGCGACGCCGCGAGCCTTACCTTCCTTGTCCGCCATGGCGGGGCGGGGGGAGCGGGGCGGTAACGGGAGAGGAGGTGAGGCGGGGCGGGCTGGGCTGGGCGAGACGGGCGGCCGGTTCCTCCGTTCCCTGCTCGGACCCCTCCGGCCGCGGGCTCTATTGTTTCCTGCCCCCGCCGCCTGCCGCTCCGGCGCCGCGCACCCCTTCGCGCGCCAACGCCGGCCAATCACCGCCCGCCGCCGGGCCCCGGTAGCCAATCGGCGATAGGCAAGGGGCGGGGACAGGCGGCAGGCGAGCGCGCTCGGCGGTCACGTGGGAAGGAGGAGGATGCTGCTGAAGCTCCCCTGGGAGCCGCCATTTTCCGGAGGGGAAGGGGAGGGCGGCCCGAGCCCTGAGCCCCTCGCTGGCTCTTAAAGCGGCAGCGCCCGGCGCTGAGGGGCGGCTCGGTGGCGGCGGCGACGATTCCGGGGCGAGGCTCCGGTTTGGGAGCGGGAAGGGCTGTGGCTGCGGCTGCGGCCGCAGTTTCCCCTGATCACCACAGCCGCGGGTGGGCTGGCCCGGGACCGGACCGGTGCGTGTGTGGGGCTGAGGCGCGGCCCTCACGGCCTGCCATCCTTATAGGAGTATCCTCAGTTTGTTCTTGGGTCATTAATTGTTTATAATCACTAATAACTTCCCTTTTTCCCCTACTTCAGTGCGGCGTGGTATGTAGCTGGTGCTGATGGGCCTGCTGTGGGTAACCTGGTGTGATCAGCCGTGGATCTGACCCTCCGCAGTCAAGGCTTAACAGGTTTAAAATCAAAATGTGCGTTCATGTGGGTTTATTCCCTCAGAGGAGCAGTGGCTTCTCAATTTCAGACTTCTCTTTGCAACATCCCTAGATGCTTCCCTGAAACTAGAAATTGGAAATCCCATGTTGTCTGTTTCTAAGCCTTGGAGTAGGAACCACTCCTGTTTAAAACTTGCCTTGGTGATGTTACACACTATAAATCCAGCATTTGCATTATTTTCAGAAGTCTTGGGCTCAACTGTAGATAAATCTTTTATTGCACAAAAATATTAAGCAAGAGTAAGAATAGGTTTTGTATCTGGAAATCTGGGGGGACTCTAGTCTGAGGAAAATTAGTTAGCCTGAGTTAATCAGGTTCTCCAGTTTGTGGCTGTTAGATTTACAAATGAAAGCTTGTATGAAACTGAACAATGACTAAAATCTGGTCTGAAAATTAGACTTTTAAATAGGGATTTGATGCAGTTCTTGCTTAAAAAGAAATAATTAAAAGAAAAAAAAAGACATTCTGCAAGAAAATAAATGTAGGAAAACTCCTGCACTTGTGTGACAGGTCATACTTGCCCCACATGAGTTTTTAGGATTGAAGCCTCAAGCCCTGTCCTAAGAGAAAATTAGGGTTTTTTCCTAAAGAAAAATTGCATGTAAGGCTGCAGATCTTCCTGTCACGTCTCAGGGTTTGGAGGCAACACAAATTTCAGACTGCTGTGTAATGTACCAATGGGCTCACTATTTTTCATTATTATTATATTTTATTATTTGAGGATGAATCCAATGCTTGGTTCTGTACACGGCAATGAGTAAAAAAAATGTGATTCTTCCCGGAAAAGGCCAAAGCCCACACTTTCTGTAAGATCTGTAATCCCTTGGCTTCGCTGGCTGAACGTAACTCGTGTCAATTAACATGGCAAGTGGTGTAGGATTGAACTGTGACTTCCCCTGTCTCCCAGTGGCAGTTTTGAGACCAAACAACTTAAATGATGTGCATTTAATGTCATATTTTAAATACCTGAGCCTGTCTACAACTGTTACCAAGCTGTTGTCAGGTGAAAAGCCGAGCAGAGAGGTAATTCTCTCTTTTTTCCCTGCAGCGTCCCCCCGGCAGGTCGAGGCACTGGCGGAGGTGGCCACGTTTCCCAGCACCAGGAAGTGAGGGAAGGTTTCTCCAGCCCAGAGCCATGGCAGCCGACGAGAGGGACTACAACCTGACGGAGGAGCAGAAGGCCATCAAAGCCAAATATCCACCCCTCACTAAGAAATATGAATGTGAGTATTTTCTAACGTTATCCCAACTCAGAGTGTGTGTGATGGTGCAACCGTGAGGGGGAGGAAGGGGAAGGAAGGAAGCAGGATATGCTTTTTAAGCACATGTGGGGTTTCTTAACATGCCAGTATCATGTGTGTCTAGACTGCAGGATGCATCTGTAGTTGAATTAATAGAGATGAGATGTGTACAGTTTTCTTCGTCATAAATAAATGCCTTTCTTGTTATGGGTGCTAAAGAAATAATAATAGAAATAGATTCATAAGTCTCACCTTGAAATCTTTCCCCTTTCAAGCTATTTCTTAGCAAAAGCAGTACATTTTTCTACTTCTCTTATGCAGCAATTGATATTCAGGAGTGTGCTGGTCTTCTGTGTGGTGTTTTTTCTCCTACGCAAACTACTTAAAGATCATTATCTCTCCCTTTCCCCACCCCTGGAATGTCTTCTAAGAACATGTCAAGCAAGTGGGTGGCAGCCCAAAGGTTTGCTTCAGGTGCTCACAGGAGAGCATTCAGTGTCTGACTGTTTTCTATTTCCTGTCTGGAGGGACAGTGTCTATTATTCTGTTAGAATCTATATTTTTAGGATGCATTCAGAGCTTTATTTGATAGCAGTGCAGAAATACGGTGACATATTACAATAGTCACGCCGTTGCCATAACTGGAAGAGGTTTTATTCTTCTTTTATATCCACTGGAATTTGTTTGCTTTAGAGACGGTTGTTGAGAATCCATTAATAGCGTATGAATGATCTAAACAGCATCAGAACGGTCTTTCAGTTAGTGATCGTGATGTGGCTTTTATTTTACATCCCAAGCTAGCTCTGTTTCTCCCAACTTGTTAAAATTTTGCATTTCTTTCATTCTTGTAAATGAATATAAACCATGTTCATGTAAAACTTGATACGTACTTGGGATGTTAATCCTACTTTATTAGTGAAGATTGCCTTCTGTTTTGTATTACGTACTTTTTTAAAGTTCTCCTTTTTGCATAATGAGTGTTTTTGGGTGTGGACAGGTATATTTGTTCACTGAGGTAGAAATATTCATAAATCTCATCCTCTGCATGAATAATTTTCAGTCCTGCAGACTTCAGCAAAACCCGTTTACTCCTGGTTAAAGTTTCTATTTATTGCAGGGAACTTGTAGAAGCGTGTTGCGTTACAGCAGCCGTACCTTGCACCGGTGCTGTACGTGTAGGGCACTGACATAATGATATTAAACACTGTTTTTCTGCTTGGCAGAATTAATCCAAGATTCCACCTGTGCTACCGTTTTCTGATATGCTGGAAAATAGATTATCACTGTCCCTCATCTGAAAATGAATGCAAAAAGTTATTGTTATAACAACAATATCTGATTGATTTTATTTTTTTTTTAATCCTCATTTTTAAAATACGTTTGGTGATGTCATGCCTTTTCTTTTTCCTTCCTCCTCAGATCTGGATCACACAGCGGATGTGCAGTAAGTACAGGCAGATGGGATTTCTGAATATGGCAAATTGATTATTTCTTACACTGCTATAAATCTGGAAAACCTGTCAAAGACTGGTTTGCGGGTGTATAACTTGTGGAACCATGAAATGTCACTCACTGGGGTTTTTGATGGTCAGAGCACAGAATCACATTTGTTTTCTAATTTAATATGGGGCTTCGGATCAAGCCTCTGTTGTTTAGAAATGTCTTTTGAAATGTCCTTTGAATCTCTTCCTTTTAAACCAAATTTCTTCTGAGTAATTCAATTCTGTAGACGTCAATTAGCCATGTTAGGAAAGAGCTTTCATGCTGTCTGGTAAAACATTTATTTTCCATATTTTCCCAGGAAGCTCTTCTGACAAGGAAAATCTCTTGTAAAATCTATCCAAATGCATAGGTAATAGGTATAGAAAAAAAGCAAGTAATTTTGTTTGTTCACTTCCTCTGCTTTAATTCTCATGTTCTAATTTCTTACCTGAATATTACTTTGGGATATTTTTATTTTATTTTTGTTACGGTCTGATAAATGATCCCATGTCTTTTTAGGCTACACGCCTGGGGAGACACTTTGGAGGAAGCGTTTGAGCAGTGCGTCATGGCCATGTTTGGGTACATGACTGACACGGAGACAGTGGAACCTGTGGATACCGTCGAGGTAGAGGCAGAAGGTAAAGCTGCGTCGACTTTTTATGCTGGAACTGTATGAACCCTGAGGGTTTTAAATCTTTAGATGTAGTTTTGTTGCAGTTAATTAAGATCTAATTAAGCATCACTAATCTGAGTCTTCTAATAGTGCAGAAGCTATACATCTGACATACTCTTAAAAACCTTTGAGTGTTCTTGCTGAGACAATCAACTGATGATCTCTCCTTCCACCACGCAGGACATGACATGTTGTCTCTCCTCTTCCACTTCTTGGATGAGTGGCTGTATAAATTCAGCGCTAATGAGTTCTTTATACCCAGGGTAAGTGTTCTGTTTTGATCTCTTTCCATTTGTAGGTCGAGGCTGTTCTCTGATAACACCAGCTCTGAATGCAATGGTACTTCAGGGAAAAAAAAAAAGGGACACGACAGATCACTTAAGCGCAACACATGGAGAACTGAAAATCCCAGGGTAGAAAGACTTGAGAAACAAATTATTAAGCTTTGTTAACGCAAACACCAATTATTAGCTGCTATTACACTGTAGGGGCGGCTCTGCTGCCTTCCTGGTCCAAGTTGCAGCGTATCTCTTTGAGGCTGCTCCGGTTCTCTGGTTTTAGATTCCATTTAAACAGTGGGATATAACCCTTGTAAATGGGATTTACTGAGAATTTCTGCCTGAAGACAGAAGATGTTACTGACAGATTTCTCCTCTCGCTTTCTCTGCAGGAGGTGAAAGTGCTTTCCATCGACCGAATGCAATTCAAAATAAGATCAATTGGGTGAGCATAAACGATGGGTTGAGTAATTAATATCTTTACTGAAAAAGGAAATACTGCCTTCAGGGTCAGCACTTGGAAATACCACTGATGTGCTGCAGTTCACTGATGCTTTCTAAAAAGCGGATTATGGGCTTCTTTTTTTTGTCCTTTGATGCTCTAAATGAAAGTCTCGCTGTTCCTATGCTCATCATTGAAAAAAGTTATAACATTTGGTAAATACCAAAATTACAACCACCTCTCTTTTTGCTTTTAAAGGTGGGGAGAAGAGTTCTCTTTACCAAAACACCCTCAGGTATGCTGTGGTTCACCTGTACATCTCTTACCTTTCAGGAGTCAGATGGGGAGGGGTGGTGTCTTTTAAATCTTGTGAGATCCAAGTATAAACCCGTCTCAATGGTTTCACAGGCACTAAACTTAAAATCTCGCTTTCTGCCTGCTTTTTGTGAATGCATTCCTGAAACTGTTGAGCTCAGTGTCTGAGTCTTCCTCAGCGCTAGCAAAACTCAACAGTTGGTTTCCTTTTTTGCGATGCTGATGACACAGTAAACCGATCTATATTCAGAATGTGTATGTGGCTTTTTGCTAAGTCAGGTTTTGCTGCTTTTTTTTTTTCCCCTAAAGAATTGCTAGAAGCAAATCCTTATCTCTTTGGCTGTGTCCGTATTAGCACAGCAAATGCTGAAGTTCTGTCAGAGGTAAGAGGAGGAATTTGTAGTATTCGAGAGGTAGTAAAATCAGGGAAGAGTTACTTACTCACTATTTGGCCTGGCCAAGTCCTTGCCATTAATATGTCAACTTTCTTATTCATTGGAACAAATGCAGTTACAGCTTTTTTGGGGGAAAATAGAGGAAAATTATTAAACTGGATAGCATCTTTAGAAGGTGGTAAATACAGTGTATTTAGAAAATTCATGGGTTTATGTCTTTTCTCCCTAGGGTACAGAGGTCAAAGCCATAACTTACTCAGCAATGCAGATCTGTGAAGACGAAAAGCCCGAAGTCTTTGTCATCATTGATATTTAAAGCCAGAAGAGTGTGGTCAAGTGGATACTTGTCATCGGCTGGCAAAAGTCCCTTGAAAACTGTAAACCCCTGTGGAAGTAACTAAGGAATCAGCCAATTCAAGTCATAAATTGAAGGAAGTGATTGCGGGGAATGTCAGCCTGTGTTTTGACTTGAGGATGGTGAGACACAGACACCTACGTGCCAGGAAAAAAAGATCTAGTTGGGTTTTGGGGGGGTGTTGAGAAGAAGAGAGTTGCAGGGGTTGAAAGTCTCTCAGGAATGTTAGTAGCCAGTTTTTAAGGCTGATAAATTTCTTAGGTGCTATCTGAATTAAATAGAGAAACTAGTGGAGCTGCTGGCTAAAACCTTTTTGCAGAGTGGCAGGAGATAATGTTCATCTACTTATTATCATGCAGATTTAAGCATTCTGATTCTGAGGTGACATCCCTCCTCCATATCATATAAAAGGGCCAAAATATCTGCAGTGGACTGGATTTAACATATAAAAAATTCTGACTGTTCAAAGGACACCTAAGAAAGTATACCAATGAAAAAAAAACAAACCACCACACCTTCTAGACTACTTTAAAAAAAAATAAATAAATCATGCCAGCAGGTGGTGCTGAATTGCTGTAAATAGATTTCCACGTGAAATCCTAAAGCATGTGATCATGGACAGGGAATCCTCATAGCACCGATTATCACCAAAAAGCAGGTGGCTTTGCGATGGAGAAGGGGATTCACTGGATTCTCTCCACCTACGTCTTGCAAAAGCTGATTCTCTTCCTTTAAAAAAGGAGGCGATTTGAATCAGCTTCCATTTCTTCCTTTGGAAAGGACAAATGCAGACAATCCTTTAATGGCAAAGGGTTGTGGACTTCACTGAATCAAAATTAATCTAAAAAATTAAAAGTGTTTTTTGTTTTAAATCTCAGGGCAGGAAATGCTCGTTACTCGCTGTTAATATTTAGCTGTGAGAGGGCACAGCATGAGGGACGGTGGGTGCTGGCCTGACCCGCTATTTTTTTTTAATGTAAATCCTGCAAGTGCCTCACCTCTGGAGGTGGCACCTCATCTTTGCTTTGTTGTAAAGTCATCTTAAATAAATTGGGCTTTTATTTCCACGTTGTGAAGGTTGAGGGATAAAATCCCTTTTATTTTTTGAGAAAGCGTCGACACTGAAATAAAACTCGGACTGAAAGACTTAGTGGATTTGTGCGTGAATAATTTTGGCCAGTGGATTTTTAATTACATGTGTGCTTTGTTCTGTGCTAAGGTGAGCTGACTTTTTTTATAAGAATGACAATTCACCTATTTGATGGTACAAAAAAAAGTATGGTTTTCACACACTCGGCTTTCTTCCCTCCTCAGGAGCAGCCCCAGGGCTCCAGCATGTGCCCACTGCAGTGACAGGCCGGACACAGCGGCACTGTAGAGGAAAAGCGAGGCCTGGGCTTGCCTGCTTGAGCAGCTCGACACGAACAGCTCCGGGCTTTCCCTCAGCACGCCAAATGGCCGGACCCCACCGGAGGTGAGGGCCGCACCGGGCCGGCGAGGGTCATGGCGGGTGGGCGAGCGCCGCTGCGGCCTCTCGGGCCGGCAGAGCACGGCTCCCGCCCCTCAGCGCGGCTTTGACACCTCATTGGCTGGCTGGGTGAGGCGACTGGGATTAGCCAATCAGGCGTCGAGTTGAGGCGGCTTTGTTCTCCACAGAGCCTGAGGAGGCGGCTGCGGCCGTTGGGCGCCGGCGCTGAGAGACAGCGAGGGGGGGGCTGGCCTGTTACCCAGCCCTCTAGAACGGGAGAACAGAATTTTATCTCGTTAAAATTTAACTTTGTGGAAGGGGTGAGATGCCCTGTGTATACCATCAGTCACAGGACGTAGTAACACATTAAAATGCTCTGCTTTTAGAAATGGTGACAGGAACTTGCTAGAAAAACACTTGGAATTAACTAAGTAAGTGTTAGTAATTTTTTTTTTCAATATTTATTAAGTACTTACTATAAAACAGGCCTTAAATTCACCTTGTTCAATTTCCACAGCTGTGGGAGTGACAGGTTTCAGCCAGCAAGTGTGTTTACTGGAAGTCCTGTTCTTCCAGTATGTTACAGAAGCCCCATGGCTGGCCATAGTCTCTCACTGAGCCAGGGCCCTCTGAGACAATTAACTACCTGAAAGTGGTTAATTCAAAAACACGCTTAAACTGCAAACCCTTCTTTTCTTGCTGTTAGTTGAGCAAGCTCAGCAGGCCCTGCCCTGTTCTCGCTTTTCCCTAGGTATCTGTTAACGGCAGCTATTGGAGACAGGGAGAACCTTGATGGGAATCAATATGGCTGTTCTCAAGTTCTCTACAGGGAATTTTTGCTTGCTTGGCAGTAACCTCGAGCTACAGATTCTGCTAACAGGAAAGAAAACATAGCATAAAATGAGACATGAGACCAAACAGTGGCTCTTTTATCAAGAGTACCTACTGGGAATGCCATTCTCTGCTCTCACTCAGAATGTTTCTTCTATATGTTCAGACATGTATTTATTATTTCTTTTTATCACTTTAGTACTGACCAACCTCAGTTTCTTTAGCACGTGGAGGTTCTCTGACCCAAATGACTGGGGGAAAAAATGATTACTGAAAAAGTTGAAGAGACTCTAGAATTACAAAGGTTGCTTAAACTCTAAGGGAAATTGTCCTTATAAATAATGTTTTTATGCTGACTGTTAAGCAACCTGTAAGCATCCTAAACTTATACAAGCAGGGAAGCCTTTCTAAAGTAGCTCCGTGATCTAAGTCACAATTGTCCCACTGAAATTAAACAGACTTGTCCTCTTTATTATTTTAGCATGAGACAGGAATTTAAGCAAATCTTGCACCAGTCCTGAAAAAAAAATGGAAAAAACCTGACAACTGTACTTTCAGTGATTGCACTTTATTTCCTTGGAACCACGTTAGTGTATCTTTCTTTAAAATTCACAGTACAAACCCACTGCATATCTGAAAAGGTAAACTCATACTATCCAAGTGCACTAGAGATACTGTTCGTTATTCTACTTTGTATGGCTGTGTGTATTCTTCAAAACTAATCATGCTTTTCTCAAATATAAGCAGCAGTTAAGCTCACTCAGAAAACAAAACTCTCCTAAATAGGTTCTTCAGCAGGAAGAATTCCGCTTGTTTCCTCCTTTCTTAGGAAGTTTCTGAAGTGTATATACATGTAAATTACAGTGTCAACAAAAATGGGGTTTACATTTCTTAGCTGCTTGCTTTAGGAAGACTTTTTCAAAGCAAATTATCTATATTTGTTTTTTAAAAATTTATGTTGTATAGAATCTTTGTAGGACTGTAAACTGGATCACACTTGCATTATGAACAGGAGCTCTGAGCAAGTCTGATGAAATACAAACCAATCCTTCTAAGTACTTTCTAGATAACTACTTTCTAGATGATACTTAGAAGCCGTTACACTGTTGCTTGTCTCTAAGTATAAAACAACTTGTAGTCATTATTTTGCTTCTCATAATAGGATCTTAGCATTATTTCATTTTAATGAAAGTAATAAACCAGCAATAGTTGGTAGGAGACAAGTAATTTAATCTTGAATACAACAGTAACAAGTATACACAAATATATCTACCTAAGATTTGGTTTCACCTTTTCCTCGGCCTCATCTGGATTATCATCCTTAACGTGTCGGACAACCAAGTTATAGGGTTCCTCCTCCATTGTCTCTTCCTCTGATTTCTGTTCCTCCTCCAAAGCCCATTTGGAACATTTGTTTCCCGTGGAGGAGACAGGAGAATGTTCTGCATCTAAATCGTCAGGGATGCTGTCAAAATTAGCTTCTGCTAGACATTTATGGCACAGTCTGTAGCGTCTTGTTCCCTGCTGAACAACACATCCTGTGAGGTCGGTTACGTGGCGCTTGCATTTTCTGCAGATCAGTTTGCCAGCTTGATGTATCTAAAGAGATTTCACATTTGAAAATGTCAGTGTTCATCCAAAAGCAGATTTAATTTTATAATATTTTTATTTTTTTAGAAAAAGATAATTCACTCAATCGTTCTAAAAAAAAAAAAATTAAAAATATAATTTGCCAATTTAAATAATTAATAATTGGTGTGCAGCTAGGAAGTTTTTTTGGGATTAGGTCTGGAAATGAGTGACCAGCTGGTGCCAGTGACATCTCGTGGTGTTTTTGCCCAGGCTGAACCCCGATGGAAATGCCGTACCGTTTGGAAGTGGTTCCGTAAATGCTCCAGCCGGGTGAACCTTTTCCCACACGCTTCGCACGGGTACGGTCGCTCCCCGGTGTGACACCGAAGATGTCGCTTCAGGTCTGCGCGTCGCTTCACTGTGTGCGTACAGAAGGGGCATTTGAATCGCATCCGAGGTAGGTCGTCTGTCAGAGAGAAATACAGGTACCATGTCAAATAGAGCAGCCTTTCTTTCTGTAGTAATTTGATTATTTTTCAGCTTAAATAAGCAGCAGTTCATTTTTCTTCATTTTCATTCATTAAATAGGAAAAATCCCAAAATACAACCCCTCCACACCCAGTATTTCTTATTGAATGTGTTAAATGGCATTTGATAGTGGATTCTCTCTCACTCAGGGTATTTTTTAGACATAAAGATGATCATAAACACGTAGCTATAATATACAGTCATCACATCTGCCTCTTCCACCAGCTAACAGCTCATAGCTTTGAGGTTTATAATCTCTATGTAATATACTAGGATGCCCGATGTCTTGAAATCATGCAATTATAATAAAATATAGATACTCTAGTTTCCAAAGTAATGCAGGCAAGAATATACCTGTCAGCTTTACTCCCCCCGCTGAGGGCTGCGCTCTCAGGCCATCGAGAGCTGAGATGCTCTATGTAGTGTGGCCAAACTGTCCTGAAGTTTGGGCTGGTTTGGACCTCAAGGGAAATGCAGCGTCCTGCCAGTGACAGGACCTTCTCTCGTGAAGGACTTGGGTTGGATTTAGGTTGAACGCCTCAATTTTTTACCAGGTATTGGGGATATTACAAGAGAAATTCAGCCCTTCAGGTCCCCAAGTCCGTTACAGCTCTTTAGGCTTCATGAAACTCTGCTTGGGTCCAAATAATCTGGTGTGTGTTATTTTAACTTTACACAATGCCTGGGTCAAGCTCTCCAATTCCAATTCTCACACCCTGTTCTGGCTGCAAAGTCTCTCATCCTGTTGGGCACTACCCTCTAAGAGGTCAAAGAAATAACCTGCAAATCTCATCATCGTTTGGATTTTAATCCAAAAGATCATCTTGATTCTTCCAAATAAAGATAAACTTTTTACCTTCGTTCCAACTACTCATTACACCTAAAATTGTGGGCATGGAGGTGTACAGTTCCTCTGCTTTTAACTCCATGAACTCGGGAGTTCTTGAAAGCTCTTGTTCGAGCTGAGCAACGGACCACCTCTTGGGGATCACTTCCGCTTCGTGATTATATCCGTAACCATCCTGACCAACGGCATTCTCGGCATCGAATTCAGCCTCCTCTCCAACCCGAGAGATGTGGCCGGACTCGGACGCGCTGCCGCCTCCGCCGGCCCGCTCAGCTTTGTTCGATTTACACTGCACGAAATCTCGGCTCTGCGACAACCCGAGGTGCTTTCGGCGTTTTCTCGTCGAGCCCTGTTTTCTGCCTCTTTTGGAGAGCTGTGTCTCTGCCCGCTGAAGAATGACCTGCGAGGACAGGTAACTGCTGTAACTGCTCCAGGAATTTTCATTCACCGTGTTAGTCTTTTCCTCCGGGACTGAATAGGAACGCCGGGGGTTGCTCTTTGCTTTCCTTCTTGACCGATAAAGAGATGGATTGGCAGGTTCACTGTTTGTACTCTTGGCCGAGAGGCTGAGGTAATGATCCTTTTCCTTCTCATTAATATCCAGCGAGGACTTAATGAATGTCTTACAGACGTTAAGGATATCTGTCATCTGCAGATAGCTCGCAGCTGACATGACTTCGATCACGTTTTGTCCCGTTAAAGACAATATGCCTGAATACACAAAATCCAGGATAACCATGAATGTCTCTGGAGAGAAGACCTCAAAAGTCGCTATGGTCGGCTGGCTCGTCTCCTTCGAGCTCTGCGAAAGGAGCATTTTGAAGTAGCCGCTGCTGGCGAACAGCACATTGCGGTGGGCTTTAAAGACCTTTCCCTCCACCAGGATATTGCAGTCGCAGAATAAGTCCTGCCTGCGCTGCTCATTTAGTTGCTGCAAGAGGTGAAACTGGTGAGAAGAAATCTCCATTCCAGAAAAGATGAATTGAAGCGTCCCTCTAAGAAAAAAAAAAAAATAATAAAATAAAGAAAACTATTAGACTCTTGGCTTCAGCATCACGCAATTCAGCCACAGATGTCAGACTCAATTTTTAGGGGTATCTGTAGAAATAATCTTATTTATTTAAATCTATATTTAAATTACGGTACGCACGACCGGGCATTCTTTTTTCCAAGACGAAAAAAAAAAAAAGTGGCGAAAAAGCCAAATAAAGCAGGAGGCGTTATTTGGCAGAGAGGTGCGTGCTGCAGCGAGGGGCATCTCCTCCCTAAGGATGCAGGGGACGGGACGGCTGCGACCCCCCACCCTTCACCCCTTCTCCAACGCCACCCGGCGCCCTCCAGCCGCCGCGACCCTGCCTTGAGCCGCCGTTACCGCATCTCCCCGCCGAAGCGATCAGAAACGGGACTCGGCGGCGGCGGCAGAGCCCCGGCGGCCGCAGCCCGCCCGACCCGGGCTCCCCCGGTATTGGCCGAGGCCGCCGTCACTCACCCGTACGCCCGGCCGAATTGGTCGCTCGGTCACCGGGAGCCCGGGACGCCCGACCCGCCCGCCAAACCGCGGCGGCGCCTCCCGGCTCCGTGGGCAACCGCCCCCGCTCCCGCCGCCGCCGCCACCACCGCAACGCCCGCGCCCCGGCCGCCCGCC
>JAOXJK010000009.1:576481-590839 GCA_025774025.1 Xenus cinereus
CGCTGTGCAGCCCCAGGAACCCTCGGCTCCCGGGGGCAGCTGCCGGCGGGCCGCCGCGCACGGTCCCCGCCGCTCCCGGGGACTGCGGAGCCCGGGGGGGACGTCCCTCGCTGTCCCTGGCAGCAAGGCTGGGCTGCGGGGCCGTTTCCGCCCCCAAAATCCCAACGCCCGGTCTGGCCTGCCGGCGTGCGGGAGCCCCGCCACTCACCGGCTGGGTCCTGCGGGCGGCTGCCGCCGAGCCGAGAGGAGCGGAGCGGAGCGGGCGGTGGATGCGGGGTCCCCGGCCCCGCGTCGGGGCTGGCGCTGGCTGAAGGCGACGCGCGGGTCCCGCAGCCCCGAGCCCTGGAAGCCCGAACGTGAGAGAAACAAAAGGTATTTGCTGACGTGGGCGTTGGACAGAGACGCCCGAGGGCTGGGGACACAATTAAAGGGGCAACGCACCGATTGCAGGCGCAGCCCAGCGGCTTCCTCCGCCTCATCGCCCTGCGGACGGGGCTGCTCGCCTCTTCCCACACCCACACGCTGCCCGGGAGGGGATGCGACGCCCTAGATGCTTCCTTCTCACACCTTTATCTAGAGCGGGGGCCTTGGTGACCCAAATCCTTCTTTAACGCGCCTGCAGCTTCCTCAAAAGGAGATGTAACATCTTTTTTTTTTTTTCCTGTTCATATCTCTTCTGAAAAAAAAAAACAGGCCTGAAATCCTAGTACCCGAACCTCTCACCGTCTCTCGCTTCGAGTTTGGTATCTTTCTCCTTCCTCTTCTTGCCCCCAGGATCTTTTCCGTGCACTTGACACCCCAGTAATTTTTCATAAATATCTGTTTTCCCACTGGAGCCGCTCTGCCTCAGCCATATCCTTTGTGTCCTTTTTAGCCTCCCCTTCCATGAACTTCAGACATTCCGTCTTGAAACAATTTCTTCTCCTTTCCCCACTGTAGCAAAATGGGAAAGACATCTAAAGACGTTTCCTCTGACAGTTAGAAACATTCCCCCAGTATATGATATACGTTTATTAATATTCAGTTTATATACATTTATATTGTAACTATTTTTCACCAGCTTAATTCCCCCTTTTTAATCAACAGCAATAGTTTTGTAGATTCCATCTCCTCTCAAATGCAGACCACACTTTTAAAATCCTTCATGAGAGCCGTTGTGTTTGCGTAAGACTCTGCTCTGTACCTGAGCAGCTCGAATTAATCATTCTTGAACATGGAAGTGGTTGGAATTTCCACAGGATTTCACATGGATCTTTTCAGTCCACTGGGCAACGGTGTTAATTATCAACTGAAAACATTGCAGTGTGACATACCTCCAGCTGACCAGCCTCTTCCAGCTGTGTCACATCGCCGATCCATAGTCATCCTCTGATCAAGTGTCACCCGCAAATCTTGTGTCATTTGTCTTGTTTTACATCAAAGTTTAAAGAGTGTATCAGCAGAACTGGTTCTAAAGTCAAACCAGAGGACGGCGAGCATCTTTGTCCTCCTCGTTCCTCTTCCAGGATAAGGCAACACAACCCTGGCACCCGGCTTCTCACCGCTCTTCCCATTAATTAATAGCTCACAGCTATTAGAGTTGATGCTGTGTGCACCCCCCGACCCACAGGGACCTGCAGTGGTTCAGAGAGGGAGAAGAGAAGTGATAAAAGTCTGGCAGAGGATTCATCCCTCTGAAGTTTGGCTTTGTTTGTCAATTCAACGAGGTAGCGCCTCTTTTTATATAACATTCTATGTATTTTTTCAGATCCCTCTCCAAATTATTTCCTCTGCTGAAAACGTCTTTTTGAAAAGAACCGTTTGTAGGTATTTGTTCTGTTTGACTTCAGCTGACTTCTCAGGTAACGGGTACTTCGGCTCGTGTATCGGAGAACGTTCCGCTCGTGTATCGGAGAACGTTCCGCTCGGTAGCAGGTTGTATCAGTATTAATAGGACCACAAGTGCTCTCCGTCTGCTAGGAACAGCTAATAGAATTTAAAAAGTAGGGAAAAAATGCAGTGGTATCTAAAATAGCTTAATTAGAATTTTTAAAGATGTTGGAAGTGCTTTTCTCAGAATACTTCAGAAACCTCACCCACAAGCCTGCGCCACGCGGCCAGGAACAGGCATGGAACAGACTTTGGTTTTCTCTTAAGTAGGGACTCATTTCGTCTTGTTTTGCACAATAATACATCACAAACGATCCGCTGATTCTAGAAGTGTGTTCAGTTGTTTAATCTAGTCCTTTGTTTTGTGTTTCTAAATTTCGGACTTACAGTTTCTAGCCGAGAGAAAGTTCCACTTGAAGTCGAGATATTGTTTGGAGGGTTTATCCAATGGGAATAAACTTGGCAACTCTGTAGAGGAGGTGCTTCTCACAGCAACAGGAGGAGTGTTGCAAAGCACGACTGACAGTCTGCTGTTTAGAGAACAATTTACAAATTACTGTACAAAAATGGCATTGTTAGTGCTGATACAAAAACTATTAGCATCGATGTTGCATCGTCTTATTTGGATTTTGGTAACCAAATATAATTAACAGTAATATCAGGTAAAAGATTTCAGTTTTCCTTAAAATAAATGTTTCTGGAAAATCACAGTCTTCAGTTATGGTGTATTTTCTGACTTTAAATATATAGTGATATTTCTTGCCAAAGAAAACTCAACAGAGTATACTAGAAAAACCAAAGTACTGTAATTCAAAGACTGACGTGCGTTGATTCACAGGGTTAATTTGTTGGGAGCTGCAATGGATTTTCCCCAAATGTGTGAGTAAAGTAACATGAATTTACCACGGGTTTTATTTTAAATTTTGAAAATATGAATAAAATTATTTCCTGTTTCTACCATTGAAGAAATAGCTGCAGTTTTTTTTTCCACTGGATCAGAAATGTATCGTACTTGGGGAACTAATTGGTTGTGCTTTTTTTTTTGTACTGTGTCTAAAAAATGCATTTAATGAGAAACTGAACAGCAGGAATTTTAATCCACACTCTCGCAAAAAAAAAAAAGAGTTGCTTTTAAAATAGTGTTAGACCTCTTGAAAGAAAAGTAAGTTTCAGAGAACATTTTGTTTGTTTAAAAGCTTTAGAGAAACTTTATGTGTAATAAATACATGGGGGTTTTTTCAGTAGTTCATAGGTGAGTTACTAATTATTCCATGGCAGGAAACTTTTCAGCGTTACAGGAGCTAATGCTTTGAGGAATACAAAGTATGCAAGATAAGACCATATCCCGGTCATAATGGGAGAACTTCTGAGTTAGGCAGGCATGGTCTGGAGAAAGGGAAACTGTAAGCAAGACCCCAGAAATGAATGAAGAATGAGATTACAATTTCATCTAACGCACTGCCAGCTCATTTGCCTTCAGATTCATTTTGACTGTCATCAGTTTTCTGCGTGACGAAGCCACTGGACTCACCTGCGTGTTCTGGAGTTCAGTTTTCTTCATGAAGATCCCGAGCCGCATCCTTGTTCTCTTCTGGTAGAAACACTTGTTCAGCCTCCAGGTCACCAGGAGATCACTCCATTTTTTCAAAAGGAGCAGGAAATCATAATACGCTGTCCTAAAATGTTGAGTACAGGAAGGAATCTTCCATCTGCTTCCAAATACCGTTAGGTATATGCCCAGCAGTAGCGAGCAGGCCATCTTCTGAGCAGAGTTTGCAGCCTGGGCAGAGCCTGAGATTTGATGATGGTGACAGAGGCAGCAGCATCTACGCTAGGAACCCAAATTCCTAACTCTGTACAAATAGAATTATATTAAACACCTGTTAAGCATATTTTATCTTCGACCAGGCTTCCCTTAACACCTAAATTCGTGCCATATTTGCATACAGCTCATCTGTGTTGATGACTTAGACCTTGATCTACGCATTGATTGTCCCCGAATCATTAGCAAGCTCTTTGGCGGCCTCTCATCTCCCTTGATTGCCCTGCACTCCTGCTTTCCTTCTCCCACAGGGAGTCCTCTTCACCAAGGATAGTAACAGCCCCATGGCCCTTGGAGCCAAGGAGCCAAGATGAGTGCTTCAGTGCCTCATTTACTTTCATGTAAAAAATGAAAAAATGTGTACTTACTGTGAGCTTAGTATTTATTTAATGTTTTCTTTTCTTCAACTATAAAAGAACCAGACTACGTACAACAACATAGTACATGCACAATTTAACATACAATCAAGACAAATTCAGTAAAGCACCGCTGTAGAAAAAACGTTACAAAAAGCACTTAAAGATTTGATCCCCACCCCTTAAAAAAGGGTAAATTGCCTGTATGGTGGTGATGCACGTTAGTTCTCAACTTTGGTTTAATTTTCCACCCCGACACACGCGCTCACAGACCTCCACACCAGGACAGGTTCACTGGCAGATGCAGCAGCTTGTTGTGAGGCATCAGGGGCAACTTCTCTTTTACAGATCTGCGGAAAACACCCAGTTATTAAATCTGGAAAGGTCTGCTGGATTTGCACCGCTACCCGAATTTACTCTGAATTGTCTGTGAGCGCTGCCGAGCTAGCTTCTGTAAAATACTGTCAAGACCCACAATTCACAACTTTACACAAGCTTTTTCCCACATAGAACTATTGATCCCAAACAATTCCCCTCCAACCCAAAAGGAAGCCAGCAGCTAACCATTAAAATAAGCCTTGCCACTGAAGAACTTAAAGAATTTCTAAGAGCTGGTTTCTAATTCTGCAAAACTTTCAATGTATGTTTAAATTTTACCTTTGTCAGTAATCATCTTGTGGTCAATAGGACTGATAATGCATGTCTGAGCCTTCATAGGACACAGCCGTCGGTGCTAAAAGCATGTAAGAATGTACAAAATCATATATTTTGACAGTTAAAGTATTTTGCATCTCAGCTGGCAGTCCGAAGTTTAAAGCCCAGTATTTTGCCTGTGGGTATTTGGGGGTGGCATTTAAAGTTGCTGTGTACAGCCTCCTGGTTTGAGAGGGGGAGAGGGGCGGTGTCTGGTTTGATTTTTCGTTGATTGGTCTTTGTTTCTTTCCTTTGTAATTTCCTGGTATCAGACACTTGCCTCTAACTGTTTAATAAACACCAAAAAAGTTGTTATAGTCACTGGGTTTGTGACATCCTAACTCTAACTCCCAACCTAAAAGCAGCTCCGTGTGGGCACAGACACCACACACACACGTGTATTAATGGAGCCGCTGGTAAGGGTTTAACAACTTCATGCCCTTTGTATTCTCATACTTGTTACTAATACTTCTAGATATGTAGAAAATCTGAATTTCAAACAATCCAACAAAAGGCAAAAAAACAGGCTGTCTTCAGATACTTGGTCGACATGTTAACAGTGGCCTTTAAGAGAAAAAATGCAATTTTTATGAGCACGTTAAAGGGCACTGTCAACTTAAGTTGGATCTGAAAACCTTTAATACTAACAAAAATGTTATAACATTTTTTTTAAAAACCCAATAATAAACAAGTTTTGAAATATGAATCATTCCCAGGCGCTTCTGAAACAAACACGTATAAACCAAAGGATCCCAATAAAAGAAAAATGAACAGATTTCACTGTTTGAATGAAACCATTTTTCATCAATTAAGGATATTCTAAATCCACAGGTAAATACAGGTTTAAATATCGTAGTCTGTAAAAGCAGGTTTAAAAAAAGTCTGTTTGTGAAATATCCAATGTCATTCAAAATTATCTAGAAAGAATATCTGGGAGTCTGTTCCCCCCGCCCACATTTTATTGTAGGCATTTGACAGCATTTTCCTTGAGCTAAGATCAGTGAGTGCTTCCCAGTTGCACAGATTTTTCTCACCCAGCATGAAAAGTGAAAAGCTTTGAAAAGAGTTTAAAAAGTTTAAATGATTATAAAACTACAAAAACTGTTAAGGAAACAAAGCCAGTGTTAATAATATAAAAGATTTTCTAAAAAACCCACCAGCTGGCTGGGCTTTAAGTCGACAACATCCTTTTAATCCTTTCTTACCAAGACTCTTGCTTGCAAAGTGTCTGTTGCCAGAAATGGATATATTAATTTTTAATTCCCAGAAATTGAAATGCTATCCTTAATCTAGACACTCTCAGGTTTAGTCAATTTTTGAACAGTAAAAAAAAATAAATAAAATCAAAGCAACCCTCTCAGAGAGTTTTATTTTCTAGACAATCAAAAAGCTCCAGAATGTTCCAAGATCCACAAATATAGTTAAGTCACTTCTACAAATAAGGTTCGGTTTATAAGAATTTGTCATTTAAACTAGACTAAAGGACTTCAGTTATGAAACCGCCTTACAAAACATCAGTAAATTAAATAACCACATTTGGAAGATTTACAAAGTCTTGCACCAAGAGGTTAAATGCACTACAAATAACAGTGCAGCGTGTATTCCTTCAGCGAAATACACTGCAATTATGTGCAAAAGTACATTAAAACGGATACTCCTAAACAAAGTCAGATATGTAGCACTAAGACTTTAAGATACATAGTCTGCACGGCCTTTAAAAAACTTTGAGAAAGAGATTATATTAGAAATACCTTTCCTAAAAACATTACTTTTGATTCTTCGTTAAGCACCATATGAGTATTTTAAAACAGCTACGTCATTTTCTCAAAGCTTGTCGAGGCTGGATCTACAATGGAAGATTTCAGGAAAAACATCCATAAACTAAGTGGAAAGCACAGCAAACAGATTTACATGGACGTGTGGTCACAAGAATGCGGATAAACTACATCCTCTTCTAAATACAAAGGTTGAAGGACTCCACTGAAAACAAAGCAGCACAATTTGACAGATCAACAGGAAAAAACACCGATACTGGTGGTCACTTTCCATCTGGAATGGGAATGGCGAACCCCCCACCCACACCCCCCCCGGCGTTACACAAACCTTAACACAGCTCCATTCTCTAGGCACAAGACACACAAGAACAATCTCTAAGACCGAAGAAAAGCAGGTTGAAGGATAATAGCTGAAGGTCTCTGCAGCCTTTCCTGCAGCTTTTATTCCATACAGACTTTCACAAGAGGTTCATTTTCCCTACTCTGAATCACGGTTTCAGAGTCACCCCAAACCTCACCCCTGTCAGAAGCTGAATCTTCTGACATTTTCATTGTGGCTCACTAGCCAGAACTGTGCTCGGCTGATACTCTATGTCTAGTGGCTTCTACCAATATTTACAACGAGGTGGAATGACCAGAGGTTGGGATGCCTGGTCACTAAATATCATTTTGGATCCCTATATACATTCTTATCCCACTTCTATTAGCGAGTTACTCTCCCGACAGACACAGATATTGTGACTCTTTTCCAGGTTTATCATACGCAGAAGCCCTTCCTTTATCAGATAAGCAGACACAAAAAAAATACCCTCTGATGTTGGACGGACTCAGCAAAAACAGAGCAGTAGCCTAAAAGACTAGCCCCGCTAGGCTGGAGGTGGCATTTTCAAATGTGCTGGCAAGATTTAACAGCCCATGTTTTGCTCAGATTTTCAAGTGCTCAGGACCCAAAACCACTGCAGGAATTTCAAAGGAGCTCAGCTCCAAATCTGGCACCTACGTGAGATGTTCCCTTAATGATCTTAATTTAGATAACTAAAACAGAGGCTATAGAGCCCTGAATTTTTTAAAGATCTTGTCCCAGTAAGATTTTTCTGTGATGATGTGTGTCACTATGATACAGTTCAGCTATTACAAACTCAAATGTAGAGATGACCTGGAATAGGGACAACTGAAAGCTTTTGCAACTTAACTTACAGAAAATAAACGTAGTAAGTGATGCCAGTACCTTCTTGTGAAGGTGCCACTCAGCTAGAACTTCGACCAGACCACTTCCCAACAAGTCTCTTTACCTTCTGCTGCTTTCAGGAATTGCTAGTGAACTGACTTGTTTAAAAATAAGGTTGTTTCTTCTTTCCTCATCCTACTCGATCTGGCAAGGGATTCTTAGCTGCGTTTGTGACATCACAATTACCTCTCACAAGTAAATTTGACATCACTATAGGGTTACTGTTTCACTGTAAGGTGAAGCAGACAGAGAAGCTGAATTGTTCTTTTTCAGTATAAGGTATCCAAAAAAAACCCCAACTGGTTAAATCAGAGGGCTCTTTGTTTTTTTAGGTTCCATCTAACATTTGCCAAGTGTAAAGTCTTTCTTTGCACTAAAAACCTCAAGAAGAACCGTCTTGTTAAGTGGGAGGAACTGCACATTCTTTCTCAGCTATGTCTGTCTACAGGTTTTGATCCAGCACCGACTCCAGCTGAAAGACTCGTATACAATTTGCCTTTTCATGAAACACTTAAGAACAACATAGTAAAGAAGCATTAACAGTCTTATTTCACAGTATATTTCAGTTTTGTCTCTTCATTAGGAAACAGTAGGTCACCCATAAGCAAACAGGCTTTCTGTTGGCATTGGGTTTTCTTTTAAAGGTTGATCTTTCTTTCCCAGGTTGATTTTTGATATCAACTTGGTACTGGAAAAGTAAAAAAAAAATCTTACCTCCTTTGAAAGCCAGCCTTTATCTATCCCAGCAAAGAAATATGAGGTACTTGGATAAATTCATGTAACATAAACCATAAGAAGGATAACCAAAGACAAAAAAAAAAGGAAATATATTAAAGAGAAAGAAAAGGATTTGCATACAAAGAGGCTAGTAAAAAATTCTGAGATTTCCTACCCGATTACTTCAAAAAGGGTATCCAGAGCTCTTTGATATGCACAGCTGAGATATTTCTATTTAACTGCTCCTCGGCTACATCAGCTGTGAATCTGGCTATTTAATCTACCAGAATCACAATTCCCAAATAACCTGACAGCTTTTAACTTCTACTGTAAAAAGATGAAGAGAACAGGGCAGTTCATGTAGTCTAAACTGAGAGAGCAGGACACCAGACACCACAACGTGTGCTTAATATTTCTTAAGCCAAGCCTGCTAATGTCTAAATGACATTAAAGACACATCTGAAGATCTGTAGCCCGAGCTCTTGAGAGAGGGAGATGCAGTAAAAACAATAGAGAAGAAGCTTGTTCTCTAAATATCTGCAATTAAGGACACGTGAAATACATTTATTCTTACTGTCTAGGCTTTCAGCAGCAGCATATTTTTGTTACCCTGGTTTGTCTGCCCTGGTTTCCAGGTCAAATCCAGTCTAAGCAATATATAATTTAGATAATACTGTCCAGATACAGAAGGATCACACCTCAGTTTAGAAAAGTCCAAGGTAACGGATGAAAACTACATTGCTTTCAATGTAATCTTCAGGGAGAAGATGATGTCCCTTTTCAGATCAGGGATTAAGGACCATGACAGCATTATTTGAAGAAAACTGTTATTAAAGCAACACAGAGATGTTCCACCTGCAAAATCAAGAGTAGGAGGCAGAGACACCGCTGGCAATTGCTCAAGTAGAACCTCTGTGAACCCCAGACAGAAGATTCTTCACAGATTTCTGGTGCACAGCACTGAAAACTTAAAAGTATTAAAAATTCCAATTCTCCCCACTCTTCTATTAAAAAAATGGAATAATAAAAACCGGCACAGTCTCATTAATTGGGCAAATACAAAGTCCTGTTGCACATCAACCACCACCAGGGAGACGCTTTAAATGCTCCCACTCTCCTCCCGCTGCTACATGAGTGTTTCTCGGTCCGACAAACTCCTGTGGATTTCCTGCTTGTCATCACCATCGGCATCATCATCATCCGCCGGATCGTTCTCCTCTCCAGACTCCACGTATATGGGCCAGTCGTTATCGGGATCGCCCTTCTCCTGCCCTTCCGAGGAAGGTTCCATCAGGCTGAGGTTGATGGGCATGGAGTCCTCGTGGGTAGTGGTGACGCACGTGCAGCTGTCGCACAAGCCAAAGCGGCGCAATCCTTGTGAGAGGCTACTTGTGAACGTTCTCCTGCAGCCTTTACAGATAATCGGCTTGTTCGATCGATGCACCTGGAGTTAAAAATAAAAGATTCTGGTTAAAAAAAGGCAATTTGCCTTCTTGCTTTCGCTCTTTCTGGGTGCTGCTTTGTGTGTCTTCCTAGAACAGGAAAACATCTTCACTTAAGCTAAAGGGCAGGTGATCCCATCACATTTCCAGCGATAAAGATACTAATGAATCAATAGATTGTTGGCTTAAACTTATTAGAAAAATTTATCTCATGTTGGTAACGATCATTGTGTCCGACATATTTTAGGAAATATGACTGGGAAACTTTTAAAAGCCAAAGACTTTTAAAAAATTTCTCGCATAGATGTAATCTTGCAGACTTACACTTAAAGCGTGACTCCGAAGGTGCTCCTGCCGAGTGAAGCGTTTCCCACAGGTCTCGCAGGGGTAGGGCCTCTCGCCCGTGTGAGAGCGAATGTGCCGTTTCAATATTCCCTTCTGTTTCGCCGTGTAGGGACAGAACGGGCATTTGTGGAGCTTGATTGGCACCACTAACACATCACCTTTCAGGGGGAAAAAAAAAACCACAGTGCGTTAGATCAGTTCACCCGTGTCAGCCACGTCGGCTTCTGAGCCTCCTCGCTGCAAATCTGAGCCAAGATAATTGCACTTTTCCCCTCGTTTTGTATTTGGCTTACCTGGGACTTCTGTAGGGCGTGCAATTTCAGAAGACATTCGTGCAGCTGCAGAGGATCAAGTCCCTTGAAAATCAGCCTGCCTGCACTTACACAGCTGATACTCTAAGGGAGTTGGCTCACAACAGAAAAACAAATTAATTTTATTTTAAGAAGCCATTTAATTAAGTGCAAAAAATTTGCTTTTAGTGCAGCGGGGTCTCCACACTCTCTCAACCACAGAAAGCCTCCTACTTCCTTTTCTTTTTTTTTATGATACCATTAGCACTGAAGAAATGAAAATCTTTAAGACAAATTACAGGTAGAAGTAGTGCAATGTTTCCCATACGCTTTTACAAAGTGCGTAAATTCAGACGTGGAGAACCCATCTAAAATATGAACACTTGTTTCCACTGCCATTCACTTTAGCATTCACTTTCTATTGGAAATAACACAATGAAGGACTCTGATACATTTACTGATGATATTTCACTTTTCCTCCAATCAGACCATACGCACACAAATAATATGTAATTTTGAAGTCAGATGCCAAAAGAGAGAATTCAATGTGAAGATCACATTTTACATAAACATGGGTATTGCCAAATTTTTCCATATCAGCCCAGATATGAGCTTCCTTTCCAGCATAAAGGCTGGGATGTACTAAAAGACCAATTTTCCCTGTTTCAGGGGAAAAAGAGCCTCGAGCTCTTTAAGTTACACCGAAGTAGGTGGGGCCATAGAGCTTTGTCCAACCCCACCTCAAAAAAGGAGTGCCTGGTATTAATGAGCGGCCACCAACTGAAATTCATCTCACCCAATTTTGGACCTTCACAAGGTATCGCTAATCCCTGCTGGGTGTTTAGAGCTCTGTTTTAGAGTTCTTCGACCTGCCTTGCTTCCAGGGTCTCTTTACCCTTCCATCAGCTGTGAAGGGGACCAGGATGACTGGGGCAGATGGGGACACTTGAAAGTAAGCGGTATTTATCTCAACTGTCAGCCCGACTGTGTGAGAGCGCCGTTCTTCTATCAGGACTTTGCATTTCTCATTCCTGGTGTCTTGTGAAAATGCTAAGAGAGCAGCAGCACTAAAAGCTGAGAAGAAATACTTCCGTTCTGCTAAACGCTTATGACGTTCAGTTTTAGCAGAGAAAAGTAACTGAATGCAAGGTTTGTTTTTTTTTTCCCCAGCCCTATTTAAAACACATCTATCATTAACGTTTCCAATACGCTGTCATAACATCTGATGTTATCAAATTCTAGAAGCACTTCTCTTTTAATGATTCGTTAACAATCTGAAGATTTTAGGAGGGGAAAAAAGTAATCCATGTTTGTGTGTTAGATGCTCTTGCCTTGCTACTCGTCAAAAACCCCCGGCACGGCTTGGTGACAGCACTCTGCTCTGGTAACTTGGGACTTTTGGTGACTGTAAGACTAGATTTGTGATTTTATCGGATTCCTGATTTTAAAGCAGTGAGAGATATTATTGGGTTTATTTGCTTTAAGATCACACAGCATCACACTTCCAGCCTGAGCTGGGAGTGACATGACCGTAAGCTTGCTATCTAGAGTGGAATATTCAGGGAAAGGTTTCCTCTCCGCTGGCCATGCTGCTATTGCATTTGTCATATCCTGAACAGCTATCACAGTGTTTGTCAGAACCATCTCCCGTCTTCATCAGGCAGTTTGGATGAGGCAAGTTGTGGACCAACATTATTGTAAGCAGATAAAATGCCCGAATCCTTATTGTCCACGTCAGGAGAAACGTCTATGGACACCACCTTCCTCTTCTGCAGGTCCCTGATGTTGCTGCTGGAGACATTCCTGCCGGCACCAGTGAGACATCCCAACAGACGCTGGGCTGGGGAAAGCAGCGGAACCTCGGGTGAAAAGCCAGTCTGCTGCTAGAGGTAAAAGCTAAGTCTCATCTTTATGCAACACTAGGGTTTAAAGCTTTCAGTGCTCTTAAAGAATTTCTAGGTATCACTCAATATTGAATAAAACTGATTTCTGCCCTTCTGAAGTTCAAAGGAAGTAACAGCAAACAGACTATTGCCCTGCAACCGATGAGCCGGCAGGAGCTCCAGTGGAATAAGCTGCTTCTGCTCTCTCAGGTGCTACAGCAGATCCCTCTTGTGGCAGCTCAACTTATCTTTCTGATTGCTCTTTCTAACACTACCATGAGGAGAGAAAGATTCCTTTCAAAAAATTCGCCCGCCATTCAACAAGGTCCCAAATGAGATCGTTTATTAAAGCAGCGTCACCAACACCAAGCTCCAGGATCTGTTTCAAAGAGACTGTAAAAGCTGTGAGAAATACTTACCTCTCGAATGCTGCACTGAATAAACAAGTACAGCTTTCTTTTCAAGTCCAGAACAATAGTTTATTTTGCTACGGCATAATATTCAGCAATATATTCCTGAACAAGAACGAGAGTAACAAAGGAAGTCGCACAACTGAGTGGTTTCCTCCTCAATTCCACAGCCTACACCCCCCCCGAGTCCTCTCACCTGTGTCCTCACCATACCAGTCGCTGTGAATGTCCATCATGGAACTCATGGCTACCCCTGCATCCTCTGGCCTACCCTCAAAGCCCCGGACGAAGTGATGAACCACCTCATCCTTTCTCTGAGCCGAGCTGTTGCGCAACAGGGCCTCTAGGAACTGTTTCATGTGATAGTTATTGCAGGCCAGGTCCATCGCCTGCCCGCCGTGCAGACCCTCCTCCATCTGCTCCAGGGACAGGGGAGTCGGGTACTGCGGCAGCCGGTCGCCCACCTCCACCTCCACTTCATCCGAGTCAAACTCCACTTTGGGTTCCACCCCTTTGGGCAGCGAAGAATTAACGTCGTCCGGAGAATCGCTGCTCCCGGGGTCTCTGACCACCAGCTCCAGGGGATGGCAGCTGCTGCACTCGCCGCAGGGAGGGTCTCGCTGGCAATCCGAAATCCTTTCCTTCTCCTGCAGGGAAGAGACGGAGGCAGAGCACTGGCTCTTGGAGCTGTACGAGGTGCCCTCTCTGGCCGAGCCGGCGCTCCCGCTGTCAGCCTGATAGAAAGCGGCTTCTCTCTCTATTTTCCTGCAGATATCTAACGACGACCTTATATATGTTTTGCAGAAGTTGACCACGTCGGTCATCTGCAAATAGCTGGCCGCGGACATCACCTCGATAACATTTTCCCCGCAGAGATCCAGCTTCCCGGAATAAAGGAAATCGAGGATGATGGAGAAGGCCTCCGAGGTGACAATGTCCAGCGAGGCGGTGCTGTGGCGTCCGCTGTCTTGGATGTAGTGAATCAGCAGGGCTCGGAAATACCCGCTGTTGGCGAACAAGATGTTCTTGTGGGCTTTGAAGATCCTCCCTTCCACGATGATGCTGCAGTCGCAGAAGAAGTCCCTCTTGCGCTGCTCGTTCAGCTCTCCCAGCAGCTTGGTGTAGTACGACTGCATCTCCATCGTCTGCCCAGGCAAAGAGGAGGCACCGTCAGTGAGGGGGGGACCCGCCGCCGCCTCACGGGGACCCCCCAGGGATCTGCCGCCGCCGCCGCCTCACGGGGACCCCCCTGCCGCCTCTCCCCACCCACCGGCAGCCGGAGGGGCCCAGCACCGGCCGCGTCCCCTCCCACCGGCTCCGTCCTCCCTCCCTTCCTTTCTCCCGCCGCTCGCCCCTCACCTCCGCCACCGGCCGCCCTCCCCCTGAGGAGGCGGGAGGAGGAAGTGACGTCGACGGGAGGGGAGGGGGGAGGAGGAGGTGAGGGGTCGGTAAATATTGGTGACGTCAGGCCGCCAAGATGGCGGAGGGGTGAGTTCGGCAGCGCTGAGGAGGGGGGCGGTGGGGAAGG